>CM067167.1:44725254-44821599 GCA_034093135.1 Erigeron breviscapus | reverse complement strand
CAAATAATAAACAACCAAACAAACATGACAAACATAATAATAAGTGCACAACATTAGCCAACTATTTTGACCACACTTGTTAGCCGAAACAAGTGGGTCAAAAGGTCTCAACCTAAGGGACGAAGTAACACAAAATTTTGTGTTAGTTGAGCTCCCACTTGATCTTGCATCCAAATGCTTCAAGTAACCTTTTGTGATGTGATTTGAATGTCTTTCTTCACTCTTCCTTTTGGCCTCCAAAACAGCCCCTAAACTCTTTAAAGCTTTCTTGGAGATTACATTTACAAGAAAAATGCTACTAATCTATTTATTACATACCAAATGGAATAAATAAATTACATAACCAAATGAATGAATAAAATCCTATTTAACTATTACAACCATTGAATAATTAAATAAATACAAACACATCCATACATCCCAATCAATCACAAGGTCTTTTGGCTAAGTTGTGACACTAAAATACACAAAAAAAGAACCCTTTTTTGTGTATATATATTGGCCCAAAAATGCAGAAAATTTGGCCAAAAAAATTGTTTTTGTCCAAACAAAATCAATTTTTGATGCATATATCCATATAACCGGCTCTAGATGCCATTGTTGGGTCTTGTTGGGTTTTATCAAAGTCATATTATCATTATAATATCAAAAACGCAGCGGAATATTGAACCATTTCAATGTGTTATATGTGGTTAAAAACCAAATTTTAACTTATTAAAGAAAACCCAAACAATAAGGATCCATGTATATGAATAATATGCAATCAAAACAACAACCATAGGGTGTTTTAGAAGACTACCTTCTTCCAAGCTTATGAGAAGGTTGATATGAAGGAGATGATTATCTTGAAGTGGCAAGTCTTCAACCTAGAAGAACCTCAAGCTTGTATACCCCAAGCCTCCAACAAACACCTAAACTATGCTAGGATTTGAGCTTGTAACTTCTTCCTTTCTTTCTCCTCTTGGCCGAATTATTAGAGAGAAAAATGGAAGAGTTTCTTACTTGAGAAAATGAGAGCTTTTGTCTTACAAATGCATGTAAGAATTGATGTGTTCTATGTTGTGTGTGTTGTCTATCTTAAAAACACTCCATGTGTTGTAAATATATCAAGTACATTTTCAAGGCACATGGGGGGGGCGGGCCCTAGTGAGGTTGGTACAAACATTTTGTATCAATTTTTATAAAACCAATTATAAGTATATTTTGTAGATAAAATATAACATAACTTGTTACATATCTTATGTAACATATTACATATTATACACAACACATATTAGTGTTTATTTTGCCAAATAAACATATTCACATTTCTCTCAAAATAAATCATCCATATAATTTATTTACATATCTCAAGTGCAATTATTTAGAAACTTACTTTCTAAATATTTCAAGTATTGATATTTATTTAAAGATCAAATCATATAAATGAATATCATAAGTGTTTGTCTAGCTTGTTATTGGGTATGACCCGACTTGGATCATCACGTACTAGCCACGTCAATTTAATATGTGTCTTGGGCAGACGAATTCCAACAATGGATAGTGCTGACTTCAGCAGAGACCAGTGCAAGAGGGTCATGAGAATAAGAAGTGCTAGATAAAGAAGAAGAAGATGAAACAGATGAACCAGCATGCCTCTTAGACTCAGCCTCAGCTCTCAAGTTTTGAGCGAGGGCTCTCTCTTCAAATTGAAGAGTGCCATAGAGTGACTCTAAGTCATGCTGCTTCAGCTGCTTAGTAGTCCTAAGAATTTGCCTTAAGCCTTGCCATTTGATAGGCAAGACGTCAATGAACTTGTGGCATATTTCGAGCGTATCATGCTCTATGCCAACATTTGTCATATCATTTAAAAGGAATTTAAAGCGATTATAAGTGCCATCCAGACTCTCATTAGGGAGAGAAAAGAATCCTTCATATGCACGTTTTAAATCAATCTTTTTGGTAGCAAGAACATCTTCCGTACCATCAAATCTGGTACAAAGATTATCCCACACCTTTTTGGCAGAAGAAAGTTTGATGACAGATTTCATTATGTCATCGGGAAGGGTGTTGATAATAAGGTTTCTTAACCGAGCATCCAGATTGACAAGCCTACGCTCATCATCTGTCCATTGTACTTCTGGTTTAATAATTTCAGTGACAACTTCAGGAGCATCAGTAGTAGCTCCTGGTGTCCTGGAAACCAAAATCGGTACATATGGCCCTCTGGTCAGAATAGCCATTAAGTAAGGTTCAACTCCTACTATGTGCAGGAGTATCCTCTCTTTCCAAGATCCGAAATCATGATTTTCGAATCTTGGTGGGATAGAGACATACCCAAAGTCTCTGGTATTAACCAGAGTAGGAACCGAAGCCATGTAAAAAAAAGAAAAACAGAAGGTTTTAAAGAAAAAATATTTTTTTTGATGCAGAAAATTAAAAGTAAAGGAAGAAAGATAATCTTACAAACTCTAAATGTAGTTATATAGTTTGAGAAGGGTTGGCATCTAAAACGCCTATTAGTTGTTAGTGATTAGCATAACGTAATCATATTTTATTTTTAGCTCCTAATCACATATAAAAAGACCCCAACGGTGATTCCCTTCATTTATTTAGTAACCGACGGTTAAGCAATAGAAACCCAAGAAAAATAAATAACCCTAGTTGTAGTGGCCGATTATTCAAAGAGAAAATTAGGAAGAACATTATTTTCCTTGTGTTTTGTGCGCCCCCAACAAACGAAGAAGAAAAAGGAAATCAAAACAATCTTGGTGTTCTTTGTCCATTCACATCGAGAGAAAAGAATAAAAAAAAATAAAGGAGCAAAGATTGTTGGCAATACAATATATATAATTGTGTCTTCCCAGCCGCCACAAGCAAGCAAGAAACTTGAAATTGTTATATCTATTATTTATGGTTATGGTGGTCCTCATGACTTTGATGCATTCATACTTGTATAGAATAACTATGTATAAGGTTGTTAAAATTGAAAGAGTTATATATATGCAATGAATCAACGAGGTGTACGAGTAATGTAATATTTAGACTTTACATTCATAATAGACCTTATATGTAATGGGATTGTAATCTGGGTATATGAAATAACATGTCGAAAAAACAGTAGTAATCCTGGTTGATATTATGTCGCCTATAGGTGAGCCTAAAAAGCCAGATTCCTGACATGGTATATTCTATTTGGACATTAAAAGAAGATACATAATTCTTATAGGGGAGTGATCTTTACACGGAACCTTTTAATTCATACACGGAAATTTTATATAATTGGACAATAATACCCTTAGACTAAAGGAAGAAAAAACCCTTTTCCTCTGCCATCTTGTTCGCAAGGCATTAAATTGGAAGCTTGACTTAAAATTGATGCATCACAATAACCCATTTGAAGAGCTCGTTGATCTCGATTTACTTTTTTTTCTTCTCAAAAGGTGATTGTATATATTGATATATTATCAATATGATGATATGTACATATAATACAAAGTAAAAAATTGCCCATCATCAATTCTTGTTACATCTATACCACTCAATTCCAACTTTAGTCACCATACAACAACACTCATGCATTCCAAAATACAAGATTCAAGTCCCACCAGTATCAAAAACTAGACATTCACAAGGAAGAATTGTTAAAACTAATAATATAAACTTAGGATAGGTTTTGTAAAGTATTACTAACTTCTGGGTTAAGGAATTGTGCAGGTTTTATATTATTGGAACTAGAGGGACTAAAGCTGGACAATGCATAAAGTGGAGGGATGGTCGGTGTAAGATTGAAGTCAAGGAGTATAAAAGGATGAAGATACCCAATTTAGGGTTTACATATTCATATAATCAGTTTTTATATATTCATATCATTATTTGATCTCTAAACTTAGTTTGAGATATTCGTTGTAATATTGATTGATTCATCTTGATCAATCATTGATTTGATCGTCTTGATCATATTTCTTGTAATAATCGAACTCTATAAGTCGGGTTATACAGCCGACTGATTAATTACTTAATAATAATAAAGCAATCGTTAATAATAGTTGTTGTTTGGTTGATCTTCGAGTTCGTTCATGGTATCAGAGACAGGTTACTCTGATTGGTGATATTTGATTTCTGTTCCTAGATTTTGGGCGTATTTCGATTTCGAAACCCAGATCTAAGAAACCCTAAATTTTTCTAGGGTTTTCCGATTTACGATCCGATTGATTCCGCTGCTTATCGTCTTCAGATCCACTTCTTCTTGACTAAGTGAATCAAGAAAGAAGTTAGGGTTTCTTCAAATTTTTCAGATCCTGATTATTCTTCTTGACTAAGTGAATCAAGAAGAAGATTAGGGTTCCTGTTTTTCAGCCGATAGCTCTGTTTGTTATCTTCTTCTCTTTGTCTTTATTTTTTGTGTGAATTATTTGCTAGTTGTTGTGTGTAAGGCTTACGCAATCAAGATAACTTGATGTATGTGGTCCTCTTCTTGGAAGAGGGAGCCTGTTAATTGTTTGATTATTACCTGTTGCTTATTTTTTTTTATATATTATCTGCTTGGTTAAGTGATTAATTTTTTGATAAATGGCTTCTGAATCTTCTTCTGGTCATGGTTCTAAACCTACTACTGTTAGTAATCTTGATTTTGGTGATCCTTTATATCTTCATCCTACTGATACTAGTGGTACTTCTATTCTTTCTTTCAAGTTAATTGGAACTGATAATTACAATGTTTGGTCCTGTGCTATGTTGCTTGCTTTAGAAACTAAGAATAAAGTAGGTTTTATAGATGGGTCTTGTGTAAAAGATGAAAATGATGAAGTTCTTGCTAAACAGTGGGATAGATGTAATTCTGTGGTTTTGTCTTGGATTTTAGGATCTATTAGTCAAGAATTATATATGGGTCAGATTTTTTCTAAAGTTGCTAGTGAAGTTTGGAAAGATTTAAAAGAAACTTATGATAAAGTTGATGGTTCTGTCACCTTTAATCTACATCATAAGATAAACACATTAAGTCAGAATGGTTCTTCTTTGTCTGAATACTATCATAAATTGAATACTTTCTGGAAACAGTTTGATGCTATGGTTAAACTTCCTGTTTGTACTTGTAAAGCTGCTAAAGAATTTAAAGCTCATCATGATTTAATTAGGTTAATGCAATTTCTTATGGGTCTAGATGAAGTTTATATGACTGTTAGAAGTACTATTCTTACAAAAGATCCTTTACCTAATGTGAAATCTGCTTATGCTCTGTTGTCTAGAGAAGAATCACATAGGAGTGCTAGTTCTGTGAATCATGTTAAGCCTGTTAATTCTGCTTTTGTGTCAAAGTTTAATGATTCTAAAAAGAAGTTTGTCAGGAATGAAAATTTGGTATGTGCTAATCCTGCTTGTGGTTTAAAAGGTCATACTATTGACAAATGTTACAAACTGATTGGATATCCAGATTTTAATAAAAAAAGATCAAATTATCAGAATAGAAATTATACTAGTAATAATGTGATAAATGAAAGAAGTAACTGGAATGATAAAACTGAAATTAATGGACAATGTGCTAAAACTGCTACTCCTGATAATTCTGTTACTTCTAATTTTCCATTTACTAATGAACAAATTGCAAAACTCATGAGCTTGTTGAATGAGAATCAGGATTCAAAAGGAAAAGCTCAAGCTAACATGGCAGGTGCATTGTTTAATGCTTTCATGTCTTCAACTTTTTTTAATTCCAATGTGAAACTTGATAATTTGATAAGTTTAATAAATTGGATTATTGATTCTGGAGCAAATCAACATATGTGTGCTTCTGATAAAAATATGATTAATGTTGTTGATGTTTCTGCTCTAAATCTTACTGTGAATCATCCAAATGGAACTTCTGCATTAATTACTAAGATTGGAGATCTGAAAGTTACTGAAAATATAACCTTGTTTGATGTTCTTGTTGTTCCAGAATATAATGTCAACTTGTTTTCTGTTCATAAGGCTAATAGAGATAGCAAGTTGTTTGTTGGTTTTACTGAGTATGCTTGTTATATTCAGGATTTGAGAACAATGAGAAGTTTGGGGACTGGTAGAGTTCATGGAGGATTATATTTGTTAAATACTGGTAAGATTTGTGTAAATAATATATGTTTAAATAATGTGACAAATTGTCATGTGTCTGCTGAAATGTGGCATTCTAGATTAGGGCATCCTTCATATAAAGTGTTAAATGTGCTAAAAGATAAACTTAAAATAGGATTATTTGATCAAAATGCACCTTGTGATACTTGTCATAAAGCTAAACAGACAAGGGAACCTTTCCCTTTAAGTGATCATAAAACTATAAGTGTTGGTGACTTAATTCATCTTGATGTGTGGGGACCTTATAGAAAGCCTAGTAAGGAAGGTTATAAATATTTTTTGACCATTGTTGATGATTTTTCCAGAGCTGTTTGGGTCTATATGTTAAAGTCTAAAACTGAAGTGTTTGAAAATGTGTCTAATTTTATAAAATTAATTAATACTCAGTTTGCAAAGGTTGTAAAAGTTATTAGATCTGATAATGGAACAGAATTTGTTAACTCAAAAATGGAAAATATGTGTAAAAGTTTTGGAATTCTGCATCAAACTTCTTGTGCTTATACTCCCCAACAAAATGGGATTGCTGAAAGGAAGCATAGACATTTGTTAAATGTGGCTAGGGCTCTTCTTTTCCAGGGAGGGGTTCCTTTATACATGTGGACTGAATGTGTTTATACTGCTGTTTATTTGATTAACAGAACACCATCTTCTGTGTTGAAAGGAAGAACTCCTTATGAGTTGGTCTTTGGTTTTGAACCTTCTTTGTTTCATCTAAGAAATTTTGGGTGTTTAGGCTATGCAACAATGTTGAATAATGATGATAAGTTTTCTAAAAGGGCTGAACAGTGTGTGTTACTTGGATATTCAAACTCAAAGAAGGGATATAAACTTTATAGTTTAGAGAACAAAACTATCTTATATGCTAGAGATGTAAAGTTTTATGAACATATTTTTCCTTTTAAGATGGGAACAAACAATTTTGCTAATGAAGAGATTAATAATTTTTTTGACAGGTTAGATGAGAGGGATGAATCCACTGGACCCTATGATGATAACTTGTTTAATAAAACTGAAAGAGATGGCAGAGCCACCATTGACATTGGTAGTACTTTTGAATCTGCCAATGACAGTGGAGGTACTGCAACTTTTGATGACAACATCAATGAGATGTTGCAAAGAGAGGGTGAAAATGTGAATTCTGAGGGAGTTCATTTGAATGATCATGAGATCATAAATGAAAATATTCCAGTGGAGACACCTAATCTTAGGAGGTCTAATAGAACTTCAAATGTTCCTAGAAATTTAAATGACTATGTTCTTGATGGTAAGGTTAAGTATGGTATAGATAGGGTTGTTAATTATTCAAATCTGAGTTCTGATGTTTATTGTTTTCTATCTAGTATAAATAAACATATTGAACCTAAAACTTATAATGAAGCTGCTAAAAATCCTAATTGGGTTGAAGCAATGAATCTTGAAATGGAGGCTTTGTATAGAAATGATACCTGGGTTCTTACTGATCTTCCTGATGGAAGGGAACCAATAGGGTGTAAATGGGTTTATAAAGTTAAATACAAATCTTCAGGTGAAATAGAGAGGTATAAAGCTAGATTGGTAGCAAAAGGATATAATCAAAAGGAAGGAATTGATTATGAAGAGACTTTCTCTCCTGTTGTCAAAATGGTAACTGTTAGATGTCTTATTAATGTGGCTGTTCAAAATGGTTGGTCTTTATTTCAGTTAGACATTAACAATGCCTTTTTATATGGTGATTTGTATGAAGAAGTTTATATGTCTTTACCTCCTGGCTATTTCTCTAAAGATGATAAAAGAGTTTGTAAATTAGTCAAGTCTCTTTATGGACTTAAACAAGCTCCTAGACAATGGAATCATAAGCTAACTACTGCTCTTTTAGAGTATGGGTTTGATCAAAGTAAGAGTGATTATTCACTCTTTACCAAGACTGGTTCAGGTTTGTTCATTGCTCTACTTGTATATGTTGATGATATTGTTATCACTGGGAATGATATTTCAGAAGTTGAAAAAATTAAAGAATTTTTGAAAACCAAGTTTTTAATTAAAGATTTGGGAAAATTAAAGTATTTTTTGGGTATTGAAGTTATTGATACTTCAAAAGGAGTTTGTTTAACTCAAAGGAAGTATTGTATGGATCTTTTGTTTGAGTATGGTATGTTAGGTTCTAAACCTATGAAAACTCCCATGGATATGAATCTTGTTATCAATGATAGAAATGATGATTCTGATCCATTTATTGATAACATAACTTTGTATCAAAAGATTATTGGGAAATTGATTTATCTAACAATTACCAGACCAGATATTAGTTATTCTGTGCAGTGTTTAAGTCAATATATGCATGCACCTAAAGTTTCACATTTAAAGCTTGCCTTCAGGATTTTAAGGTATTTGAAGAAAAATCCAGGTAAAGGTGTTCATATTGTGAAAGACCAGTCTTTTTCTTTATCTGCTTATGTAGATAGTGACTGGGGAAAATGTGTGACCTCAAGAAGGTCAGTTACTGGATTTTGTGTTTTCTTGGGTGAGTCTTTAATATCCTGGAAGAGTAAAAAGCAGAACACAGTGTCCAGGTCCTCCTCTGAAGCAGAGTATAGGGCCATGGCAACTGTAACTTGTGAGTTAGTATGGATTCTTAGTGTGTTAAGTGATTTACAAGTTAAAGATTTGTTACCTGTAACCTTGTTTTGTGACAATAAATCTGCTGTTTTGATTGCTAATAATCCAGTTCTACATGAAAGAACAAAGCATATTGAAATTGATATTCATATTGTTAGAGAAAAAGTTGCTTCAGGTTTACTTGATCTTGTTAAGATTGATACTAATGATCAAACTGATATTTTCGAATCTTGGTGGGATAGAGACATACCCAAAGTCTCTGGTATTAACCAGAGTAGGAACCGAAGCCATGTAAAAAAAAGAAAAACAGAAGGTTTTAAAGAAAAAATATTTTTTTTGATGCAGAAAATTAAAAGTAAAGGAAGAAAGATAATCTTACAAACTCTAAATGTAGTTATATAGTTTGAGAAGGGTTGGCATCTAAAACGCCTATTAGTTGTTAGTGATTAGCATAACGTAATCATATTTTATTTTTAGCTCCTAATCACATATAAAAAGACCCCAACGGTGATTCCCTTCATTTATTTAGTAACCGACGGTTAAGCAATAGAAACCCAAGAAAAATAAATAACCCTAGTTGTAGTGGCCGATTATTCAAAGAGAAAATTAGGAAGAACATTATTTTCCTTGTGTTTTGTGCGCCCCCAACAAACGAAGAAGAAAAAGGAAATCAAAACAATCTTGGTGTTCTTTGTCCATTCACATCGAGAGAAAAGAATAAAAAAAAATAAAGGAGCAAAGATTGTTGGCAATACAATATATATAATTGTGTCTTCCCAGCCGCTACAAGCAAGTAAGAAACTTGAAATTGTTATATCTATTATTTATGGTTATGGTGGTCCTCATGACTTTGATGCATTCATACTTGTATAGAATAACTATGTATAAGGTTGTTAAAATTGAAAGAGTTATATATATGCAATGAATCAATGAGGTGTACGAGTAATGTAATATTTAGACTTTACATTCATAATAGACCTTATATGTAATGGGATTGTAATCTGGGTTTATGAGATAACATGTCGAAAAAAACGTAGTAATCCTGGTTGATATTATGTCGCCTATAGGTGAGCCTAAAAAGCCAGATTCCTGACATGGTATATTCTATTTGGACATTAAAAGAAGATACATAATTCTTATAGGGGAGTGATCTTTACACGGAACCTTTTAATTCATACACGGAAATTTTATATAATTGGACAATAATACCCTTAGACTAAAGGAAGAAAAAACCCTTTTCCTCTGCCATCTTGTTCGCAAGGCATTAAATTGGAAGCTTGACTTAAAATTGATGCATCACAATAACCCATTTGAAGAGCTCGTTGATCTCGATTACTTTTTTTTCTTCTCAAAAGGTGATTGTATATATTGATATATTATCAATATGATGATATGTACATATAATACAAAGTAAAAAATTGCCCATCATCAATTCTTGTTACATCTATACCACTCAATTCCAACTTTAGTCACCATACAACAACACTCATGCATTCCAAAATACAAGATTCAAGTCCCACCAGTATCAAAAACTAGACATTCACAAGGAAGAATCAATACCCAACAACCAATAGCTTCAATTTATCTCGATCTCTGAATGACATATTTCGTAAAAGCGGTTTATAGTCAATTTTTATGGGATTAATTTGTAAGCGATCAATTTATTCACCGTTCCGTACCCAAAACGCAAGTTGTGTTGCAGTCAAATGACCTAATCTAAAAGCTTTAAGCCTCATTAAGTCATGAGACTAATAATTATGTTGTATAACTCAATGTATAAAGGATTTACATTGCAACGACTTTTCATGTTTATGAAAAGATTTGCGTGGGTTGTTATTGGTTGGAAAGAAAGAACTTCGTATTTTTCAGTGTATTAACTTTTGTAGTTGGTTTATATATGCAGAGGAAAAGGGTTTATTCTTCCTTTCTAGTCTAAGGGTATTATTGTCCAGTCATATAAAATTTCCGTGTAAGAATCAAAAGGTTCCGTGTAAAAATCACTACCCATTCTTACATAATTGAAGTGACTAACGAGAGAGCTAGTATATAAATTCCCACCATGTATTGCTGTAACAGCAAGATACTGGTTACAAGTGAAAATAGAACAATACTTTACTTTGATATTATTTTATATCATGTATATGGGATTCTATGGCAAAAATAGATGAACATATTTAGAACCAATATTTTAGAGTCCTAATTAGTTAGTAGCTTTAACCAATGGGAACTTTTATTGTCGAGATCATGGGTCGGTTTGAAGTTCTTAATTTTGGTGTCATGACATGCATCTGTAAATAATTGTAGATAAATACTTACATAAATAAGTTACATGGATGTATATTGTAAAGTCCCTCACACGATGGTTTAACCCACGAGTGTAAAATAACAAGTCAAGTATGAACTAGAATCGGACTAGTATTACTTTAAATATAAATGCAAGAATATAAATAAAGCAATAAACGACTTAAGCAATATTTAAACAAGTAAATAAATGATGGAACACGAATGTAATTTTCAAGTGTATTTTCTTTATTGATGATAAACAAAATACAAGATTGTTGCGGAACCTAGATATTACAAGTATGTAACTATCTAAACAATCTTTGAATTACAAGTGATCTATACTTGCTAAATAATCTCCTTAGATCGATATACTTAGAGTTGTGAAGTATAACTGTTTAGATCGAGAGTATTTAAGCAAGTTCACCAAATTGCTAAAGTAATTTGAACGAGAAATATGACTTTGTATTTATAGGTAGATAAATTCAACAATGAATTTATTTGCCGTACAAATATGGTTGCATGCATTTAATGAACGACAAGGTTATTAAATGCATTGGTTAAGGTACAAGGATAAAGTCCTTTTAACCAACCACCTTTACACACGTATGTACTTTTATCAATAGACAATTGGGATGTCCAGGTAAAAGTGTGTAAAGACATAAAGTCAATTCCTCGATATCAGTGTTCAGACTTGTAAGGTCTAGAACACTAATAAAGGCTCCAGTCGGGAGATCTGTTAAGACTGTCAGTGGGCTCCACTGTTTGTCAGTCTTCTTTCTTCAGACTTCAGTCTTTGACTTCAGTGAGAATGTCTTCAGTAGAATAGATCTGGACTGGGGTGAAGTCCAGTGAGCTAATCTGTAGAATACTCCAGATTTCCTATACAAGTATTTGCTCACTGGTCTTCCATTATTTCTGAACAAATCTTCAGAGGGACTCCAGATTCCAAGTCTGGAGTAGGTCCAGTAATTATCATTTCTGGACAGATCTTCAGTAAGGCTCCAGTAGTCGAGTCTGGAGCGAGTCCAGTAAATCTGGACCTAACATATATCCATTTTAGTTGCACGTTAGTTTTATGAATGATTAAGATATTTCATACATGACTAGCTAGTCCATATCATGCATGTATTTTTAGACAAGTTAAGTAATTTACATTATGTCTTTATATTATTGACCTGTTTAGGTATCCGGATATTGAAAAAGTAACAAGTTTATTGTGTTATTATTCTACTCGAGGTAAGATAACTTACTTTTGACACATGAGGGACATAACAAAACTTTGTTTTGATAATTACTCCCTTTTTTATGTTGATAAGTTATCTCATGCGTATGTTGGGTATGAGATATATGTGGAGGGTATATATGGGTGTTATTTATGCATAGTTTTGTAGATATGCATGCTATAAGTGTGTTGTGGTGTGATTGTTGATTGTTGACAGCTTGTACACATAGTACACTAGACTTATTTAAGTTGCCATGTCACAGTGCACGTTAAGGAATCTAATGATGTAAAGTAGAAACATCGTGAGTTAATGTGGATATATCGTGAGTTAATGTGGATTTAATAAGTGTGCAAAGTCTCGAGCATTACGTGAGCTAAGTAGAAAAGTGTTAAGCTTAACCCACTGTTAGTCTATTTAGACTATAGTGCACGTGAGATCATACGAGGGTAGTCATGATACCTTTGTGTGAGCAAATCAACGAGAGATAAGAGTTGATCCGGGTGGCGTGATTTACCACTTCGAGAGTCTAACGGATTACTCATGGATTTGGTTATGCCTATCCATAACGACGCCGATGGACCACCGAGAGGTTTACCCATCATGTCGGGTGTGAGGTTTCCTGTGAGGTCTTATGACCGCCTACACACAAAACCTTTATTGTTTATTAAAATGGCATAACTATACGCAGATTACGTGAGATAATAAAGTGTGTTATAGTTGATAACGTGAGCAGTGGATGTAGTGTGATATTGTGGATTGTGGAGGATTGCTAGGCACATCATAGGATTTGATAATCCTTGTGTTGTTTATAATGTGTATGTGTGATTAATGCCTTTATGTATGCGTGAGATGCTTTTGTTGAAATGATTTTAATTGGCAATCATTTTGTTGTACTAATCTGTTATCTTACTCAGCTTTATAAGCTGACACTTGTTTTGTGGAAAATGTGTTGTGCCCTCAGGTTAAGCGCTGGTGGAGCTAATAGATTTTGCGAGAGTTGGTGTAGGTTTTGATGATGAATAAAGATGACTTTTAGTTACCCATTTGCTAGTAGCGTTAAGTATACTTATTTATTATGCCGGTTGGCATTTCATTTTGTTGCATGTGGATTTCTTTCAATTATTGTGATGATACGAGTCTAGTAACACCATTTAAAGTTGTTTAAATGATTCCGTTAGGAATCAATTGGGATTTTTAACGTCGTTTCCGCACTTTGTTAACGTTGTTATATTTAAAGTTAAATTTTTTGGGGAATTCACATTTTTATAAATCAGGGTGTTACAAGATGGTATCAGAGCAATGGTTTAAGTGAACAATGACTATTTTGCCATAGGATTTGGACTTAAACCGTTAGGGGACCAATTAGGCTTAAGTAGGTATGCTTAGTGTTTGAGAAGAAGTACCTTAGGACGGGTTTGGGATGAGTGTGAGATTTGAATTAAGGCTTTTATTTATTTGCTGTTAATATGCATAATAATATTTTTAGCATTAGTTTCCTTACTTCTCACTATATCCGTCGCTAAGTCTTTCGGTGCTTTCGGTAGATGAATCATTATGAGAATTTGTACTAATTCCAATATATTGAATTTGATATGTGTGTTGAATTGAGGATTATGAGGAAAGGAGTAGGGATATTGAATGTGGAAACTGGATAGTTTATATGTAGCCATAAAGATAGTAAAAGAAGTTGATAATGTTATGGCATGGGTTGTGGTCATTGTTGTTAACCCACTCGGTGAGTGACAATGACCTAAGTACAAATGAGGACTGAGAATGATGATACATGAGTAGGGGTGGATAGCTAGTGATATACAAGTGTGGCAATGAGCTTAAGCGTGAAGTGATGCATTTACAATTATGGTCCGGAACGTAATTGCAAATGTACCATGACACAATTGTGTGTGTGGTCATGCTTGTGTTGATTTGTGTGGGATGAAATTGAGTTTGTGAGATTTTCGTGTAATGTCTATATCCTTATGTGTGGTGGGTACCCATTTGGTGGTAATAGATTCGTGGGCTTTAAGATAGTTTAGGAGCTTTGTAAGCTACTTGTTGGTGCCGACAAGGTAGTAATAAGGACCCGTTGGTGTGTGGTGGAATATGGTGGTGATGAAGGTGCTATAAGGTGATGATTAGATGACGAATAAGCTACTTGTTGTCAATAGAGCTAGTTGAAATTGAAAAATAACGTGGCTAATTGAAATTGGTTCTTCAAGTGTTTCGAGTGTTAATAAAATTATCTTATGATGATGGTAATAATATTATTCTAACAGATTTCAAGTGATAGCAATATGTATATATACATATAAAATAAAATTTCAGTTTAAAATGTTAAGATACCTACCGAAAAAAGGCAATGTGTCAAGTAGATGGAGGTTGGAATGGTATCTTTGTAGGTTGCATTTGTTGTGTTTTTGTTGCATTAAAACCATGCTATGTGTGTTAATATTTATTAGACGAATAGATTTAAAGTGAAATTAGGAAGGCCTTAAATCATGAATGAGTCCTAAGATCAAATCATTGTTGTTGGTTTCTTTCCTTTTAATATACGAGAGCTACCAGGAAAAAGAATAATGATAATAAATTCTAAAGAAAAAGGTTGCAGATGCAAGAGGAATATGTGAGGGTTCAGAATGGTACGTAGTTAACACGTTCGAAAATTGGAGTCGGTAAATAAATTTTTTAACTGCGATTCAGGCCAGTCATTGAAAGGTTGGAACCACATCATATACACTATAAAGTTATAGCTGAATTTTTGTAAGAAGGTGGTTTGAGTAGATCACAAAACACTTATATAATTTCTAAAGCTCTTGATCATTAATTGGCCATTATTAATATGAAAACGAAGCACCTAACTATCCTCTTGAATCGCTTCGTTAGTTGAGATGTTCCCACAGTTGCCCCTTCGAGTTAATCATGGTTGAGTTGTTATTAGATAATATATATTAAAATCACTTATATAATTAGAGTTGAATTAAAGTCCTTGGAATTGTGTAAATTATGGGTCGGTTGGTTGAATATTCACAAACTCATCATTCATTTGTAAGTACTTTTTCCGTATGCACGTGATACTTAATGGTGAAAAAAAGTTTCAATGTATAGTTATAAATGAATTTGCAAGTGTCATATTGACTAAATGAATATGTGTAAATACTTATTCATAGTTGAAATGGATGAGGACAATGTGAGTGGTGGTGTGCACAATTTAGGTAATGAGGACAATGTGAGTGGTGGTGTGCACAATTTAGGTAATGAGGACAATGTGAGTGGTGGTGTGCACAATTTAGGTAATGAGGACAATGTGAGTGGTGGTGTGCACAATTTAGGTAATGAGGACAATGTGAGTGGTGGTGTGCACAATTTAGGTAATGAGGACAATGTGAGTGGTGGTGTGCACAATTTAGGTAATGAGGACAATGTGAGTGGTGGTGTGCACAATTTAGGTAATGAGGACAATGTGAGTGGTGGTGTGCACAATTTAGGTAATGAGGACAATGTGAGTGGTGGTGTGCACAATTTAGGTAATGAGGACAATGTGAGTGGTGGTGTGCACAATTTAGGTAATGAGGACAATGTGAGTGGTGGTGTGCACAATTTAGGTAATGAGGACAATGTGAGTGGTGGTGTGCACAATTTAGGTAATGAGGACAATGTGAGTGGTGGTGTGCACAATTTAGGTAATGAGGACAATGTGAGTGGTGGTGTGCACAATTTAGGTAATGAGGACAATGTGAGTGGTGGTGTGCACAATTTAGGTAATGAGGACAATGTGAGTGGTGGTGTGCACAATTTAGGTAATGAGGACAATGTGAGTGGTGGTGTGCACAATTTAGGTAATGAGGACAATGTGAGTGGTGGTGTGCACAATTTAGGTAATGAGGACAATGTGAGTGGTGGTGTGCACAATTTAGGTAATGAGGACAATGTGAGTGGTGGTGTGCACAATTTAGGTAATGAGGACAATGTGAGTGGTGGTGTGCACAATTTAGGTAATGAGGACAATGTGAGTGGTGGTGTGCACAATTTAGGTAATGAGGACAATGTGAGTGGTGGTGTGCACAATTTAGGTAATGAGGACAATGTGAGTGGTGGTGTGCACAATTTAGGTAATGAGGACAATGTGAGTGGTGGTGTGCACAATTTAGGTAATGAGGACAATGTGAGTGGTGGTGTGCACAATTTAGGTAATGAGGACAATGTGAGTGGTGGTGTGCACAATTTAGGTAATGAGGACAATGTGAGTGGTGGTGTGCACAATTTAGGTAATGAGGACAATGTGAGTGGTGGTGTGCACAATTTAGGTAATGAGGACAATGTGAGTGGTGGTGTGCACAATTTAGGTAATGAGGACAATGTGAGTGGTGGTGTGCACAATTTAGGTAATGAGGACAATGTGAGTGGTGGTGTGCACAATTTAGGTAATGAGGACAATGTGAGTGGTGGTGTGCACAATTTAGGTAATGAGGACAATGTGAGTGGTGGTGTGCACAATTTAGGTAATGAGGACAATGTGAGTGGTGGTGTGCACAATTTAGGTAATGAGGACAATGTGAGTGGTGGTGTGCACAATTTAGGTAATGAGGACAATGTGAGTGGTGGTGTGCACAATTTAGGTAATGAGGACAATGTGAGTGGTGGTGTGCACAATTTAGGTAATGAGGACAATGTGAGTGGTGGTGTGCACAATTTAGGTAATGAGGACAATGTGAGTGGTGGTGTGCACAATTTAGGTAATGAGGACAATGTGAGTGGTGGTGTGCACAATTTAGGTAATGAGGACAATGTGAGTGGTGGTGTGCACAATTTAGGTAATGAGGACAATGTGAGTGGTGGTGTGCACAATTTAGGTAATGAGGACAATGTGAGTGGTGGTGTGCACAATTTAGGTAATGAGGACAATGTGAGTGGTGGTGTGCACAATTTAGGTAATGAGGACAATGTGAGTGGTGGTGTGCACAATTTAGGTAATGAGGACAATGTGAGTGGTGGTGTGCACAATTTAGGTAATGAGGACAATGTGAGTGGTGGTGTGCACAATTTAGGTAATGAGGACAATGTGAGTGGTGGTGTGCACAATTTAGGTAATGAGGACAATGTGAGTGGTGGTGTGCACAATTTAGGTAATGATGTCCACACATGTTTGCAGTCCAGGGAAATCAAGCACTGTACTTCTACATATATGTCAAAACAGATAGTTGATCAGATAAAAGGAAATCCAGGGATCCCTACAAAGGCTCTACAACAAGAATTAGAACAAAAGCTGCAAGTAAGTGTTTCCTGGATGAAGGTTTTCAGGGCCAAACAACAGGCTTCCATTGATATCAAGGGTGATTTCACAACTCAATACTCACTGCTTAGGGATTATTGTGAAGAGTTGATTAAACAAAACCCAGGTACCACTGTTAGAATACAGGTAGAGCATCCTCCTAATCCAAATGCCACAACAAGACAATTCAAGAGAATATACATATGTTTGGGAGCTCTTAAACAAGGTTGGAAAGCATGCATGAGGGAGTTGGTTGGCCTGGATGGTGCTTTTATGAAGGGTCCTTACCCAGGACAGGTTTTAACAGCAGTAGGAGTGGACTCAAACAATGGCATTTACCCAATAGCATATGCAATTGTTGAAGCAGAAACCAGAGACTCTTGGACTTGGTTTCTTGAGTGCTTAGGACCTGATCTAGAGCTGGAAAGTCATTATAATTTCACTTTTATATCAGACAGACAGAAGGTATTTTATTCTATTAATTTTGTATATTAATTGGTATATAATTATATAAAGTAGTAACTAATTATCATGTGATACAGGGTCTCATCCAGGCTGTTAGCACAGTATTTCCTTCTGCTGAGCATAGGTATTGCCTGAAGCATATCCATGAGAACATGAAATTGCAATGGAGGGGAAGGGCATATAAGGATATTCTGTGGAGATGTGCAACAGCAACAACAGTTTCACAGTTTCAGGCACATATGCAAGAGATGAAGAATCTAAATGTTGATGCATATAACTGGTTAGCTAAAATTGATCCCCATCACTGGTCAAGATCACACTTTTCAGGTCAGTTTACTTGATTTAATAATTGGTTCATATATTGTATCATCAATTAGGAAAATTGATAGTCATATATGATAACTGTGAAACAGGGAGATGCTTGTCAGATATGTTGTTGAACAACTTGTGTGAGTCCTTAAACAAAGAATTAGTAGGTGCTAGGGAAAAACCCATCATAGCTTGTGTTGATTTTATTAGAGAATATTTTATGAAAAGAATTGTGGTTGTCCAGAAGGTAATTGAAAAGGAAAAAGGCCCTCTAACACCTGCAGCAACCAGGCTTATGAAAGTAATTATGAAAGAGGCCAATGATTGCAAAGTGATATGGAATGGTGGTGTGAAATATCAGGTTGCTGCACCTTGGGGTGAGCAATGTGTTGTGGATGTGGAACATATGGTATGTAGTTGTAGAAAATGGGAACTGTCTGGCCTTCCCTGCAAGCATGCTGTTGCAGTGAATTGGGACATGGGCAAGCACAAAATGAACGTGGGAATACCTGAATCTTGGGCCCATAAATGTTACTGGTTGGAAACATGGGAGCATGCTTACAGCTTCAAGGTCAACCCTGTTACTGGTACAACAACATGGCCTAAGTCAACTTGTCCAACCACTTTGACACCTCCAATTCACCATAATCCAGTTGGCAGACCAAAAAAGAAGAGAGTGAGAGGTCAATATGAGGATGAACCATTGGTGAAAGGAGGGAAATTGTCAAGGAGGGTGACTGAAGGGAAATGTGGTCAGTGTGGAAATAGGGGGCATAATGCAAGAACATGTAAAGGTCAAGGAGGTGAAAATACTCAAAGGCAAGCATCTGCAAACATTCAAACAAGTCAAGGTCAAGGTGGTGAAAATACTCAAAGGCAAGCATCTGCAAACATTCAAACAAGTCAAGGTCAAGGTGGTGAAAATACTCAAAGGCAAGCATCTGCAAACATTCAAACAAGTCAAGGTCAAGGTGGTGAAAATACTCAAAGGCAAGCATCTGCAAACATTCAAACAAGTCAAGGTCAAGGTGGTGAAAATACTCAAAGGCAAGCATCTGCAAACATTCAAACAAGTCAAGGTCAAGGTGGTGAAAATACTCAAAGGCAAGCATCTGCAAACATTCAAACAAGTCAAGGTCAAGGTGGTGAAAATACTCAAAGGCAAGCATCTGCAAACATTCAAACAAGTCAAGGTCAAGGTGGTGAAAATACTCAAAGGCAAGCATCTGCAAACATTCAAACAAGTCAAGGTCAAGGTGGTGAAAATACTCAAAGGCAAGCATCTGCAAACATTCAAACAAGTCAAGGTCAAGGTGGTGAAAATACTCAAAGGCAAGCATCTGCAAACATTCAAACAAGTCAAGGTCAAGGTGGTGAAAATACTCAAAGGCAAGCATCTGCAAACATTCAAACAAGTCAAGGTCAAGGTGGTGAAAATACTCAAAGGCAAGCATCTGCAAACATTCAAACAAGTCAAGGTCAAGGTGGTGAAAATACTCAAAGGCAAGCATCTGCAAACATTCAAACAAGTCAAGGTCAAGGTGGTGAAAATACTCAAAGGCAAGCATCTGCAAACATTCAAACAAGTCAAGGTCAAGGTGGTGAAAATACTCAAAGGCAAGCATCTGCAAACATTCAAACAAGTCAAGGTCAAGGTGGTGAAAATACTCAAAGGCAAGCATCTGCAAACATTCAAACAAGTCAAGGTCAAGGTGGTGAAAATACTCAAAGGCAAGCATCTGCAAACATTCAAACAAGTCAAGGTCAAGGTGGTGAAAATACTCAAAGGCAAGCATCTGCAAACATTCAAACAAGTCAAGGTCAAGGTGGTGAAAATACTCAAAGGCAAGCATCTGCAAACATTCAAACAAGTCAAGGTCAAGGTGGTGAAAATACTCAAAGGCAAGCATCTGCAAACATTCAAACAAGTCAAGGTCAAGGTGGTGAAAATACTCAAAGGCAAGCATCTGCAAACATTCAAACAAGTCAAGGTCAAGGTGGTGAAAATACTCAAAGGCAAGCATCTGCAAACATTCAAACAAGTCAAGGTCAAGGTGGTGAAAATACTCAAAGGCAAGCATCTGCAAACATTCAAACAAGTCAAGGTCAAGGTGGTGAAAATACTCAAAGGCAAGCATCTGCAAACATTCAAACAAGTCAAGGTCAAGGTTGTGGTAGTAGCAGGGCAGCTGGTGGCAAGAAACTGGTTAAGAAGGTAAGAGGAAAAAGTCAAAGAATCTTGAGGCAAAAGATTTCCCAAGTGATACCTGGACCAGGACTCCACAAAGATGATGCTATCAACCTTGTTTAAAAATTGTCTGTTTTATGGCTTTTGAACAATGTGTGTTTTATGTGTTTGAACAATGTCTGTAATACTTTATGTCTTTTGATGCAAGTTTGAACAGTGTCTTTATGTCTTTTGATGCAAGTCTGTAATGTGTCTTTTGAACCAAGTATGTAATGGTTTATGCTGCTTGAAAATGTAACGTGGTTTGTGTTTTGTTGCTTACATTTGATTTCACACAATTGTGTTTTGTTGCTTACATTGTATTTTCAAGATGAAATGCCAAAAATACATACCAAAAACCATCAACTTATATTACATAATTTTCCATAATACATTAATATCCTAATTCGATTACATACCCAGGTGAAATACCAAAATCCTGAAGCTTATATTTACATAATTTTCCATAACCTACATTCTAACTAATTTACTAGTATCCAACTACAAACATCATCACCAGAAATGATATCCAACTAACTACCAAATACATCTTCAACCTTGAAACTTGCTTCTCACTTGCTTTTAGTTTGGCATCCACCACATTCTTCGAACGTAATAAACCAGGTATGATTTCCACTGAACGGGGACACATGGCTGGGTCAACCCAACCAATAAACCTACACTTGGACCCCTGTTAACAATCAAAATAAGAATTCAAAAATTTGAACAAAAGTTTTAACAATTTAACAAGAAAGTAGTAAACTTTTGCATTACAAATCAAGAATTCGAATCAATTTAACAAGAATTCGTGAAAAAATTAAAAAGAAACCACTAAACCCATTCAATAATTGAAAAAATGTAAGAATAATTAAATTACCTGTTGTGGACAACAATAAAAACGACGGCCAGGGTTAAGGTCGGTCCAAGATGTTCGAACGATTGCCTTTCTTCCACACCAACATATGACCATTTTTCGATTTGGGGATTTAATTATGAACCCTAATTTCTAGTTGATAGTAGTTGTTTTTTTTTTGGGGAAAAAACTAACTGGGACAAAATATATATAAAGGGTGGACACGCTTAAATTGGGGCAAAAGGGTCTTTTACCTACGCACGTGACACGCATGTGACGAGTATTTAACGTCCAGTTAGCTTATTTGACGGTGAGGTATGACCAGTGTAATAAAATGGAAACTCTGGGTATGGCTCGCGTAATTTTTGAGTTGTAGGTATGATGGGTGTAGTTTTGGACATACCTCAGGTACCATTTTTGTAATTTACCCTAAGTATTATTAATTTCAGTTTGTTAGACTATGGGATTTATTAAGGTGAAAGTCACCGAAGAGACGCTTAGAGTTGCTACAGATGGCCAAAAGGCGTATGCCGATAAGCAAATGAGGCCTGTTTTGTATTTCCATTTTTTATTTTTTGTTGTTGAGGGTATTTGGTTATCTTGAAAGATACGCTTTAGGGGGAAAAATTATTTATTTTGGTAAGGTGTAAAGTTAAGTCCTCGTTTCATTCGACCGTTTAAGATATTGAAACGAGTCAATATACAGACTTATTAGTGGGATCTTCCTCCTAAGTTGGAAGGTATTAGAACACCTTTCATGTATGTTATTAGTTGACTCACCCATTCGTCAAGACCTTGCAGTGAATCTTATTTTGAATTCACTTACAAAGGACTATGATGCATTTGTAATGAATTACAATATGCAAGGGTGGAAGAAAAGTATCTCTGAGCTGCATCAAATGTTGAAAATGCTGAAGATGCTATGCCAGCCAAGACTCCGGCGGTCTTGCATATTGCTGAAGGAGGTGTCAAGAAGAAGAAGTGTTAGGACCAGTTTACTGATAAACTGGCGAGTCTCCAGTTGCATCTGGAGACCAGTTGATTTGTCCAGAAATATACGAAGTCCAGTTGCAAGTGTACAGTTAGTGCAACTGAAGACTTCCTCCAGTTGAGATCTGACTAAGACCCGAAGCATTCCAATTGAAGTTGAAGACAACAAGTGGAAGATAGAGAATGACAATGGCAGCGAAGCCCAGTTGGCATTCTAATCAGATCGAAACTGGAGATTGTCAGTTTAAAGCATTTACAACGCTTTACACTGATTACGAGGAAGACCTTTTTTGCTTTATGTACCTTTATCCGGATAATAGCATTTATCTATGCATAAGGTACAAAAGTACATAAAGCAGGTTGGATAAAGTGACTTTATGTCATACTTTATCAAGCATTTCAAAGGAAGTCAAATTGCTTCCTTAAATGCTCTCAACCATATTTGTAACGACAAAGTTGGAATCCCAATACCAACTTTGTCTATAAATAGAGGTCTTTGCACAACAAGAAAACAACTTTGCAAAACCCTACTTTGCAGTATTCTTGGCGAACTTGTGCAATATTCTCTCAATCGCAAAAAGGAACATTTCACACATTTAAGTGTTTCGATTGTTTAGAGAGTTTCCAAGTATTAGATCATTGTATTTCATAGGTTGTTAGGATATTTACATATTTGTATTATCTTGGTTCCGCAACAACCTTGTAATTTATTTAAAGATAATAAATAAATTACACTTGAAAAATTACATATCGATCTCACCAGATTTACTTACTTGTATTTAAATATTGCATTGTTGATTACTTATTTGTTATTGTCACCTTTATAAGTAATCTATCCAGTAACTTGGTATACATTCACTGCAACTGATCGTCTCCAGTTCAGTGTCTATATTGCAAAGCAATCTCACCATTGACATAGCGGTGTCTTCAGTTAGTACCATCTATTGAGTTGGGACTTACAAGTGGTATCAGAGTAGAAGGCTAACATACTTGCCTAGATATGCTTAGATGACTACTACTGAAGGTGAGAATGGTCCTGGTACAGATGAAACAAATGTTAATAATCAAAATGTTAATACCAACCCTCCTCCTCCTTCTAATGCCCCTAACCATGTCCATGTTCATTATTCAAACACTTTTGTTCCCAAATTCGATGGAAACAGTGAGACCTTTGGAACATGGAAGGCCAGAATGCTATTGCATTTTGGTGGGATAGAGAGATATATGTTGAAAATCCTTAAGGATGGACCACATATACCCATGTCTCATGGGGTTAGTCCTTTTCTTGACCCAACTGGATCTAGAAGAGGTACTAGAGAAAAACGTGAGGAACATTGGTCTGATGAAGATCGTAGACTTGTTGATCTGGACACCAGACTCAAGAACATGATCCTTGGGGTTGTTCCTGAAGACCTTATTCCAACACTTGTGTTGTTCCCTAGTGCCAAGGCAATGTGGGATGAATTGGTTCTTCAGTTTGAAGGAGGTGATGAAACCATTGTCACCAACAAAGTTGCCTTGAACAAGAAGTATGAATCCTTCTTTGCTTTACCCAATGAAAGCCTGACTGGTACTTATACCAGATTCACCAGTGTGATTAATCAATTATGAGGCTTAGGTGTAGAGGAGGATAAGGATATTCTTCTTGAGAAGTTTTGTGATATTTTTCCTTCCAAATGGGCAAACATGGTTCTTATCCTAAGACAAGGTAAGACTCTGCACAGCCACACACTTGCATCTCTGTATGGAGCCTTCAGATTCACTGAAGATAATAATGCACAGAGACTGGTGGCTGAGCAGGATGCCTTAAACCATGCTCAGAGTTCCAAGGTTGCTAGTATAACTGAGAAACCTTTTCCTGCTTTAATGTCTGCAGAGAGTGTCCAGCCACACTCAATGAAGGAGATGTTAAATGGCTTATTGAACGTTGGCCTAACCACTGAAATTAGTGATGATTGTCATGAAACTGACGATGATGATCTAGTTGCCATGATTGCTAAAACCTTTAACAGGTTTAAGCATAAATCTAATAGATTTAATGGCCCCAACAATGCTTCCAGCTCCAACTCTTTGGATAAGACCAATCTTACATGCTATAAGTGTGGTAAGAAAGGTCATTTCATGAAGGAATGCAGATCTAGTCAGTTGAACAATCAAACTGGTCCCCCTGTCCCAAATTTTAATAGGCCTGATGATAGCTACAAAGCAAAATACAAAAAGCTTAAGCCCAGATTGCCCTCCTGTCACTTGAAAGAGAGAAAGAAAAGAACAAGTGCATGATGGCTAAAACTAGAGAAACAAAATGTCAAAAACCCTTCAAAAGAAAAACAAAATGTTCCAAAAACTTCAAAAGAAAAACAAAATGTTCCATCTGGAACAAAATCTGAAAAGAAAAACTGGAAAAGTCAAAGGTCGTCTTCTTCAGTTGAAAAACAAAATGTCAAAACCCCTTCAAAACAAAAACAAAATGTTCCATCTGGAACAAAATCTGAAAAGAAAAAGGGGAATAAACCTCTCAAACCAATCGTTTTTAATCCTGGACCTGAAGCTGATAAAAAGGCTCCAGCTCCATACTCCAGCTCAACACCACAACAATCAACTGAGACTTCTCATGTGAAGTCCAGTGAACCCATCAAGAAAATATGGGTTCACAAAAATAACTAATGATTTTTGTGGGTGTGCAGGGCGATCGAAGAAGAATACCTGGTATCTGGACAGCGCGGCTGGCCGGACTATGACCGGATGTAAGCCCCTGCTGGAAGAGTTTACTGTCCAAGATGGAACGGCAGTGACGTTTGGAAATGATGAGAATGGAAAGACTGAAGGATATGGTGTAATAAATAATGGACAAGTCCAGTTCACTAGAGTTGCATTTGTAAATGGTTTGAAATACAACCTGATCAGTGTAAGCCAACTTTGTGATGATGGATACAAGGTATTGTTCGATATTGCTCAAGGCACCATATTTAACAAGGATTGGAAAGTGGTGATGATTGCACCAAGAAGAGGAAATGTGTACATCATGGATATGGAACCAGCTCCAAAAGAGCAGTGCTTCTATACCAAGGCTGATGAGGACACCAACTGGCTGTGGCATAAAAGGTTATCCCATCTTAATTTCAAAAATATCAATAAGTTGTTTCGCAAACAACTGGTGGATGAGATACCTCAGATTTCTTTCAATAAAGAAAAGCCATGTCCAGGGTGTGAGATGGGCAAGCAGAAAAGGGCCAGTTTCAAGACAAGGCAAAACTTTAACATCACTAAACCTCTTCACATGCTTCATATGGATCTTTTTGGTCCAATGAATGTTCAAACTAGAGCTGGAAAGAAGTATACTCTAGTTGTAGTTGATGAATTCACAGATCCAAAAGTGATGCAGCTGCTGAAATCATCTCTCTTATCAAGAGAATTGAGCTCAAATATACTCGAAAAGTTTGTCAGTTGAAAAACAAAATGTCAAAAACCCTTCAAAAGAAAAACAAAATGTTCCATCTGGAACAAAATCTGAAAAGAAAAAGGGGAATAAACCTCTCGAAAAACAAAATGTCAAAAACCCTTCAAAAGAAAAACAAAATGTCAAAAACCCTTCAAAAGAAAAACAAAATGTTCCATCTGGAACAAAACCTTCAAAAGAAAAACAAAATGTCAAAAACCCTTCAAAAGAAAAACAAAATGTTCCATCTGGAACAAAACCTTCAAAAGAAAAACAAAATGTCAAAAACCCTTCAAAAGAAAAACAAAATGTTCCATCTGGAACAAAACCTTCAAAAGAAAAACAAAATGTCAAAAACCCTTCAAAAGAAAAACAAAATGTTCCATCTGGAACAAAACCTTCAAAAGAAAAACAAAATGTCAAAAACCCTTCAAAAGAAAAACAAAATGTTCCATCTGGAACAAAACCTTCAAAAGAAAAACAAAATGTCAAAAACCCTTCAAAAGAAAAACAAAATGTTCCATCTGGAACAAAACCTTCAAAAGAAAAACAAAATGTCAAAAACCCTTCAAAAGAAAAACAAAATGTTCCATCTGGAACAAAACCTTCAAAAGAAAAACAAAATGTCAAAAACCCTTCAAAAGAAAAACAAAATGTTCCATCTGGAACAAAACCTTCAAAAGAAAAACAAAATGTCAAAAACCCTTCAAAAGAAAAACAAAATGTTCCATCTGGAACAAAACCTTCAAAAGAAAAACAAAATGTCAAAAACCCTTCAAAAGAAAAACAAAATGTTCCATCTGGAACAAAACCTTCAAAAGAAAAACAAAATGTCAAAAACCCTTCAAAAGAAAAACAAAATGTTCCATCTGGAACAAAACCTTCAAAAGAAAAACAAAATGTCAAAAACCCTTCAAAAGAAAAACAAAATGTTCCATCTGGAACAAAACCTTCAAAAGAAAAACAAAATGTCAAAAACCCTTCAAAAGAAAAACAAAATGTTCCATCTGGAACAAAACCTTCAAAAGAAAAACAAAATGTCAAAAACCCTTCAAAAGAAAAACAAAATGTTCCATCTGGAACAAAACCTTCAAAAGAAAAACAAAATGTCAAAAACCCTTCAAAAGAAAAACAAAATGTTCCAAAAACCTTCAAAAGAAAAACAAAATGTTCCATCTGGAACAAAACTCAAAAGAATAAAAAATCTGGAAGGAGCTTCGTCTTCTTCAGTTGAAAAACAAAATGTCAAAACCCCTTCAAAACAAAAACAAAATGTTCCATCTGGAACAAAATCTGAAAAGAAAAAGGGGAATAAACCTCTCAAACCAATCGTTTTTAATCCTGGACCTGAAGCTGATAAAAAGGCTCCAGCTCCATACTCCAGCTCAACACCACAACAATCAACTGAGACTTCTCATGTGAAGTCCAGTGAACCCATCAAGAAAATATGGGTTCACAAAAATAACTAATGATTTTTGTGGGTGTGCAGGGCGATCGAAGAAGAATACCTGGTATCTGGACAGCGCGGCTGGCCGGACTATGACCGGATGTAAGCCCCTGCTGGAAGAGTTTACTGTCCAAGATGGAACGGCAGTGACGTTTGGAAATGATGAGAATGGAAAGACTGAAGGATATGGTGTAATAAATAATGGACAAGTCCAGTTCACTAGAGTTGCATTTGTAAATGGTTTGAAATACAACCTGATCAGTGTAAGCCAACTTTGTGATGATGGATACAAGGTATTGTTCGATATTGCTCAAGGCACCATATTTAACAAGGATTGGAAAGTGGTGATGATTGCACCAAGAAGAGGAAATGTGTACATCATGGATATGGAACCAGCTCCAAAAGAGCAGTGCTTCTATACCAAGGCTGATGAGGACACCAACTGGCTGTGGCATAAAAGGTTATCCCATCTTAATTTCAAAAATATCAATAAGTTGTTTCGCAAACAACTGGTGGATGAGATACCTCAGATTTCTTTCAATAAAGAAAAGCCATGTCCAGGGTGTGAGATGGGCAAGCAGAAAAGGGCCAGTTTCAAGACAAGGCAAAACTTTAACATCACTAAACCTCTTCACATGCTTCATATGGATCTTTTTGGTCCAATGAATGTTCAAACTAGAGCTGGAAAGAAGTATACTCTAGTTGTAGTTGATGAATTCACAGATCCAAAAGTGATGCAGCTGCTGAAATCATCTCTCTTATCAAGAGAATTGAGCTCAAATATACTCGAAAAGTTTGTCAGTTGAGAAGTGATAATGGAACAGAATTTCAGAACAAGACTCTTGAATCCTTTTGCAATGACACTGGCATCTCCCAGAACTTCTCATCAGCACACTCTCCAGAGCAAAATGGAGTTGTGGAAAGAAAGAATCGCACACTGATAGAAGCTGCCAGGAGTATGCTATCTGAATCTGGTCTTCCCACCAGTTTTTGGGCTAAAGCAGTGGCAACAGCTTGTCACACCCAAAACCGGTCAGTCTACATCAAGAGACACAAGAAGACTGCCTATGAAGTCCTTAGGAATCGTAAACCAAATATTGGATATTTCCATGTATTTGGTTGTCCAGTTTATATTTTGAATGATTCCGGTCAGCTTGGAAAGTTTGATGCAAAAGCTGATGAAGGTGTATTTCTAGGCTATTCAGATATTCGAAAGGCCTTTAGAGTTTATAATTATAGACTCTAAAAGGTTCATGAGACAATTCATGTCACATTTGACAAATCAAATGATGCAATTAATAAAAGACCAAGCCTTGATATTTCTCCAGTCATTCCATTGAGTTTTGGTGAAACTGACCAAGTTCATCAGTCAGTTGTTTCACCAGAAGATGTTTCCAGTCACTCCGAACTGGAACCAGTACAGATGAAGAAATCTTCCAGTGACACTCCATTTTATCCCTCCATCAGTTTCAATTTACCACAGAAACTGGTGATTGGATCAGATGTACGTGTCACTCCATTATCAGCACCAGTTCAAACTCCAACTTCTCCAGTTCTTCAAGAAATGCCTTTAACTGATGAATTTCATGATGCCAATCGTAACCTCATTGACTCTGATGAGGATGTTGAAGTAGTTTGGGCTGATCCTCCTCCAAAAGCTACAACTGAAGAGGATCATCATGTGACTTGCACAGATATTGTTGTTCACCAACCTAGTCAATACACTAAATGGACAAGAGCACATCCAATTGAACAGATTGTTGGAAATCCAAGTAGTAGGGTTCAGACTAGAAGAGCCACAAGTGAGCAATGCTTGAACGTCACCTTCTTAACACTGATTGAACCGAAGAAGATTGACGAGGCTATGGCAGATCCAAGCTGGGTAGAAGCAATGCAAGAAGAGCTTATCCAGTTTGAAAGGAACAATGTATGGGAACTTGTTCCTTGTCCACCAGGGTTAAAGAAAGATCCCATTGGTACAAGATGGGTCTACCGAAACAAGATGGATGAAGATGGCAATGTTGTAAGAAACAAAGCCAGATTAGTTGCCAAAGGTTACTGTCAAGCAGAGGGTGTTGATTTTGATGAGACTTTTGCTCCAGTTGCAAGACTTGAAGCCATCAGAATATTCTTGGCTTATGCAGCCCAACTGCAGTTCAAAGTCTTCCAGATGGATGTCAAAAGTGCGTTCCTTAATGGAACACTGGAAGAAGAAGTGTATGTTAAACAGACTCCAGGCTTCATTGATGAGAAGCATCCTCACTGGGTATATAGACTGAACAAAGCTTTGTATGGTCTAAGACAAGCCTAAGAGCCTGGTATGACACTTTAACTAAACATCTTCTCAAAAATGGCTTTCAAAGAGGTGCAATAGATAATACCTTGTTTATCTTGAAAGAAAAAGGTAACATCTTACTGGTACAAATTTATGTTGATGATATTATATTTGGTTCAACTGATGATGCAATGTGTAAAAGGTTTTCTAAAATCATGTCATCTGAGTATGAAATGAGTTTAATGGGTGAATTAACATTTTTCTTGGGTCTTCAGATTAAGCAAAATGTGTTAGGTCCAGATTTAGTCCAGATTTACTGGACTCGCTCCAGACTCGACTACTGGAGCCTCACTGAAGATCTGACCAGAAACGTGTTCTACTGGACCTACTCCAGACTTGGAATCTGGAGTCCCTCTGAAGATTTGTCCAGAAATAATTGAAGACCAGTGAGCAAATACTTGTATAGGAAATCTGGAGTATTCTCCAGATGAGCTCACTGGACTTCACCCCAGTCCAGATCAACTCTACTGAAGACATTCTGACTGAAGTCAAAGTCTGAAGTCTGAAGAAAGAAGACTTAGCAAATGGCGGAGTCCACTGGAAAGTCTTACCAGATCTGTACACTGGAGGATTGTCAGTGTTCTAGATCCTACAAGTCTGAACACTGATATCAAGGATTGACTTTTCCCTTCACACACTTTCCAAAGAACAATCCACTTGTTCTTTACCAAAGTATACGTGTGTAAAGGTGGTTGGATAAAAAGATACACTTGCATTTGATGTGACTTTATCCTTATTCCTTATCCAATACATTTAATGTTCTTGTCGGATCATTAAATGTATGCAACCATATTTGTACGGCACAAAATTCACTGGTGAATTTTGTTGCCTATAAATACAAAGTCATTTCCTTGACATAAATACTTTTTAAGCATTCATTTTGCATTGAAGTGAATTTGTCCAAATACTCTCGATCTTAAACTGGGATACTTCACAACTTTAAGTCTCTCGATCCTAAAGAGTTATTTGACAAATATAGATCATTTGTAACTCATAGGTTGTTAGGATACATACTTAATTGTATTATCTTGATTCCGCAACAACCTTGTGTTTTATTTAACATCATAAATAAAATACCCATGAAAAATACATAATGTTCCACTTTATTTGTTTATTGCTTTAAGTCTTGTATTACTTTATTTATATACTTGCATTTATATTAAAGTAATACTAGTCCAATCTAGTGCTTATTAGACTTGTTGTATTTTGCACTTTCCTGGTTAACCATCGAACTTAAGGGACTCACATTTGGTATCAGAGCAGAAGGCTAAACATTGCCTAGATCTGTTTCTTGATGGCTAACCAAGAAAATACACAAGGTTTTAGTCTTGGTCCCGATCCTAATGCAAATATTAATGATCAAAATGAACCACCAATTGTTAATAACACTAATCCACCTCCTCCTCCTACTCCTGCTTCTCCACACGTGCATGTGCACTACTCAAATAATCCTGTTCCTAAATTCAGTGGGAACAGTGATGAATTTGGTACGTGGAAGGCTAGGATGGTTTTGCATGTCACTGGTATTGAGAGGAACATGATGAAAATTTTAAACGAAGGTCCTTATGTACCATCATCACCTCTCAATCCCCTTCTTGATCCTTCTGGATCTAGAAGAGGAAGGGAAAAGAGGAAGGAACATTGGTCAGAAGAGGAGAGGAGATTGGTGAATCTAGACACCCTTCTCAAAAACATGATCCTCGGGGCCGTTCCAGAAACCCTAATTCCCAGACTAGTTCTTTTTCCTAGTGCTAAAACCATGTGGGATGAACTTTTAAACCAACATGAAGGAGGAGATGACACCATTGTCACCAGAAAGGTCTCCTTAAACAAGAGGTATGAGTCATTTTTTTGCTCAACCTAACGAGTCTCTCACTGGTACTTACACCAGATTTATGAGTATCATAAACCAATTGAGAGGTCTTGGGGTTGAGAAGGACAAGGATATACTTCTGGAGAAATTTTGTGACATTCTACCCACCAAATGGTCTCACATGATCCTAGTCTTACGACAAGGAAAAACTCTGCACACACACACTCTCTCAACTCTTTATGGAGCTTTCAGGTACACTGAAGAAAATCAAGCTCAGAGAGTGGTGGCAGAACAAGATGCCTATAACCATGCCTCCAGTAGTCCTAATGTGGTTAGTCATACTGAACCACAAAGTACAGCACTGATATCTTTTGAGAATGTATTTTCTATGAAGAAGATGGTGTCTGAACTCATGGATTCTGGAGAGTCCAGTCAAGTCTCTCCAGACTGTTGTGATGAAACTGAAGATGATGACCTTATTACAATGATTGCTAAAACGTTTAACCGTTTCAAAGCAAGAGCAAATAGGCCATCTGGACAATTTGCATCCAGTTCTTCCACTGACAAGACCAATTTGACATGCTTTAAGTGTGGCAAAAAGGGTCATTTCATGAAAGAGTGCAGGTCCAACCAGTTTGTATCCAAGCCTGGTCCATTCTCTTCAAATATTAAGCCTGATGATAGCTATAAAATGAAATATAAAAAGCTTAAGGCCCAAATTGCTCTCATGGCACAACAAATTGAAACCAATAATAAGTGCATGATCGCAACAACTGAAGAGAAGTGGGTTCCTTCTGATGAATCATCTGCTGATGAAGAAGAGGAAATAGATTGCTGTTACATGGCTCTGGCAGACGATGAGCACCTGGTGAAGGAAGATGTCACATCTGGACGATGGGTAGACATTGTTATTAAGAAGGTTAGTGATTATGATTGTGCAACTGACCATGAACTAAAATTGGACATTGCTGAAGCTCTTAATTCTGATTTGATTTTTGTAGAAACTGTTAGATCTGATTGTGTAAATGGTCTAGAAACAGATTCTTCTGAAATAAATGCTTTAAAATCAAAATTAAAGGAACTTCAAGACATTGAACTGGCATTTCAAGCCCAGGTTCTGGTAACTGAACAATTGATTCAAGAAAAAACAAGATCTTGAGATCATTTTAGAGAAAGAAAAACTGGTAATAAAATCATGGCTAGAAACCAAAAAGCCATATGATGCTGTATTAAAACAATTTCCTGCTCAAAAACGTGCATATTTAGATGGAAATACTCATATAGCATCATTAATACCAGTAATCGATCGATTACCAGAGGAGTTCAGGCCCACCACTATTTATGATGAGCCTGTAACTCCCAAGGCCAATTTTTACCCAGTTCAATTCCCAGAGGTTAAGACTGGAGAGCTCCAGATGACTGCTCCAGTTAAGAAGGTCCATCGTGTTAGGACCAGTTCACCTGGAATTGGCCAGTCACCAGTTCACACTTGCCAGTCACCAGTTGCATCTGGAGACTAGTGAAACTGGTGACCAAGATGATTTGTCGAGAAATATATTGAAGTCCAGTTGCACCGTACAGTTAACGCAACTGAAGACTTCCTCCAGTTGAGAACTGACCAGGTTGAAGAAGCATTCCAGTTGAAGTCGAAGACAACAAATGGAAGATAGAGAATGACAATGGCAGCGAAGCCCAGTTGGCATTCTAGTCAGTTACAAACTGGAGACCATCAGTGGAAAGCCCTTACAAAGCTTTACACTGATTACGAGGAATTGACTTATATGCTTTATGTACCTTTACCCGGATAATAAGCCTTATCTTATTATTTAAGTATTAAAAGGTACATAAAGGTGGTTATGTAAAGTCACTTTAACATGCGACTTTACACTGCTTTTTAAGGAACTAAATGCTATTCCTTAAATGCTCCCAACCACATTTGTACGGCTAAAGTTAACATCCCAATGTTAACTTTGCCTATAAATACAAGTCATTGCACAACCAAGAATTCAAGTATTCGATCTCACAAAGTTAATTCACAAACTCGAATAACTTCACACTTTGCAAACCTGCAATATTCTTGGTGAACTTGTGCAATCTTCTCTCAATCGCTAAAAGGAACATTTCACAACTTTAAGTGTTTCGATTGTCTTGAGAAATTCCGAGTATAGATCAATTGTATTTCATAGGTTGTTAGGATATTTACATTCGTGTATTATCTTGGTTCCGCATCAACCTTGTAATTTGTTTAATATCAATAAATAAATTACACATTGAAAAATACATATTGTCTTATCAAGTTATCTTACAAGTTATTTGTATTATTGCATTGTTCTTTACTTATTGTCTTTTATATAAGTAATCTATCTAGAACTTGGTATATACACACTGCAACTGGTCGTCTCCAGTTCAGTGCATATATTGCAAAGTAACTCCACCATCGACATAGAGGTGTCTTCAGTAGTACCATCTAACGAGTTGGGACTTACAAGTGGTATCAGAGCAGAAGGCTAATAAACTTGCCTAGATCTGCTAAGATGAACACTACTGAAGGTGGAGATGGTTCTGGTTCAGGTGAAAACCCTCGAATACAAATGCACAACCTTTTCAAAATGTTAACACCAACCCTCCTCCTCCTACTTCCCCAAACCATGTCCATGTACACTACTCTAACACTCCTGTTCCAAAATTTGATGGAAACAGTGAGACATTCGGTACATGGAAGGCTAGAATGCTTTTGCATTTTGGTGGGATTGAAAGATATATGTTGAAAATCCTTAAGGATGGACCATATATACCCATGTCCCTTGGGGTTAGTCCTCTTCTTGATCCAACTGGAAGAAGAGGTTCAAGGGAAAAGCCTGAAGACCATTGGTCTGATGAGGATCGCAGACTGGTGGACTTGGACACCAGACTGAAAAACATGATCCTTGGGGCTGTCCCTGAAGACCTAATTCCAACACTTGTGTTGTTTCCCAGTGCCAAGTCTATGTGGGATGAATTAGTGATTCAATTTGAAGGAGGTGATGACACAATTGTCACCAGAAAAGTTGCTTTGAACAAGAAGTATGAATCCTTCTTTGCCTTGCCCAATGAAAGTCTAACTGGTACATACACCAGATTTTCTAGCCTCATCAATCAGTTGAGAGGTTTGGGTGTAGAGAAGGATAAGGATATTCTTCTTGAAAAGTTTTGTGATATTCTTCCTTCCAAATGGGAAAACATGGTTCTTGTCTTAAGACAAGGTAAAACCTTGCACACTCATACTCTTGCATCGCTCTATGGAGCCTTCAGATTCACTGAAGATAATAATGCTGCAAGACTTGTGGCTGAGCAAGATGCCATGAACCATGCCCAGAGTCCCAAGGTTGCTAGTGCAACTGAGCGACCTTGTGCTGCTTTAATGTCTGCTGAGAGTGTCCAGGTACACTCGATGAAGGAGATGTTGAACAGTTTCTTAAACTCTGGACTGACCACTGAAAACAGTGATGGTTGTAATGAAACTGACGATGATGATCTGGTCACCATGATTGCTAAAACCTTTAATAGGTTTAAGCATAAATCCAAAAGATTTAATGGCCCCAACAATGCTTCCAGCTCCAGCTCTCTGGATAAGACCAATCTTACATGCTATAAGTGTGGTAAAAAGGTCATTTTATGAAGGAATGCAGATCTAGTCAGTTGAACAACCAAACTGGCCCCTCTGTCCCTAATTTCAATCGGCCTGATGATAGCTACAAAGCTAAATACAAGAAGCTTAAGGCCCAGATTGCCCTCCTGTCCATAGAAAAGAAAAAGGATCAGTGCTTAATGGCACAAGCTGAGGGAAAATGGGAGTACTCTGATGACTCATCTGATGATGAAGAAGAGGAAAGGGACATGTGCTTCATGGCCTTGGAAGATCAACAACAGCAACACGTGGTGAAAGAAGATGTCATCTCTGGAAGATGGGTGGACATCATACTGAAGAAGGTATGTGACTATGATAACCAGGTTGACCCTGAACTAAAACTGGACCTGGCTGAATCATTAAGTGGTGATTTGGCATTTGTTGAAACTGTAAGAGCTGATAGTGAAAGATATCTTGACACTATCTAATTGAACTGAACAATGTTAAACCACAACTAAATGATTTGCAAAGTGTCCAGTTGGCTCTCAAGGAGCCAGTTTTAAAGATTGAGGCTTTAGAACTTGATAATCAAAAACTATTTTCTGATCTTGAAAAAGAACAAAAGATTATCAAGTCATGGGTAAAAGCATCTGAATAAGAAGACTGCCTACGAAGTACTCAGGAATCGTAAACCAAATATTGGATATTTCCATGTATTTTGGTTGTCCAGTTTATATACTGAACGATTCCAGTCAGCTTGGAAAGTTTGATGCAAAAGCTGATGAAGGGGTATTTTTAGGCTATTCAGATATTCGAAAGGCCTTTAGAGTTTATAATTATAGACTCAAAAAGGTGCATGAGACAATTCATGTCACATTCGATGAATCAACTGAAGCAATCAACAAGAGACCAAGCTTTGATATTTCTCCAGTCATTCCAATCAATTTTGGTGAAACTGACCAAGTTCATCGGTCAGTTGTTTCACCAGAAAATGCTTCCAGTTACAACAAACTGGAACCAGTTAAAGAAGAAGAACACCTCCAGTGACACATCATTTTATCCTTCTATCAATTTCAACTTACCACAAGAATTGGTGATTGGATCTGATGTTCGTGCCATTCCAATATCAGCACCAGTTCAAGCACCTACTTCTCCAGTTACTCATGAAATACCTTCAACTGAGGAATTTCATGATGCTAATCGAGACCTCATTGACTCTGATGAGGATGTAGAAGTTGTTTGGACTGATCCTTCTCCAGACGCTGTTGCAACTGAAGAAGATCGCCAGGTGACTTGCACTGATATTGTAGTACACCAACCTAGTCAATACACTAGATGGACTAAAGCCCACCCAATTGAACAGATTGTGGGTGATCCAACTAGTGGGGTTCAGACTAGAAGAGCCACCAGTGAGCAATGCTTAAACGTCACCTTCTTATCTTTAATTGAACCAAAGAAGATTGACGAGGCTATGGCAGACCCAAGCTGGGTGGAAGCTATGCAAGAAGAGCTCCTCCAGTTTGAAAGGAACAATGTTTGGGAGCTTGTTCCTTGTCCACCAGGGTTAAAGAAAGAACCTATTGGTACCAGATGGGTCTACCGAAACAAAATGGATGAAGATGGCCATGTTGTAAGAAACAAGGCCAGACTAGTTGCCCAGGGTTATTGTCAAGCAGAGGGCGTTGACTTTGATGAAACTTTTGCTCCAGTTGCAAGACTTGAAGCCATAAGAATATTCTTGGCTTATGCAGCCCATCTGCAGTTCAAGGTCTTCCAGATGGATGTCAAAAGTGTGTTCCTTAATGGAACATTGGAAGAAGAAGTTTATGTTAAGCAGACTCCAGGTTTCATCGATGAGAAGCACCCTCATTGGTTTTATAGACTGAACAAAGCATTGTATGGTCTAAGACAAGCCCCAAGAGCCTGGTATGATACTTTAACTAAACATCTTCTTAAAAATGGCTTTCAAAGAGGTGCAATAGATAATACCTTGTTTATCTTGAAAGAAAGAGGTAATATCTTATTGGTACAAATTTATGTTGATGACATTATTTTTGGTTCAACTGATGATGCAATGTGTAAAAAGTTTTCTAAAATCATGTCATCTGAGTATGAGATGAGTTTAATGGGTGAATTAACATTTTTCTTAGGTCTTCAGATTAAGCAAACTGAAAATGGAATTTTCATAAACCAAGGAATATATGTCAGAGATTTGTTAAGAAAATACAAATATGATTCAATCCCATCAAAAAACACACCTATTGCAGCACCATTGAATTTGGACTCTGACCCAACTGGCAAACCAGTTAACATAACTGACTATAGAGGTATGGTTGGTTCACTGATGTACTTAACTGCCAGTCGACCAGATATAATGTTTGCAACATGTTTATGTGCCAGGTTTCAGGCTAACCCTAAAGAATCACATTTGTACGCTGTAAAGCGTATCTTTAGATACCTGAAAGGGTGTCCTAATCTTGGTCTTTGGTACCCCAAAGGCTCAGGATTAGATCTAATGGGTTATTCAGATTCTGATCATGCAGGTTGTAAGATAGATAGAAAATCAACAACTGGTGGTTGTCATTTCCTTGGAGGAAAACTGGTAAGTTGGACCAGCAAGAAGCAGACTTCAGTCTCTATGTCCACTGCTGAGGCAGAGTACATTTCTGCGGCCAGTTGCTGTGCCCAGATTCTCTGGATCAAGAACCAGTTACTAGATTATGGTCAGAAGTTTACTAAGACCCCAATCTTTTGTGACAACACCAGTGCAATTGCTATATCTCACAACCCAGTGATGCACTCCAAAACAAAGCATATTGACATCAGGTATCATTTCATTCGAGATCATGTTATGAAAGGAGATATTGAAATTCATTTCATCCCCACTGACAAACAGTTAGCTGATGTTTTTACTAAACCTCTCGATGAGAAAACCTTTAAACATCTCATCAGCGAACTGGGAATGTTAAACCCTTAACTGGAGCTTTCTTTGTTATTGAACGCGTCAGTGACACTGATGAAGTTTTCCAGTTGAGGAGGTCCAGATAATCTTTGCTCGCTAGGCTATCGAACGCCTTTGTGATACTATCTTGGCACTAATTGATTTCTGGATCATCATTTTAGGGGGAAAGACTCAAAATAATTTTCTGACTAAAATTCGTTTTTGTTTGAAAATGCAACTGGAGAACTCTTCAGTTGGAAACTGGCGCTGGACTGATCCTCCAGTTACCAGGTTCAGTCTTGTCTTTTTTTGTTATAACGTTACAAATACTTGGTCAATATGTGTGACACGTGATGATACTCGAGTGTTTTAAACCACTTGATATCGTGATCTGACGTGTTTGAAACCATTTTAGTACTTGACAACTGTTTATATTGGGAAAACAAAAGTGAGTGGGCGCGTGGGTAAGATAAGCCGTCGTAGCATTTAATGCTGACATGGAAGCATTTAATGTTTACATGGCAAATTATTATTTTATTTCAAAATTCAAACCAACTTTTGTGAAAATATCTTCAAAAAGGGATTTTGTTTATTAAAATATAATTTTGGTGTTACATTGGGATCTTGAATCCTTATAAATACCCTTATTTACTTCGAACTCATTTACTTCTTTTTCTTACATTCTTTCATTTACTTTCCAATCATCAAAATCGCTTCATTCTTCTCTTTGCTTCATAAATCAAGAACCCTAAATCCCAAATTTCATTTTTATTCTTCTATGGCTCCTAGATCATCTCGTTCAAGAGATGTAAATCTCTTGACTGTTCCATACAATCCCTCACCAGATGTCACACAGGCACCTGGTGCCCCTAGTAGTGCTTCGGTCATAAAACTAAATCCAAATAATCCTATCGCCAGCCTACGAGGATCTCAAGGGTCCGATACCCTTATTGGTAGAATTCAAAAGTTTTTGAAGAATTCTCCAATAGGACCCTCATTCTCTCTAAACCTACGTAAGATGTTTCACAACTACTTATGTGAGTTTTGGTACACTGCCGTTCTTTCTTCCGATTGTTCCTCCATCAGTTTCACATTAAAGGATGGAACAATCCAGTGTACTTTGTCAGCTGATACATTGAGGGATGCCTTACGCCTCAATTACTGGAGAGAGGGTGAATCTCCAGTCGTCTTGCCCCCAAATATAAACTTTCGCCAAGTACTCCTTGAAATGGGACACAGGGAGTGTTTGGAGAATGGGGTGTTGAAGACAAAAGGTGCGATGACCATGAAGGGCCTTACACCTTCATGGAGGTACTTTTTCATCCACCTGGTGGAGAGCATGGGTGGGAGTTCTGGTGGACTTGACCAGATTAACTCCTCGCAAGCAGAGATGGCTTACTGCTTGTGGAACGGATTGAGAGTGGACTTTGCAGATATTCTGTATAGAAGCCTGGTTCAAAAGTGAAGGGCTCAAGGGGTGTTTGTATTCCCTTTTCAAGGTTCCTCTTACTTTGTTTTAAGCAAATTCTGGGCAGGGAAGCATATAATAGTACAGATTCTCCGTACACTGCTCTAGATATGCTAATGAATCTAGACTCACTGGTATCTGAAGCTGGTGAGGTTAAAATTCCTGAACGAATGCAGCTGACTGATGCACCTCTTGTAGGTGAGTCAGAAAGGCAACTGGGCGGGCCTCAAAATAATGAGGGACCCTCCAGTGTGTCTAATGTTGTGGTTGAGGATAGAGCAACCATAACTGAAGCAACACCAATCTCATCTATCCCTGGTGAAGATACTTCGGTATCTGATCCTCCAACAGATGCACCCATCCAGGAAACTGGGGAAGGTCATCTGGAGACTGTCCAGGTAACTGAACAGCCCTATGTCACATTCATGGATCTGGACATGAGTGTTAATGACGAGGAAATCCTTATAGAATCTTTGGATTCTGAAGGTACTGAAACAGACTTGGAGATTCTTGATGCTTCTGTACAAGCTCAAGACCCTTCATCTCCAGTCTTACCTCCAGACGCATCAATTTCATTTTCACCACCACAAATAAATGTGCCTATAGATATATCTTTACCAACAAATTTCGCTCCTTTACCAACTGGGCAATTCTCACTTGCTCGAGAAATGCCACCCCCACCGTCGCCGTTGTTCACACCTGAGCATTCTCAGCATGAACAACAATTTGATTTTCCAGTCCTTTCTTCAACCACCACTCCAATAATTTCTTCAACTGCTGGCCTGACAACTGGGGAGACTTCCATCAGTTTGCCTCCTCCAGTTGCTCCAGTAGTAACTGCTAGTGGTCCAGTGACACCTTCTCCTTTGTCACTGGACAGTCAAGTTATCTCACTACAAGCCGATCTCCAAAACCTTCTTACCAGGGTGGAGGAGATTCAGAAGACACTTGACAAGAACACCAAGTCATTCTCCAGATACCACAAAGATCATTTGACAAATATTAAGGTGGTCGATCTGGGGATAAACAAGTTTTCATCTAATGAAGACTTGGTGTTCAAAAAGCTTAATGAGTTAGTCACTGGCTGCAACAATCTGGCTGGTACTCTAAAGGAAGCTTTTGACCTAACTCACTCCAAGGTCTCCAGTTCCATTTCCAATCTACTTGGCAACACTGTTCGAACTTCTGAAGTGGATCTGAAGGAAATTGAGAGGCAGGTCAAGGAACTTATTGAAAGACCTGGCCTAGATGTAACTGGCCTTGGAGAGCAGTTGATGACTTTGGTTGGTCAGAAAATAGAGGATACGTTGGGTGCTAGAGAAGAGCAGTTGGTTGAAAGGGTGATGTCTGAGATCACCAAGCTGGCCACTCCTCAGGTTGATCTGGCCCCACTTACCAGTGAGATCAATCAGTTGAGAGGCAGCATAGAAAGTTTAAACACCCAAGTATCTCTACATGCTCAATCTATAGAGAAACTGACAAGTGAAGTGGAAAATCTGAAGAAGATGGATGATGAAGTTAAGGATAAGGTTGTCTCCGGTTTGGATGAGGATTCCAAGATCTTGAATGAATTGAAAACTGGTCAAGACCAAGTTCTTGCAAATGTCTTGACCCAGTCCAAGGAGACGAACCATTTATGGAGGTCCTTCAGGATGATGTGTGGCATCTTCAAAGAGTGTAAGGACATGCAGTCATGGCAGCCTCTTGACCGGTTGCCATCTCACCCCTCTAAATGGGAAGCAATTAGGGCAGGTCTAGATGCTGCCAAGGGGGAAAGAAGTTCAGTCCTTACACGACCAGTTGCACCTGGAAGGACTCCATCTGGATCTAGAAGAGAATTGGTTGTGGCTACCAGTACTGAAGCTGGTGAGCAGAGTGATAGGGGGAATGTTGGTTTGGACAAAGGTAAAGGATTAGCTGGTGATGCATCTGCCCAGCCGGCCACTGGTGAAATGTTAGAAACTGGTAATGCTGACATACTACCTCCAGTTTCAGATAGTGATAGTAGAAAACTGGCTAGACTTGGTAATGACATCAAAGAAAGAAAGAAAATGAAACAAAGAAACCAAGTTGAGGTCAGGCACATCTTGCTCAAATTAAGTTGCTGGATATGAGTGATGCCAATCTACTGGGTATCACTAAGGATGAGTATGTTAGGGTTAAGAATGATCCTAGGATGGTTGACCAGTTGAATGAAATGCTAGATGTAGAACTGGATAGACATATCATGAGGATGAAGCTGAATTCGATGCCAGGAGCTTAAACATTTCAGTGGAGAAGGCAAAAGAGATTAGGGCCAGTGGGATTCTTAAGAGAATTGCAAATGTTAAAAAGGTTGTGAAGGATGTATTGAATCCACCAAGAAGAAGGATTCCACAACCAAGAAGACCACTGACAAGAGATGCAAGAGATGCTGACCTTAGCACATTTGTTGAATCAACTGGCGAAGTATCCAATGAAGACATTAAGTCCGCTGTACTGGCTGCTGGTGCTGGGAGTATAAAAATCACAAATGAATCTGAAGCTAGAAACTACTACTCCCAGATCATGTCAACCAGAAGACATAGTGGTACTATTAATGGTGTCAATGTTACAATTAAGCCAGGCACCAAGGTTTTTCAAATCGAAGTTAAGTATACTGGTGGGCCACTGGTTAGAACTGATGATCCTGGTGCTATGCAGTATGGGTTTAGCGAATGGGTGGAGATGGTGAATGTTTTGGATGCTAAGGCACAAAAGAATAGGTTCGAGAAAGCATGGGTTAACTTTCTAAGGGGGAAGATTCAACATAAAGAAAATCTTGAGCAAAAGTTGAATATTGACCCTGAAGATACTCTGCCTATCTCTTCAGTTGCCAAGAGAAGAAGAACTGGCGAAGGGCCGTCTCATTAAGTTCTTTCTTCAGTTATCTACTTGTAATCTGTATTTACATTCTGTAACTTGTATAAATTTCATTCCCTTGTATAAATGAAGTTACCAGTTTGTAACCACAAGGTAGATAATAGATTAAAATCTAACAAACCTAAAAGAAAAACCTAAGGCATTTATTGATCTATAAAAATGCCTTAGATAACTTAAATAGATTTAAATCGAACAAGTCCTTTCAGTTCACACTTGTACAGATACAAGAACTAGAAAAGACTTAGACTATATTTCTAGACAAATAGGGGGAATTTGTTAGGACCAGTTCACCTGGAACTGGCCAGTCACCAGTTCACACTTGCCAGTTACCAGTTGCATCTGGAGACTAGTGAAACTGGTGACCAAGATGATTTGTCGAGAAATATATTGAAGTCCAGTTGCACCGTACAGTTAACGCAACTGAAGACTTCCTCCAGTTGAGAACTGACCAGGTTGAAGAAGCATTCCAGTTGAAGTCGAAGACAACAAATGGAAGATAGAGAATGACAATGGCAGCGAAGCCAAGTTGGCATTCTAGTCAGTTACAAACTGGAGACCATCAGTGGAAAGCCCTTACAAAGCTTTACACTGACTACGAGGAATTGACTTATATGCTTTATGTACCTTTACCCGGATAATAAGCCTTATCTTATTATTTAAGTATTAAAAGGTACATAAAGGTGGTTATGTAAAGTCACTTTAACATGCGACTTTACACTGCTTTTTAAGGAACTAAATGCTATTCCTTAAATGCTCCCAACCACATTTGTACGGCTAAAGTTAACATCCCAATGTTAACTTTGCCTATAAATACAAGTCATTGCACAACCAAGAATTCAAGTATTCGATCTCACAAAGTTAATTCACAAACTCGAATAACTTCACACTTTGCAAACCTGCAATATTCTTGGTGAACTTGTGCAATCTTCTCTCAATCGCTAAAAGGAACATTTCACAACTTTAAGTGTTTCGATTGTCTTGAGAAATTCCGAGTATAGATCAATTGTATTTCATAGGTTGTTAGGATATTTACATTCGTGTATTATCTTGGTTCCGCATCAACCTTGTAATTTGTTTAATATCAATAAATAAATTACACATTGAAAAATACATATTGTCTCATCAAGTTATCTTAAAAGTTATTTGTATTATTGCATTGTTCTTTACTTATTGTCTTTTATATAAGTAATCTATCTAGAACTTGGTATATACACACTGCAACTGGTCGTCTCCAGTTCAGTGCATATATTGCAAAGTAACTCCACCATCGACATAGAGGTGTCTTCAGTAGTACCATCTAACGAGTTGGGACTTACACATCGAAATAAACCTTTGCCTCAGACCAATCCCTTACCAAAGCCTAGGACTGGAAAGGCTAAGGTATCATCTGAAGAAAATATTTTGTCCAGGTTAGAGAGCCAGATTCAAATTCTGACTCGTCAATCACAAAGTTTTAATGCAAGATTAAACTTTATTGAGGGCACTTCATCTGGCCCTAGACAAAATACAAAACCTTTTGCTAAGAAAGACAAATTTATTTCTCCAGTTGAGAAAATGAAAAAGGTTTCAAAATCATCAACCCAGTGGTCTTTTCAACTAAGACCACTGTTGAAGAAAGTGAACTGAACTAGATTGCCCCAGGGACCTATAAGGGAGGGTCCAGTGAACCCATCAGTCGATGGGTTCCCAAATCTAACTGATCAATATCTTGTGTATGTGTAGGGCGATCGAAAGAAATATATCTGGTATCTTGACAGTGCAGCTGGCAGGACGATGACCGGATGTAAGACCCTACTGGAGGAGTTTACCATTTCTGATGGACCCTCCATTACTTTTGGAAATGATGGTTGTGGAAAGACTGAGGGATACGGTGTTCTGAACAATGGACAAGTCAAGTTCAGACGTGTTGCATTTGTGAATGGTTTGAAATATAACTTGATCAGTGTAAGCCAACTGTGTGATGATGGCTATCAAGTTCTATTCAATATTGCTCAGGGTATCGTATTCAACAAGGACTGGAAGGTAGTGTTGATTGCTCCCAGAAAAGGGAATGTGTACGTGATGGATATGGAAAGCTCTCCTTCAGAGCAGTGTTTCTATACTCAAGCTGATGAAGACACAAACTGGTTATGGCACAAAGGTTATCCCATTTAAATTTCAAGAATATTAATAAGTTGTCCAGAAAACAACTTGCAGATGGGATACCTTCAGTTTCCTTCAAAAAGGAAAGGCCATGTCCAGGATGTGAGATGGGTAAGCAAAAACATACCAGTTTCAAGACCAGACAGAATTTCAGCATTTCTGAACCTCTTCATATGCTTCATATGTACCTCTTTGGTCCAGTGAACGTTCAGACTCGTGCTGGTAAAAGATACACCCTGGTGATCGTAGATGAATTCTCCAGATATTGTTGGGTGATCTTTCTAAAGTCTAAAAGTGAAGCTGCTGCTAAAATCATCAGTCTTATCAAGCAAATTGAGCTCAAGTACAGTCGAAAAGTGTGTCAGTTAAGAAGTGACAATGGAACAGAATTCCAGAATGCAACTCTGGAGTCATTCTGTACTGACACTGGCATCTCCCAGAATTTCTCATCAGCCCGCTCTCCAGAACAAAATGGAGTGGTGGAAAGGAAGAATCGAACGCTGATAGAAGCTGCCAGGAGTATGCTTGCTGAATCTGGTCTGTCTACCAGTTTCTGGGCGGAAGCAATTGCAACTGCTTGCCACACCCAGAATCGATCAGTGTACATCAAAAGACACAAAAAGACAGCCTATGAAGTCTTAAGAAATAGAAAACCAAATATTGGTTATTTTCACGTTTTTGGATGTCCAGTTTACATCCTGAACGACTCCAGTCAACTAGGCAAATTTGATGCCAAAGCTGATGAAGGGTATTTCTTAGGCTATTCAGCCATTCGCAAGGCCTTCAGAGTCTACAACAAGAGACTGGAGAAGGTCCATGAGTTAATTCATGTCACATTTGATGAATCAAATGTTGCAATCAACAAGAAGCCAGCCCTTGACACTCCCCCAGTAACTCCAATTGTCTTTTGTGAATCTGATCCTATAAATGACAAAAATGAAGATTCAAAAGACACAGTTTCCAGTCATCCTGATCTGGAACCTGTTCAGAAACTCTCCAGTAGTACTCCATTCTATCCCTCTATTATTTTCAAACTACCCTCTGAAATTAATATTGGTTCAGATGTGCGTACTGCTCCCCCAGTATCAGTATCAGTTGAGAATAGACCAGAAATGTCTTCTTATGAAGAATTTCAAACTGAACCAGTACTCCAGGAAATGCCTTCAAATGAAGAATTTCATGATGCAAATCGTGATTTAAATGACTCAGATGAAGATATTGAAGTAGTCTGGCAAGATCCTCCTCCAGAAGCAACTCCAGAGGAGACTCAACTGAATTCTTGCACTGATATTGTTGTCAGTAACAATCCTGGTCAGTACTCCAGATGGACAAAAGCTCATCCTATTGATCAGATCATAGGTGACTCCAGTAGAGGAGTTCAGACCAGAAGAGCCTCCAGTAATCAATGCTTATACGTAAGTTTTCTATCTTTGATGGAACCAAAGAAGATTCACGAGGCTATGGAAGATCCAAGCTGGGTGACTGCTATGCAAGAAGAGCTTCACCAGTTTGAAAGGAACAAGGTCTGGTATCTGGTTCATTTCCCAGTTGGAAAGAAAGAACCAATTGGAACAAGATGGGTCTTCAGAAACAAAGTAGATGAAGATGGCCACGTAATCAGAAACAAGGCCAGACTGGTAGCACAAGGCTACTGCCAGTCAGATGTCGACTTTGATGAATCATTTGCTCCAGTGGCTAGACTTGAAGCGATCAGAATTTTCTTAGCATTCGCTGCTAATTATCAGTTCAAGGTCTACCAGATGGATGTAAAGAGTGCTTTCTTGAATGGAAAGCTTGAAGAAGAAGTTTATGTCAGACAACCTCCAGGTTTCGTTGATGAAAAGCATCCACATTGGGTATATCGTCTGGACAAAGCGTTATATGGCCTCAGACAAGCCCCACGTGCCTGGTATGATACTCTGACTAAACATTTGTTGAAAAATGGTTTTAAACGAGGTGCAATTGACAATACCTTATTCATTCTTCATGAGAAAGGTAATCTGTTAATGGTACAAATTTATGTTGATGATATCATTTTTGGGTCTACTGATGAAAACATGTGCAAGAAATTTTCAAAAATCATGTCCACTGAATATGAAATGAGTCTGATGGGTGAATTAACATATTTTCTTGGACTCCAGATTAAACAAAACAAAGATGACATTTTTATTAATCAGGAGAAATATGTTAGAGATCTTTTAAAGAAATATGATATGAACTCTTCACCATCTAAACCAACTCCAATTTCTGCACCACTGACACTGGACTCCGATCCAGATGGTAAACTAGTGAACACCACTGTCTATAGAGGCATGGTTGGTTCACTGATGTATTTAACTGCCAGTAGACCAGATATTATGTTTTCAACATGTTTATGTGCCAAATATCAGTCTAATCCAAAGGAATCTCATATGCTTGCTGTAAAGCGCATACTGAAGTACCTTAAAGGTGTCCCCAGTCTAGGTCTTTGGTATCCCAAAGGCTCAGGCATGGATCTAATGGGTTATTCAGATTCAGATCATGCAGGTTGTAAGATAGATAGGAAATCCACAACTGGTGGATGTCATTTCCTAGGTGGCAAACTGGTCAGCTGGACCAGTAAGAAGCAAACTTCAGTTTCATTGTCTACTGCTGAAGCTGAATACGTGTCCGCAGCCAGTTGTTGTGCTCAGATACTCTGGATGAAGAACCAGTTGCTTGATTATGGTATTAAATATTCAAAGACCCCAATCTTCTGTGATAATACCAGTGCCATCGCTATCTCAAACAATCCAGTCATGCACTCCAGAACGAAGCACATTGATCTAAGGTATCACTTCATTCGTGATCATATTATGAAAAACAACATTGAACTCCATTTTATTTCCACTGACAAACAACTCGCTGACATTTTTACCAAACCTCTGGATGTCAAAACTTTTGAATATCTTGTTGGTGAGTTGGGAATGTTAAATCCTTAAATCTGGTGACTGCTCAGATATTGAACGCCTATGTGTACTATCTTTGCATTATTAGATTTCTGGAACAACATTCCAGGGAAGACTTGAAAAATATTTTTCTATTAAAAGTGTTTTAAGTTCAGGGGGAATTTATTTTCTCACTGGACAAATTCTTCAGAAAATATTACTGGTGCTTTGTAAATGTGTCCCTCTCATTTGTCTGTATTAGTTGACGTGCACGTTTGAAGTTACCAGTCTTTCAAAAATGGTTTTCACTGGTATTTTACTGGAGTGTCCCTCCAGTGTACCATCAGTACATGTTCACTGGACTAATCCACCAGTGATACTGGAGTGTCCCTCCAGTGTACCATCAGTACATGTTCACTGGACTAATCCACCAGTGATACTGGAGTGTCCCTCCAGTGTACCATCAGTACATGTTCACTGGACTAATCCACCAGTGATACTGGAGTGTCCCTCCAGTGTACCATCAGTACATGTTCACTGGACTAATCCACCAGTGATACTGGAGTGTCCCTCCAGTGTACCATCAGTACATGTTCACTGGACTAATCCACCAGTGATACTGGAGTGTCCCTCCAGTGTACCATCAGTACATGTTCACTGGACTAATCCACCAGTGATACTGGAGTGTCCCTCCAGTGTACCATCAGTACATGTTCACTGGACTAATCCACCAGTGATACTGGAGTGTCCAGTCAACCTCCAGATGCACTGAACTATGTCATAATATTTTCTAAATACTTGGTCTTTGTGTGTGCCACGTAAGCAAACCTTTTTGAAGATATTTTAATCCTACGTGGCATGTAAATTTTTCAACGCAATGGTCTTTTTACTTTGGGAAAACAAAAAGTACAAGTTGTTATTGTTTGTGGGCTGTAAACCGTCATACATTTATGTATGATGTGATGTAATTAATGCGGATCTCAGAACCCGATCAAAAATGCTATTTGATAATTTCAAATAAATCGTTTGAGTTCCACATTCCTTCTCCTATATATACCCACTTTCAATTTCAATTGCATTTACTTCGAACATATTTACTCCATTTTCATTCATTCTTTCATCAAATCTTCATCATAACCTATATATTCAATTTCATTTTCATCTATTCCTTATAAATGGCTCCTAGACAATCAAGAACTTAAAATCTGCTTGCCAATGAATACATTCCTTCGGAAAATGTTGCTAGGGCACCTCATATCAATCTTGAGGCAAGTGCCATAAGAATCAATATGAATAACTGGATGGCAAGACTCTCTCTGTCCAGTGTTCATGATGCCCAATCGATTATTGGGAGATTAAACTCGTTCTTTCTCTCTTGCCCATTATATGGTGCATTAACATTGAATCCAGGAAGAATGTACCACGAGTATTTGTGTGAATTCTGGTACACGGCTACATATGACGATGAAACTTCATCGATCAATTATACTCTCAAGGGAGGTACCAGATCCCTTGGTTTCACTGCAAGTCTGCTCAGGTCTGTTGTACAGTTAAACTATTTTGACCAGAATGAGCTGCCTATTGAGCTTCCCTCTGGTTTAAATACAAGGGAAGTATGCAGATTAATGGGGCATACAGATATATTGGATGAGCATGGGCAGCTATCCAGAAAGGGGATTATCTACATGAGCAAGCTGTCAGACTCATGGAGATATTTCTTCACACATATTGTTGAGTGTCTAGGAGGCAGCTCTGGAGGGTTAGACCAGATCAATCAAACCCACCTCCAGATTGCCTACTGCTTGTGGTTTGGGCTTAGGGTGGACTTTGCCCAGATTCTTTTTGATGACTTGGTTGAGCGACTTAGGGTGAAAGGAAGAAAACCGTTCGTTCCTTATATTCGTTTCCTTTCCCTAATGTTTAAAAATGCTCTTGGAGACCAGTATGATATGGATACTACTCACTTTTCTGTGAGTGAGTATATGAGGGACCTGGTCAACCTCAGGTCTCCACTGGATGAGGTAGATATTCAGTCCATGCTTTCCTTGCAAAGGGAAGAAGTTGAAATGGCTCCAGTTGAAGGACCATCTGGTGATGATGTACAGATAATAGAGGCTGTACAGCCCACAAGACAAGTTGCTCCAGAAGGTCAAGGTCAAGAAGTTGTTGAACCTTCCAGACGACCTAGAACTAATAGGCGTCTGATGAGAGCTGGACTCCAGGTTATTCCAGAAAGACATCCAGGTGATGTTATGAATCTGGATGGGTCACCAATCTTTGAATCTGAAGAGGTTGTTGGGCAGGAAACTGATGAACAAGCTGAAAATATTGCCCAGATTGTAGAACAGGTTGTTGAGGAAGTTGTTGAAGATGTTCAGACTGATGAACATGCTTCTGGTGAGCAAGAGGCTCCACTGGATTTAAATGTAGAGGTTGGTGAACAAGTGAATGTAGAGACTGGTGAACAGTCTGGTGAACAGACAGTTGGGATTGCTCAAGAATGGAATGATGTTGAATCCCCAATGTCTGAAGGCTTTGATGTTAACTTGAATTTTCTGGGTGAAGATGTACAAGAAGAAGAAAATCTACCAGAAATGCCAACACCTACACCAGAAATGCCACCACCACACCAGAAATGCCAACACCTACACCAGAAATGCCACCACCACCACCACCTTCAATTCCAGAAAATACCCAATACTTCACTCCAGCAACCATTCAACCTTCAGAATCTCAACCTCCTCCTCGTGCGCCGGAGTCACCAGTTGCAACGTCTGAAGCTACAACTGAAGAGGACTGGGCACAAGTTCCTCTAATGACCAGATTACCCTCAACTCTTGAACCTCCCACTGGTCTCTCCACTTCTTCTTCTGCCGAGGTCCAAGGCCTTTTAAGTAAGGTGGCGGACCTGGAGAGATCACTCCAGACTTCATCTCAGGTTATTTCAGACTTCAAATCTTTATTATCAAATAACCTGGCATCTGAGATGAATGTCTTTGCTGGAAATGAGAAGCTGGTTTATGAGAAGCTTGATGAACTGGTACTGGCCACAAACACCAACACTGAAAAGATCAAGGTGGCAGTCCAGGGATTAGAGACTAGGTTGGTTACTTCTGTTCAGACTGCAGTCACTGGCGAACTGGCAGGTCTGAAAGAAGATGTTCAGAATTTGGTTTTCAGGATAAGCTCTCTGGAGAGTAGACCCACACTGGAACAGGGTGCAGTTGTTAGCACTATAAGTGATGAATGTACAAGGAAGTTCAGAAACAATATGTTGAAAGAATTATGTAAAGAAGTTTCTGGTACTGTTCTTCGTAGCATTTATGATGGGGTGTTACCCCAAGTCGAAAAGTTACTGGATGAGAAGTTGCCAAAACACTTGCCTAAAGCTGTTGCAAATGTTCAGAAGGAAGTGCAGGCACTCAAGAAAGTTGTGTCTGAAACAACTCCAGTAGAAGGTATAACTTTTGGTCCACTAGACAGACTCATGCTTGAACAATTGTGGAATGATCTCAAGTCAAAAACTGGAGATCGTTCCAAGGGGGAAAGGTCGTCTGGTGACCAAACTGAAAGACAAAGAGCATATGGCACTGAAGCCGGGCTTACTGAAAGACAAAGAGCATATGGCACTGAAGCCGGGCTTACTGAAAGACAAAGAGCATATGGCACTGAAGCCGGGCTCCTAACTGAAGAAGCTACTGGTACTGAAGCCAGTGAGCCCCAGTTTGAGACCTTCCCAGATATTCCAACTACACTGAAGGCTGTTAAAGGAAAAGAAAAAGTTGTGTCTGGTGAAGAGGAAGAGCATACTGAAGATGCTGATGATGAAACATCAAGGAAGTTAGAACAAGAATGCATCATGATATAGATTTTTAAAAGAAATCAAAAGGATGAACTGCTGGCCCATCAAAGGGAGATGGGAACAATGGGGACTCTGGACTCTTACAATGCTGGAAGGTTAGGCATTAACATTGAAGTTTATAAAAATATGAAAGATGACCCCAGAGTTCATCAATGCCTAAATGCATTAGATGATGTTCATGTACGCTCATTCTACGCTGAAGAAGAACAGGTATATGATTCAATTATTTATGGCGTGAGTGTACCAGAACTCATCAGACAAAGAAAGGATGAACTGGTAAGTCTCCAGAAAAAGATAAGAAAGAATGCTGGTGCTCTGGAGATAGAGTACAGAAAGAGACTTACTGGTTTACCAAAGTTGACTGCCAGACAGATCAAAGAAATCAAAGATGCTGATGTAAGTACTTTCATTCCCCTGGACACTTCTAGAAAAATAAATCGTCAAGAACTCCAATCTGCTGTAGAGCAAAGGAGAGTGTCCAAGGATACTGAAGCTTTGATCCAGCAAGCCAAGCTGAAAGAAAAATACAATGAGATGTTGAATTTCAGGGCTGACGCAAGAAGGATCACTAGTGCTGAAATCAAATTGGCTAAAGATCATGAAGGCATGTCTAAGTTTGAAGTAAAGTTGACCAGGGAGGGTAACTTTACTGACGAAAGGAGAAGTACTTCAGTCCAAGCATTTGGATGGAGTGAACTGAAGGAAATCGCTTTAACATTCAGGGGGAAGACAAATGTGTCGACTGATGTTAAAGCATTTCTTAAAAGGATTGAGAAGGTATGGAGAAGAAAGCAACAAATGGAAGTTGCAATGGGCATAAGATCACCAGATTCAATACCATCTTCTCCATCACCAAAGAGAAAGGCTACTGAAGATGCTCCAGAAAGGACATCGAAAAGAAGAGCCTGACTCTTATTGTTTACTTATTGTAAATTATTGTCTTATGAAAATTGTATACTATTTATCAGTTGATGAATGTAATAATAGTTGCAATTTTTTATTTTTATAAGTAAATGATCAGATTTAGTCTAAGTTAGAACTTAATTGATGAAACTGAAAACACTCATGATCTATAAAGTGTTTTCCAGTAACTTAGATTTTTTAGACAAATCGAAACTTGTGTTTTTCAAGCTTACAAAATGTATAGATTCAAGCTTGAAAACACTTGCATTATTTCTAAACAAATAGGGGGAATTTGTTAGGTCCAGATTTAGTCCAGATTTACTGGACTCGCTCCAGACTCGACTACTGGAGCCTCACTGAAGATCTGACCAGAAACGTGTTCTACTGGACCTACTCCAGACTTGGAATCTGGAGTCCCTCTGAAGATTTGTCCAAAAATAATGAAAGACCAGTGAGCAAATACTTGTATAGGAAATCTGGAGTATTCTCCAGATGAGCTCACTGGACTTCACCCCAGTCCAGATTAACTCTACTGAAGACATTCTGACTGAAGTCAAAGACTGAAGTCTGAAGAAAGAAGACTTAGCAAATGGCGGAGTCCACTGGAAAGTCTTACCAGATCTGTACACTGGAGGATTGTCAGTGTTCTAGATCCTACAAGTCTGAACACTGATATCAAGGATTGACTTTTCCCTTCACACACTTTCCAAAGAACAATCCACTTGTTCTTTACCAAAGTATACGTGTGTAAAGGTGGTTGGATAAAAGGATACACTTGCATTTGATGTGACTTTATCCTTATTCCTTATCCAATACATTTAATGTTCTTATCAGATCATTAAATGTATGCAACCATATTTGTACGGCACAAAATTCACTGGTGAATTTTGTTGCCTATAAATACAAAGTCATTTCCTTGACATAAATACTTTTTAAGCATTCATTTTGCATTGAAGTGAATTTGTCCAAATACTCTCGATCTTAAACTGGGATACTTCACAACTTTAAGTATCTCGATCCTAAAGAGTTATTTGACAAATATAGATCATTTGTAACTCATAGGTTGTTAGGATACATACTTAATTGTATTATCTTGATTCCGCAACAACCTTGTGTTTTATTTAACATCATAAATAAAATACCCATGAAAAATACATAATGTTCCACTTTATTTGTTTATTGCTTTAAGTCTTGTATTACTTTATTTATATACTTGCATTTATATTAAAGTAATACTAGTCCAATCTAGTGCTTATTAGACTTGTTGTATTTTGCACTTTCCTGGTTAACCATCGAACTTAAGGGACTCACATCTTTAATAGAATATATTAACAGGTTTACGAAAGAGTCCTTAGAAATCCCGAAATTAGATATGACCACTGCAGTCCAAGCTTTGAAGATGGGACTAAGCAAGGATTCTCTATTCTATCAAGATCTCGTTATGACGCCTTGCAGATCTTTAGATGAAGCGAGGAATCGAATAGGACGAATTGCTAAGAAAGAGGATGGAAGCACCCTCAACATATGATCGTCCAAATAGAAGGGCAAAAACTCCAGTGTTCCGACCAAGCAAAAATAAACCCTATACAAGAGCTGTGCAGCAGAGAGCAGTTGTAGCAGAAAGACAGGGAGATCCTCAATATCCTGAATTATCAAAATATTGTTTTCCTGTTGATGTTGCAGGAATAGTAGCGGTAATGAAAAATCTTGGGGACAAAGCCAGATGGCCTCCCAGAAATCCAAAACCAGATGCCAACAAAGACAAATCAAGATGGTGTGCCTACCATGAAGATTTTGGGCATACCACAGAAGAATGCTATGCCTTCAGGCGAGAGATTGGGATACTCCTTAGTAAAGGATATCTGACAGAGCTCTTTGGCAAAAAGAAAGCTCAGGATGTTGATATCAAGGATTTGGGCAAGCAAAGCCAACCACCAAGGCCCAAATCACCTCCAGCTAATGCTCGAATAATCAATTATATTGCAGGAGGATCAGAGGTGTGTGGCACATCTTTTTCAGCAGCAAAGAGAAACGCCAAGGAAGCAAAATCTGAAAGAGAAGATAAGCTAATCCAAAGATCCAGTGTGCTACGCATGGATAAAGTGACATTTGAGGAAGATGACATGGACAGCATTCAAGATCCTCATCATGATGGTTTAGTTGTTACTTTATATGTGGCTAACCATTTTGTGCGCAGGATCTTGATCGATAATGGCAGTTCAGTCAATATCATAAGATTGGAGACATTGAAAAGGATGGGGATCTCTGAAGAAGAAATCGGCGGGAAATCCACAGTTCTCGTTGGTTTCAGTGGTGAAACGAAAAATACTTATGGCGAAATTAAATTGCCAGTTTATGTCGAAGGGGTAAATTCGATGCAAAATTTTTGTGTAATTGATTCTTTACCTGGCTGTAATATTATTTTAGGTAGGCCGTGGATACATGAAATGAGAGTTGTTCCCTCAACTTACCATCAATGTGTGAAGATCCCAACTCCTTGGGGGGTGGTGAAGATAAAAGGAGATCAGCAGGATGCTAAAGAATGCTATATGGCATCAATGAAGCCTACAACCAAGCCTACTGAAGCATAGCAATTAAAGAGGAACATCCTTGATGTCAAAGAATTTGAAGATCAAGACGTGAAAGAAATGCCAATATCAAATGAAGATCCTGACATCAAGGTGTTCATTGGAAAAAAGATACCAGAGGATCTTGAAAAGGATCTTATTGAGTTTCTGAGCAGAAGGAAATCTACGTTTGCTTGGAAACAAGAAGACATGACAGGTATTTCTAAAGATATTATTACTCATAAATTAGGACTTGATAAAAGTTTCAGGCCTATTCAACAAAAAAGAAGAAAATTCGCACCGGAAAGAAATGCGATTATTCAAGAGGATGTTGAAAGACTCTTGAAAGCGAAGATGATCAGAGAAGTGAAGTTTCCAGAATGGCTTGCAAATGTTGTAGTCGTGCAGAAGAAGAATGGAAAGTGGAGGGTCTGTGTAGATTTTACAGATCTCAACAAGGCCTGTCCTAAGGATCCTTTCCCACTGCCATACATAGACGCAATGGTAGACGCTACAGCTGGGCATGAAATGCTGACATTCATGGATGCATCTTCAGGATTTCAACAAATTCAAATGGAACCTGAAGATCAAGACGTGAAAGAAATGCCAATATCAAATGAAGATCCTGACATCAAGGTGTTCATTGGAAAAAAGATACCAGAGGATCTTGAAAAGGATCTTATTGAGTTTCTGAGCAGAAGGAAATCTACGTTTGCTTGGAAACAAGAAGACATGACAGGTATTTCTAAAGATATTATTACTCATAAATTAGGACTTGATAAAAGTTTCAGGCCTATTCAACAAAAAAGAAGAAAATTCGCACCGGAAAGAAATGCGATTATTCAAGAGGATGTTGAAAGACTCTTGAAAGCGAAGATGATCAGAGAAGTGAAGTTTCCAGAATGGCTTGCAAATGTTGTAGTCGTGCAGAAGAAGAATGGAAAGTGGAGGGTCTGTGTAGATTTTACAGATCTCAACAAGGCCTGTCCTAAGGATCCTTTCCCACTGCCATACATAGACGCAATGGTAGACGCTACAGCTGGGCATGAAATGCTGACATTCATGGATGCATCTTCAGGATTTCAACAAATTCAAATGGAACCTGAAGATCAAGACGTGAAAGAAATGCCAATATCAAATGAAGATCCTGACATCAAGGTGTTCATTGGAAAAAAGATACCAGAGGATCTTGAAAAGGATCTTATTGAGTTTCTGAGCAGAAGGAAATCTACGTTTGCTTGGAAACAAGAAGACATGACAGGTATTTCTAAAGATATTATTACTCATAAATTAGGACTTGATAAAAGTTTCAGGCCTATTCAACAAAAAAGAAGAAAATTCGCACCGGAAAGAAATGCGATTATTCAAGAGGATGTTGAAAGACTCTTGAAAGCGAAGATGATCAGAGAAGTGAAGTTTCCAGAATGGCTTGCAAATGTTGTAGTCGTGCAGAAGAAGAATGGAAAGTGGAGGGTCTGTGTAGATTTTACAGATCTCAACAAGGCCTGTCCTAAGGATCCTTTCCCACTGCCATACATAGACGCAATGGTAGACGCTACAGCTGGGCATGAAATGCTGACATTCATGGATGCATCTTCAGGATTTCAACAAATTCAAATGGAACCTGAAGATCAAGAAGAAACAACTTTCATGACTCCCACAGGTATATATTGTTATACTGCTATGCCCTTTGGATTGAAAAATGCAGGTGCGACGTATCAAAGGTTAGTCAATATGATGTTCAAAGACCAACTGGGGGATACGATGGAAGTCTACATCGACGATATGGTAGTAAAATCGAAGAAGGCAGAAGATCATCTCAAGGATCTTGAAGTTGCTTTTGACATACTGGATCGCTACAATATGAAGTTAAATCCAGCAAAATGCAATTTTGGAGTAGGAGCAGGAAAATTCCTAGGTTACTTGGTAACCAAAAGAGGGATAGAGGCGAGTCCAGAACAGATAAAGGCAATCATGGAGCTGAAATCCCCTACAAATGTAAAAGATATTCAAAGATTGACCGGCAGATTAGCAGCTCTGAACAGATTTATATCAAGATCCTCAGACAGATGCAAGGAGTTCTATGATATGTTAAAGAAGAATAAGAAGTTTGAATGGGGAGAAAAACAGGAAGAAGCGTTCCAAGCATTGAAGACGTACCTCTCAACTCCACCTTTGTTGATGAAGCCAGAGAAAGGTGAGATACTCTTTCTGTATCTCTCAGTATCTCCAGAGGCAGTAAGCGTTGTGCTTGTAAAAGAGCACGAAGGTAAACAACATCCTGTCTATTATGTTAGTAAAAGCCTGCTAAATGCTGAAACTAGGTATTCACACTTAGAAAAATTAATTTTAGCTTTAATAATGGCCTCTACTAAACTTAGGCATTATTTTGAAAATTAATTTTAGCTTTAATAATGGCCTCTACTAAACTTAGGCATTATTTTGAAACACACCCTATCCATATAAAAACTAATTATCCAATAAAAAATATGCTTAGGAAACCAGAATTATCAAGTAGAATGGCTAAATGGTCTGTGAAGTTAAGTGCATTTAACATAACTTATGAACCTAGAACTGCTATTAAATCTCAAGCCTTAGCTGATTTTGTGGCTGATTTTACTAGTGATTTACAACCAGAAGCAGACTTAGAAGTTAAAATGTTAACTGAAAATAATGAAAAATGGACTTTACATACTGATGGTGCAGCCAATGTAAGAGGAATAGGGTTAGGAATCATACTAAAATCGCCACAGGGGGATATGCTACCTCAGTCTATTAATTTGAATTTACTGCTACTAATAATGAAACAGAATATGAAGCTTTAATAGCAGGATTAGAGTTAGCTAAAAATATGGGTATTAAATGCTTGCAAGTTTATGTAGATTCTTTGTTATTAGCAAATCACTTTAATGGGTCTTATGCAGTAAAAGGTGAAAAATTAATGGCTTATCTAGAAATAGTAAAGAGTTTAGCCAAGAACTTCGATTTCTTTAGCATAGAACAGGTCCCAAGACAGGAAAATATAGAAGCAGATGCCTTAGCTTACTTAGGATCCTCACTTAATATTCCACCTGACACTAAAATACCAATAATAAAGATAATAAAACCGGCCATAGAAACTTTGCAAGTTAAAGCAGTTGATGACCAAGCGTCAGAAGAGTTTAGTTCTGGGGATAGTTTAAAATCTTGGATTGATCCGATTATGAAATATTTACAAGACGGAATTATCCCAGAACAAGAAAATCACAGGGCTTTTAAAACAAAGGTATCATATTTCTCTATTATACAAAATAGATTGTACAGGAGATCACTTGCAGGTCCATATTTAAGGTGTTTAGAAAAAGAAGAAGCTCAATAAGTAATGAGAGAAATACATGATGGAGAATGCGGTAATCATTCTGGAGCCAGAGCATTACGCACCAAGATAGTCAGAACAGGATATTACTGGCCCACTATGGATAGAGATACAAAGGATTATGTGAAGAAATGTGATGGTTGTCAAAGGCATGGTAACATATATCATCAGCCAGCTGAACCAATGTATCCCATTGTTTCTTCTTGGCCCTTCATGAAGTGGGGGATGGATATAGTTGGACCAATGCCAAAAGCGCCTTGTGGAAAGAGATTTATGTTAGCATTAACAGATTATTTCTCGAAATGGATAGAAGCAGAAGCTTTTGTTCAAATTGAGGAAACAGAAGTAATCTCTTTCATTAAACGCAATATACTCACCAGATTTGGAGTACCAGCTGAGATAATTTGTGATAATGGGTCACAATTTATTGGGAGAAGAACGACTGGATTTTGTGAAAGTTATGGCATAAAAATGATCACATCTACTCCTGTCCACCCTCAAGCCAATGGTCAAGCAGAATCGAGCAATAAGATTATTGTTAATAATCTTAAGAAAAGGCTAAGAGGCAAGAAAGGATTGTGGGCAGAAGAGTTGCCATTTGCACTTTGGGCTGATAGGACCACTATCAAATATGCTACTGGGCACACACCATTCTCTTTGGTATTTGGGATTGAAGCAGTACTTCCAGCAGAAATGATGGTGCCAACAGCGAGATCCAGTTTGCAGACAGTTCAAGATAATGATCAAGCATTATTTGAAGATCTTGACTTAGTTGATGAGTTAAGGGAAGCTGCAAAAATTCGTATAGCTGCTTATCAACATCAAGTGACAAGGGCGTACAATAAGAATATAAGAATTAGAAGATTCAAAGTTGGAGATTTAGTATTAAGAAAAGCTTTTAAGAATACAACGAAAAAGTCTGATGGAAAGCTTGCTCCAAAATGGGAAGGTCCTTACTTTATACATTCAGAAGCAGGTAAAGGATCCTATTGGCTTCAAGAGCCAGAAGGTAGAATGATTCCAAGAGCTTGGAATGCGATTCATCTTAAAGCATATTATCAATAAATAGTTGTTGTTTTATTTAAATTATTATGACAATAATACTGACTTGAGCGTCGGAGTGGCATTAGCCAAAAGGGCTAATGTCTACCCTTGGTATGTGTTTTATTGGTCTTATGCAGGATTGTCAGCATTTAGGATCTTGACAGATGAAGATCACAAGCTATTATCCAAGGTACAGATCCTGAATCAGAATAGTTTCTCCTAAGTCTAAATCCTACAAACGGATTACAGTGGATTGAACTAAAATTTCATTCCTAGGTTGAAGGGATCACCTTCTCAAACGCCGAGGTTAACATTAACACCTCATTTCGCCCGGGACGCACGTCATAAAAAATTCTTGATTGTGGGTAGACCCTCATGGTTAGGAATTTTCAAAGGGTTGTTGATTTTGCAATCAACTCATTTGGTTATGACCACAAGTGATAAAAACGGTCATCAAAAAGAATAGGGATAATCTCTCTATTAAATACAAACGATTGACAAACGAATTGGCCAATAAACTAACAAATGGATTAATAAATGAATTTCTTTTTAGTGTCTTTTTTCTTGAAATAGGAAAATAATATTCAATAAATGTTGGTTGTCGCAAAGGTATGTGTTTTAAAAACTCTAAGTCTTTGTAAAATGTGCAGGATATGCTTAAGGAATGGAAGTAAAGGTACGCATATACAAACAAAAGATTAATTTCATTTAGTACTAAATAAGTAGCAGTTTACAAAATATTTATATGTACAAACTACTACTAAACTAAGACTAATGGACTCAAGCCTCTTCGTCACATCTATCATTGTCCACACCAAAACCTAGAAGCCCTAAAAATACGACCCGCCTCGGAGGATGTCATCTGCAATGCTGTCGTTGACGTCAGGGTACTTCTTCTTCAAGATCAACACTACCGACTTCAAGTAGGCCATGTCGTTCTTGGCATCCCTCAGTTCCTCACGAGCACGGTTGATCTCGTCATAGGTTTGAAGGATCTCTCCTCTTAGTGCCTGGAGATCATCACCACATTTGCTGATAATCACGATGGTGAGTTCTTGATGGGATGAGCAGATGGATTTGGACGACATGAAGCAGGAGAGGATGTCCGTAAGAAGTTTGTTATTTAGATTTGATTGTTCTTCACATCGCTGGATAATCTCTTCAAGATGCTGCAAAATAAGAACGGTTAAAGGGAAAAGAAAAAATAACTTTTATAAAAGGCAGTAAATAAAAAATAAAGTTTTACTTTGTTTTTCCAAACGGGAGCAGAAGATGAAGATGCCATTGTTAAAGATAAAAGTTTTTTGAAGTAGAGAGGAAAAAGTTTTGAAGATATTTTGAAAAGATGAAATATGAGATTTATGTGGAGACGGTTGAGGGTAAAAGGATTTAAATAGGCGGAGAGATAAGGAGTCATGGGGGACAAAGTGATAGGTTATATGTCTCATCATAGCCGAGTAAATTAATTTTACATCATGATCTGACTGTTGCTCTGCGACGCGCCCTTGGATAATTAAAAATGATGGGATACGCAATAAAAGTCTAGTTACAAGACTAGTTAGGATGCTTCTAGTATACGATTAAGAAATTTATATTTAATTCATGAGAAGTTAAATATAAATTTGGGGACAATTGTTTGGGGTCAGATTTTCTATAACTATGATCCTGATTAAAGATATTGCTAACACATGGTTTTGTGGTACACGATAATGCTTTTATGTTTTGCAGGATCCTGAACTAAGGATCTGTTGAGTATGTTCATTGAAAAAGGTTTGTAAATTTGGTGATGACAAATCTGACTTATAAACACTTAGAAATCTTTTGGTTCTTGTAATCTGATCTGGGTCAGACTAAGCTGACACAACTTACGATCTGTTTCTGACCCAGATCATACTTCATGCTTTGTAACTATAAAATCTCTTGGAAGCAAGTGTTATTCAAGCTACATCAACAATGTGATAGCATTCAATCCAAGTCTAAGAGGAGAATTGAAGATAAAAGACCAAGCTGTTAGTGGAAGACAGCTTGGGATTAGCAGTCAGCTTGGAAACACTTAGGCAGATTGGTACTTTGATAAACGGTCCAATCTGTGTTAGACAATCAAGTGAAGATAACAACCTGGATTGAAGATAAGGACAAATGACGTGACTAGGAAGAATCCTAGGATCCAGGTTGGTGGTTGGTTTACATATGCGTGTCCATACTCTTATTGGATGATGAAGAATGTGTGCCAGTACGTGGGGGACCACAAGTACCAGGTAAAGGCACGATCCAATATTCCTTTACCATCCAGTGAAAGAAGAATACGTGGCTTCAACGGACACCAAGAGAAGGAGAGCTTTCGCCTATAAAAGCCTCATTCATTGATTTCATATGGGTGGCATTCCTGAGAATCATTCTTCACATAAGTTTCTCTGCTCTTATACACAGCTTAGTCTGTATGAGATCAGCTTGGGCTGATTCTCTTGAGCTAGAACTTATTGATTGTAGTTTGTCATTTCAGGGGTTGTTTAGATATCTATAGGCTATCTTTATTCCGCAACAACCCTGTAATTCTTTGTATAGACTATTTCTTAATAAAGGATTACATTGAAAACCACAATCTGTGTTCAAGAATGTTTTGTTTTTGATTGCTTTGCTGTTTTAATGATTCCCGTTCTTTACTTACTTAATACATAATCTGAATCGTAAAACGTTTTATTTAAAAGTTTGTAAAGTTTAAGGAAAGTTGTAATCACCCCCTCTACAACTGTTCTGTGTACAATATACTTTGGTATATTGATACACCTTGGGATGTATCAATTGGTATCAGAGCAGGGGTTAAGAATTAACTTGACTTGATCCTTGCATATTTTCTTTAAATAGTAAAGCATTATGTCTTCCGATATTGATAATGGTTCTTCAACCAGACCACCCATGTTTGATAACGATGATTTCAGTGGGTGGAAAGGTCAAATGTCTTTGTTCCTTGAATCCATCGATAACAATATGTCTGACATCCTTGCGGATGGTCCTTATGTTCCTACACACACCATTGTGGTAGAAGCTGTGGAAAGGGAAGGTCAACCAACCATTCCTGCCACAGTCAAATCTATTGTTAAGGACAAGGCAGATTGGGAGGATGAGGATAGGAGGTTGGCAAACTTGGATGTGAAGGCTAGAAATTTCATTGTCCAAGATGTGCCCAAAGACCTTTACCATTCTATTAAAATGTGTTCTACAGCTAAGAAAATATAGGGTACATTGACTGTCATGTTTGAGGGTTGCTCTACCTCCATGGAATCTACAATTACTACCTTGACCAGGAGGTATGAGAGATTTTTCTCTTTGAGAAATGAATCCTTGACTGACACTCATACCCGCTTTAATGCTTTGGTAAATGATTTAGCTGCTGTTGGAATTGTTAAGAAAAATGAGGTTTTGAAGAGTAAATTTCTTGATTCATTGCCACCTAAATGGAACAATTATATTTCATCTGTTAAATTAAGTTCTGTTTATTATGATCTTGATCTCCCTGGACTTTTTGGTTTACTCCATAACCAAGAATGTTCAAAGGCTGAAAAGTTAATTGCTATGGGTGATTCTTATAGTCAGCCTGCTGATGCACTTGTTGCTTCTATGACTGAACACCCTAGTTCAATTAGTAATGAGATCATTCCTTGTGTTGATGATGATATTCCTGTGATGTCTAATCCTAACTCTGTTTGTGCTGAATCTGAATGTGATGAATCTGATGGTGATGAACTAGCTAATGAAGTGGCTATGTTGGCTGAAAGGATCAGAAGGAGATCCTTTAATAAGTTTAAAGGAAAAGGAAAAGGTGGCCAAGCTGATAAGACCAAGAAGCCATTTGACATGTCTAAAGTCACTTGTTACAAGTGTGGCAAGACTGGGCATATGGCTGGAGATTGCAGATCTAAAGAATCTATTCAAGCTGTGCCAGCCAAAGGTGGAAGAAGTGAAAAATACTCAAAGCTCAAGACAAAGTACAAAGCCTTGAAAGCACAAGTAACTGAGCTGACTGAGAAGGTGAACAAAAGTGAGAAGAGTCTGGTAGCCAAAGACTGGGCTGAAAGTGCCACATCATCTGATGATGAGCTATATAAAGATGCCAAGTGTTTCATGGCTAAAGAAGCTACTCAAAGATTTGTTGAAGATCTGGTGAAAATACAACAGCAATCTGAGTCAGCTCACCAGGCATCTACCAGTCAGACTGCTCTACCTGAGGTAATTTCTTTTTCCAATCTGTCTGATACTGAGCAACTGTCTAGACTGAATAGACTTGGTGATGAGGTTCTTTTACAAAAACATTTAATCAAGAACTCAAAAAGGAAATACATGTTTTGAAACTTGATAACAACTCTAAAAGTCACACCATTGAAAAACTAGAATCTGAAGTTAAAGCTCAAAAACAATTAAACTCCATTCTGGTTAAAGAAGCTAAAACTGCAGAAGAAAAGTTTTTAAAAGTTAAGCAAATTACTGAATCATGGTGTATATGTTCCAAAAGAGTTGCTAAGTGTGTAAATGACCAAATACCTCATCAGATCCAAGCTATTTTTGATGGTGATTATGATAGGGCCATAGCCATTGCTGAGGTATGTGCTATGGAGCCTTGTTATCAGCCTCCTTCACCACCCAAAGTCCAAACCAAAGGAATGAAATCTAAACCAATTAAGTTGGTTCAGAAATCTGGTATTGGGTTTAAAGATCCTGAAACCATTGGTCAGACCATTGCTGAAGTTGTGCTATGGAGCCTTGTTATCAGCCTCCTTCACCACCCAAAGTCCAAACCAAAGGAATGAAATCTAAACCAATTAAGTTGGTTCAGAAATCTGGTATTGGGTTTAAAGATCCTGAAACCATTGGTCAGACCATTGCTGAAGCTGTGTCTGAAGCTGATAAGGTTGTTGAGTTAAAACCTGAAGAAAGTCTTGACCTATCCAAGCTGACCATTACCCAATCTGAATCAGATTCAAAGAATAAAACAAACAAGGGTAGTTTAAAGAAAAACAAAAGAAAGGATAGAGGTCATAGTGTTCCTAAAGAGAAAATAAAGCTTTTAAAGAGTAAGAAGTCTGGTTCTCAAGGAAATGAGTCACAAACAAAATCTGAGTCTGTTTCAAGTAACACCAAGTCTGACTCTGATAAAATGATTTCAAAATATGTTGAGTCCAGAACCGATAAGGTTTCAATGGAAACAAATTTTCTTAAGAATGTGTCTGATCCAAAAAATGTTTCAAAATATGTTGAGTCCAGAACCGATAAGGTTTCAATGGAAACAAATTTTCTTAAGAATGTGTCTGATCCAAAAAATGTTGATCAAAGAAAATTGAGAGTTGAATGTAAGAAATCTGGAATAGGCAAAGGTTTTGTTCAAAAGGAAACTCCAAATGTTGCTAGAAAGAATTTTGAATCTGGTAAAAGACAGACCAAGCAACAATGGGTGTCAAAATGTGATAAGAGTCTAAGTTCTGTTACACAATCTGAGTCAGACCAGAAGGTCAACTCTGGTGAACCCATCCTTGGATGGGTTCCCAAAAAGAACTAATTTCTTATCATAAATGCAGGGCAGTCATGACGATAATACCTGGCACTTGGACAGTGGGTGTTCCAAGCATATGACCGGATGTAAGTCCCTGCTATGTAGCTTTAGGATTCGCGCTGGTCCTAATCTTACTTTTGGAGATGACTCTCAAGGAAAGACCGATGGATTTGGTATACTTTTAAATGGTCCTCTTACTTTCAGAAGGGCCTCATATGTAAATGGTTTGAAGCACAATCTGATCAGTGTGAGTCAGTTGTGTGATGCTGGTTATGAAGTGAGATTCAGATCTGATAAGGGTATTGTTCTTGATTTAGAAGGCAATGTGGTTCTTATTGTGAAAAGAAACCAGAAGACTGCATATGAACTTCTTAGGGGGAGAAAACCTGAAATTGGTTTCCTAAGAATGTTTGGAAGTCCTTGCTACATTCTGAATCAGAAAGACCATCTTGGAAAGTTTGATGAGAAAGCAGATGAAGGTATCCTACTTGGGTATGCAACAATGATGAAAGCCTACAGAGTGTACAACAAAAGAACTAAAACAATTGAGAACTCTGTTAATGTAAGCATAGATGAAGGTTGTTCTAAGCCAGATTGCTCTCCTCCTGAAGATGAAGATGTCAATTTTGAAGAACTGGCTGTACCTGAGAATGAGCCTCCAACTAATCCTCCAATTGGAGCTGATAATGCTCAAACTCAGGGGATCAACTCATTGAAGAAGAAGAAGGTGTTCCAATCTTTGAAAATGAGCAAGCTGATCCAACTCCTACTGAAGAAATTTTTATTAATCCATCAAATGAGGCTCCAGCTGACTCAGATTCCTCTATTCCAATCCAAGCTGATCAGCCTATTCCTCAAGCTGATCATGCTGGACCTTCAAATCTGAATCAGCCCATTGTCCCAGTTGCAAATAATTCAACTCATGTAACCAAATGGACAAGGAGTCATCCAATTAACCAAATCATTGGTGATCCTCTCTCTGGTGTTAAAACAAGAAGAAAGGCAACAGGCAATTTCTGCATGTTTGTCAATTTTGTAAGTAAGGTGGAACCAACTGAGGTTAATGAAGCTCTGGCAGATCCTTCTTGGGTAAATGCAATGCAAGATGAGTTAACACAGTTTGAAAGAAACAAGGTTTGGAACTTGTTCCAAGACCTCATCACAAAACTGTGATTGGAACCAAGTGGGTCTACAGAAACAAAATGGATGATAGGGGAGTTGTGACCAGAAATAAAGCAAGATTGGCAGCTCTTGGTTACAGACAAGAGGATGGAATTGATTATGATGAGACTTTTGCACCAGTGGCAAGATTAGAGGCAATCAGAATGTTCTTGGCCTTTTCTATACACAAAGGTTTCAATGTCTATCAAATGGATGTGAAGAGTGCATTTCTTAATGGAAAATTGGAAGAAGAAGTCTATGTTGAACAACCTCCAGGTTTTGAAAGTTCAAAGTTTCCTGACCATGTGTTCAAACTTGACAAAGCTCTCTATGGGTTGAAGCAAGCTCCAAGGGCATGGTATGACACTTTGTCTAAATTTTTATTGGCTAACAACTTCAAAAGAGGTAATGTTGACAAGACTTTGTTTGTGAGAAAGTATAATGGTGATATCCTGCTTGTACAAATTTATGTAGATGATATCATATTTGGGTCTAGTAGTTAAAGACTTTGCAAAAAGTTTTCTGAATTAATGTCTAAAAAGTATGAAATGAGAATGATGGGAGAACTAAACTATTTTCTGGGTTTACAAGTTAAACATACTAAAAATGGAATTTTTATAAACCAAGGAAAATATGTTAAAGATCTCTTAAACAAATTTGGTTTTAGTAATTGCTCACCTATGAAAACTCCTATGGGAACTGGTGATAAGCTGGGTGAAGATAAAAATGGCAAATCTGTTGACACCACAGCTTATAGAGGTATGATAGGATCATTACTTTACTTGACTGCTAGTAGACCTGATATTATGTTTGCTACATGTCTTTGTGCAAGATATCAAGCTAGTCCTAAGGAATCTCATCTTAAGGCTGTAAAGAGAATCTTCAGATACCTTAAAGGTAGTCCCAATCTGGGTCTTTGGTATCCCAAAGACTCAGGATTTGATCTAATTGGCTATTCAGATTCTGACTTTGCAGGCTGTAAGATTGACAGAAAAAGTACTTCAGGAGCTTGTCAATTTCTTGGCAATAGACTTGTAAGCTGGTCCAGCAAGAAGCAGCATTCAGTTTCCATCTCTACTGCAGAAGCTGAGTATGTTGCTGCAGGAAGTTGTTGTTCTCAAATTCTCTGGATGCAATATCAGCTTCAAGACTATGGGGTGACTGCATCAAAAACTCCAATCTTTTGTGATAGTACCAGTGCCATAGCAATTTCAAACAATCCTATGCTTCATTCAAGGACCAAGCACATTGATATAAGATATCATTTCATTAGGGATCATGGGATGAAAGAAGATGTTGAACTCCACTTCATTCCAACAGATAATCAGCTTGCTGATTTGTTTACAAAGCCATTGGATGAATCAAGGTTCAACTATCTCATAAGTAAGCTAGGTATGCTAAATTTGTAAAAGTAGTGAGCTAAGTAATAACAAATCTGACCCCTTAGAGTTATTCTAAATTTTAAGGGTAAGCTGTGTCTGACCCAGACTACCCTTTCGCACTTGGTGTATTTCCAAGTAAAAGAGGGTAAGCTGAGTCTGACCCAGATTCGTGGTTAGTTTTGTTATTAAATATCTCAGTGCGTTTTATTACTTTCATTATTTTATTTAGTTTACTTGTTGATCCTATTGGAGTGTGATACGTGTAGTGGTAACAGCCGGTTACTGAAAAAGTACCTCCACTACTTGTTCATCCTCCAATCAAAATCTTTCTCTCTCCAACTTTTTCAAACGGATATTTTGAATAATGTATATAATATCAGTTTAACCTAAATCCCAAATCACTTCTTCATTTTTCTCAAAATCAATCTCTTTTTCTCTCTAATCTGAATACTGTTTTATTAATTTCTTAATTTCTTCTAAAAATTGTTTTAAATGGCATCATCATCTGTATCTGCAAATAACTCTCAATCTAATTCTTCTTCTGGATCTGAGGTCCCATACCCAGCTCCAGTAAGCGTGAGTAAGCTTACACCCTATGTGGTGGGTAATAAAGTGGTAGTAGTCCCAGCTGATCTTGATACTGGTAAAATCAAGATTGGTAGTCTCGTCTCAGCCAATGTTCATCCTCCTTCTTGGGCTAAAGGATATGATGAGATTGTAGCATTTTTGTGGTACCATCCATTTGGCAAGATGATGATTGAGAAGCCTGATGTGGTGTTTAAGGATCTTTTGTGTGAATTTAGGCCAAGTTGCTATGTGGGTAAGAACAAGAAAGGAGATCATGCAATCTATGGCACAATCCTCAATGGTAAGAAAAAGGTATATATTTCTTTAGAAAGGATTAGGTCTGCTTTTGAGCTGTCATACATGCCTGATGATCTTTATGAATGCATTGTGTCTCACACTGAAGCCAAAAGTGTTTTGCAAGAAGTTGGATATACTGGTCCATTGGCTTCAGTGGTTAAAATGAAATATTTAACTGGTATTTGGAATTATTTGCTGAGCACAATATCAAAATGTTTACAAGTAAAGGCAGGCAGCTTTGATCAACCTAATGCCTTAGAGATGCAAATTTTTCATGCTATGGTTACTATGACCAGAATAGATTTTGCTGCAATAATTTTTAGAGACTTGGTTGGCCGAGTCAATAATAAGAGCCTTACCATACCTTATGGTAGAATTCTTGCTCTTATCATTGAAGCAATACTTGACAATGATTTCAGTCTGGCAACTGGTCAGACTGTGGAATGCAAGGCCATCAATAATAATATTTTCAATAGTCCCAAGGTAACTGTGCAGGGTCTGACCCGAGCAATGCAGGTTTACCTTGATTTTTACAGGCAAAGAGAAAGGGAACAAGAAGCACTTGTGGAAGCCGTCCCTTCTGACGCGATCTGAGTCTGACACTCAATCTGCCAATCAGGAGGACCCAGGTTCACATGTTTCTGAACCCTCAAACTCTTCCCAATCTATTCGATCTTCTTCTCTTTCAAAAGAGGGTGAAGGGTTGGCCAAATCATCAGCCACCCTAGCCACACCCTCATCCACTCATTCTAAATCCGCTTCTAAAAGACCCATTGTTGAGGACTTAGTACCTCACAGTGCCAAAAAGAAAAGATCACAAAGGAAATCTGAATCAGCTTCTAGGGTTGATATTGCAACATCAAATCTTGAGATCCCCCAAGGTGCAGTGGCAGCTAAGGAACGTTCCAAAGCTGACTCTGCCACCCAAGATGATATGCCGAATTCACCACACCCATCTGCACTCTCCCAAAAGAGTGTAGACGAGCTAAAGGGAACAACTACTGCTACCCAACCCTCCAAACAGGGTGAAGGTATTGAAAGAAAGACCTCCTCCCAAGGTCATACTGAGTCTGCACCTAAAACGCCATCATCAGCCTCCCAAAAGGTTGATGATATCATTAAAGGGACAACAGAGGATCTAGCCCAGATCCAAAATGAGTCAGAGTCTATGCACTTCAATTCTGAGGATGGTCAGCCAAAGGAGAGAAGCATCGAACGCACTGGTGACACTGCTTCTCCTCCCCAAGCTGATCAGACTCCTTCTATCTTACACTCTGAGTCTACACAGGCTGTCAATGCCCCTTCTATATCACAAGGAGGGGTACAGGCTTCAATTCTCCCTAAGGATACTTTGGTGCAACAACACACCTCTGTTGAAGGGCAATCAAATACACAAAACATTACACCTACAGGGTCTGTGTCTGCATCTGTCCTTGGACAGAGGGATCCTGTAGGTTATATGGTTGTCTATAAGGCAGTTATGTCAACCCCTTGTGCAACAAAGGGAACCATTGGTGGTCCTCTCGATGCCAATGAGAATATGATCACTATCTCCGGCAGTGATTCTTCATTCGATGATGTGCCTGCCCATCCATCCTCAAGGGATGATCTGATGGAAGATGCCAGTGGAGGAGTTGATCAACATCATGATCAACATATTCCCACTGGCCCTCAGCCTGAATTAAACGTCAATCTTTCTCAGGCTGACCAGCACATCATCATTTCTGAAAAATCCACTCATGAGACTCACTCTCATGAGCATATTCACCAAAACTCCCTTAGCCTCCACCCCCTTCTATATGAGCCCAATGACCCTGATTTTAAGGATTGCATGCTGCTCTTTCCAGAGTCAGTGGCTTTTAAGCCAACTGCAAGTCCTTCCCAAGCTGCCACTATCTCATTTTCAGATGTGGTAGGTTAGCTCACTTAGTTCAATTCAACCTATAAAGTTGAGAGCTCAAAGCTGATCAAAGACTTGGAAAAGATCCAAAAGGATCAGGATTTGACGGATAAGAAGGTGGAAGCCGTCTTCTGACGTCGACTAGTCTGACACTCAATCTGCCAACAAGTCATAAGCAGATTTCAAAAATGATCTGATTGAAGCCACTTGTGAGTCCCTCGATAGCTACAGATCGCTCTCGAGATCGTCTATTGTTATGTCGTGAGTACGGAATCCTCACGAGATAACTAGTTTGATTAGTTATCGAATATATTGCTAATTATAAGTATATAATCAGCCGTATGTAACCTATCTTCGTTTTCTAAACGTTAGAAACGAACTTAGTCGCTGGAGATGTATGTGAGTTGAACCGATTCCCTCATTTTAGGGTTTCCATTCATATATATATGTTTCTGATTGATATTGGGCCTGCTGGGCTTTGTTCTTACGAACTTAGCAGCCCAGCCCATATAACGAAGATTATCTTCGTTAGTACTTACTTCCATCAGCATCTATGCCTAGTTATTTTCCAAGTATTTCATGTACAAGGAACCTAACATATATTATGTTTGTACTTGTATAACACACATAACAAACATCATATATAAACAACATATATATAACACCAAAACAATGTAATCGATCATTACCAAAACATGAAGTCCATAATCTATCAATTACACATATATAAACAACATATATATAACACCAAAACAATGTAATCGATCATTGCCAAAACATGAAGTCCATAATCTATCAATTACACATATATAAACAACATATATATAACACCAAAACAATGTAATCGATCATTGCCAAAACATGAAGTCCATAATCTATCAATTACACATATATAAACAACATATATATAACACCAAAACAATGTAATCGATCATTGCCAAAACATGAAGTCCATAATCTATCAATTACACATATATAAACAACATATATATAACACCAAAACAATGTAATCGATCATTGCCAAAACATGAAGTCCATAATCTATCAATTACACATATATAAACAACATATATATAACACCAAAACAATGTAATCGATCATTGCCAAAACATGAAGTCCATAATCTATCAATTACACATATATAAACAACATATATATAACACCAAAACAATGTAATCGATCATTGCCAAAACATGAAGTCCATAATCTATCAATTACACATATATAAACAACATATATATAACACCAAAACAATGTAATCGATCATTGCCAAAACATGAAGTCCATAATCTATCAATTACACATATATAAACAACATATATATAACACCAAAACAATGTAATCGATCATTGCCAAAACATGAAGTCCATAATCTATCAATTACACATATATAAACAACATATATATAACACCAAAACATGTAATCGATCATTGCCAAAACATGAAGTCCATAATCTATCAATTACACATATATAAACAACATATATATAACACCAAAACAATGTAATCGATCATTGCCAAAACATGAAGTCCATAATCTATCAATTACACATATATAAACAACATATATATAACACCAAAACAATGTAATCGATCATTGCCAAAACATGAAGTCCATAATCTATCAATTACACATATATAAACAACATATATATAACACCAAAACAATGTAATCGATCATTGCCAAAACATGAAGTCCATAATCTATCAATTACACATATATAAACAACATATATATAAACAACATATATATAACACCAAAACATGTAATCGATCATTGCCAAAACATGAAGTCCATAATCTATCAATTACACATATATAAACAACATATATATAACACCAAAACAATGTAATCGATCATTGCCAAAACATGAAGTCCATAATCTATCAATTACACATATATAAACAACATATATATAACACCAAAACAATGTAATCGATCATTGCCAAAACATGAAGTCCATAATCTATCAATTACACATATATAAACAACATATATATAACACCAAAACAATGTAATCGATCATTGCCAAAACATGAAGTCCATAATCTATCAATTACACATATATAAACAACATATATATAACACCAAAACAATGTAATCGATCATTGCCAAAACATGAAGTCCATAATCTATCAATTACACATATATAAACAACATATATATAACACCAAAACAATGTAATCGATCATTGCCAAAACATGAAGTCCATAATCTATCAATTACACATATATAAACAACATATATATAACACCAAAACAATGTAATCGATCATTGCCAAAACATGAAGTCCATAATCTATCAATTACACATATATAAACAACATATATATAACACCAAAACAATGTAATCGATCATTGCCAAAACATGAAGTCCATAATCTATCAATTACACATATATAAACAACATATATATAACACCAAAACAATGTAATCGATCATTGCCAAAACATGAAGTCCATAATCTATCAATTACACATATATAAACAACATATATATAACACCAAAACATGTAATCGATCATTACCAAAACATGAAGTCCATAATCTATCAATGAGAATATGATCACTATCTCCGGAAGTGATTCTTCATTCGATGATGTGCCTGCCCATCCATCCTCAAGGGATGATCTGATGGAAGATGCCAGTGGAGGAGTTGATCAACATCATGATCAACATATTCCCACTGGCCCTCAGCCTGAATTAAACGTCAATCTTTCTCAGGCTGACCAGCACATCATCATTTCTGAAAAATCCACTCATGAGACTCACTCTCATGAGCATATTCACCAAAACTCCCTTAGCCTCCACCCCCTTCTATATGAGCCCAATGACCCTGATTTTAAGGATTGCATGCTGCTCTTTCCAGAGTCAGTGGCTTTTAAGCCAACTGCAAGTCCTTCCCAAGCTGCCACTATCTCATTTTCAGATGTGGTAGGTAGCTCACTGAGTTCAATTCAACCTATAAAGTTGAGAGCTCAAAGCTGATCAAAGACTTGGAAAAGATCCAAAAGGATCAGGATTTGACGGATAAGAAGGTGGATAAGCTGAGTCAAGAACAGACTGCACTAAAAGAGAATGTATTGAAGGCAGTTAACTTGATGCAGCAGAACCAAAGCAAGCTGACATAGTCTCTTGATGGTTTTACAAAGGCAATCAATGAAGAAAAGGAAAGAAACAAGAGTACTCTAAGTCAGATTGAGAAAGCTGCAACCAAGTTTACAAGAAATGTCACTATTGAACTTCAATCTGCCAACAAGTCACAAGCAGATTTCAAAAATGATCTGATTGAAGCCACTTGTGAGTCCCTCGATAGCTACAGATCGCTCTCGAGATCGTCTATTGTTATGTCGTGAGTACGGAATCCTCACGAGATAACTAGTTTGATTAGTTATCGAATATATTGCTAATTATAAGTATATAATCAGCCGTATGTAACCTATCTTCGTTTTCTAAACGTTAGAAACGAACTTAGTCGCTGGAGATGTATGTGAGTTGAACCGATTCCCTCATTTTAGGGTTTCCATTCATATATATATGTTTCTGATTGATATTGGGCCTGCTGGGCTTTGTTCTTACGAACTTAGCAGCCCAACCCATATAACGAAGATTATCTTCGTTTGTTCCTAACGAAGATTATCTTCGTTAGTACTTACTTCCATCAGCATCTATGCCTAGTTATTTTCCAAGTATTTCATGTACAAGGAACCTAACATATATTATGTTTGTACTTGTATAACACACATAACAAACATCATATATAAACAACATATATATAACACCAAAACAATGTAATCGATCATTACCAAAACATGAAGTCCATAATCTATCAATTACACATATATAAACAAGACATAAAGTAACATAATGTCTTAACCTAAAAGTCTAATTAAATCTAAGTTGCTGTTGTCACATCAACATGCATCAACAAGCCTCAAAGAGTGTCAAATCAAAAATTGGACTCCTCCATGAAGATTACGCTGAATTAAGAAGATCCTGCTGTCTAACAAATATTGATGTGACCAATTTATACATATCGCCCACATCATTATTGGCCATTTTATTAAGTGTTTTAAGTCAATTTTGTGTGCATTTGGCGCGTTTATGTTGTTTGTTAGTGTTTTCAGGCTCTAAACAGGTTACGTGTCCATTTGGTGCAATTTCGGATGATTTCTGAGGCCAAGAAGTCGATTTGTGAGTTCGAGAGTTGTTTAAAGTTGAGAAGATAGAAAATTTCAGCAATTTCATAGTGAAAAGGTTGTCTTCGGATCAGCAGGATTGGACTGCGCCGCAGTGGGAGCATCACCAGCCCACTGCACCGCAGTCGGCTAGTGGAAAAGTGAGAACTCGGTCAGCAGTTTAAGACTGCGCCGCAGTGGGGGTGACCAAGGCCCACTGCGCCGCAGTCAGACAAGGTGGAAACGAGCACCTAGATCAGTTAATATCCACTGCGCCGCAGTGAGGGCATCACTCGCCCACTGTGCCGCAGTGGGACGACGGGGCTGAAGGGCTTTTGGCCATGTTTGCATCAGATTTCCAAGGGGTATAAATAGAAAACAAAAACCTAATTCCCAATTTATCCAAATTCTTTCTAAGAGCTGCTCTCCAAGGGATTCCTTCAAGGATCAAGGGTAGATTTCTTCGTCTGATTCATTGAAGATTCACGGGCACCCACTTAGATCGTATCTATTTTATTGTCTTGCAATTTCAATTTCAAGAATGATTGGTACATCATGTTCTTCTTTTATTTTGATTGTTATTTTAAATTAATCATGAGTGGCTAAACATTCAATCATCCACCTTGAGAAAACTAGACGAATGATGTGATTGCTATATGTTTTAATTCAAAGAGTTGATTTCAATTATCGTTGTGTCGAGATCTTGATGATTTAATTCCTTTTTTATATATTATTATGATATTGGTGGCATGTGTGTTCTTCGTTAGTGGTACTAGTTGGATGCATATGTGATTTTCAAATGGTTGTTTGTCTATGAGCAATTATCACTAGTTCATGGTATGATAGTGAATATCATTTTAATAAAAGGAGTCATTTTGTCAACGTGTTTTATAACGGTTGGTGGTACCACGTTATCTTCACATAGGCACAATTGTTAATTCGATAATCAAGCAAACTAATTGTTGGTAAGGTTGTCTAGGCATTGGTGGTACCGGCTTGGGTAATTAAACTAGCAACTTAGGTGATTGGGTAATTTGCTCACGGTTGGTGGTACCACGTGAGCACCTTAATCCTTTACGATTATCTTTTCAACTCAATGAATTTGGTCTTAATTGAATGCAATCATGTTTGATGTCTAGCGAATTCAAGGTGGATGATCTTTATTAATATTGTCTGAAGCTTTTCTTTACTTTTATGCATTTTGTCTTTTAAATTCATTTTAATTTAATTGTCAAAGTGAGACTCGAAGCAACACCCTGTTTTCCAAACCATTTTATTAAACAACTAGTTCAAACCAATCCCCGAGAACGAACACGAACTTACCTCTTAACTATATTGCATACGAACGGGTCCACTGCCCGATAGTGTGTAGTAGTGAGTTTCTAGGTATTTCTAGTTTATAATTTTTAAACTCGATTTAACACATCAAGTTTTTGGCGCCGCTGCCGGGGATTGTGTGCCGATTTAGTTGTTAATTTAGTGGTTTGATCCTTCTCACGCGTGAGGAAGTTACTTGTTATTAGTTTAGTTTTCTTTTCTTATCACAGGTGCATTTGACGTGTTTGTGTTAGTTGTGTGTTTGCAGGTATTGTTTTAGTTGATGAACTTGCGTTCTTCGGGTCTCCCTTTGAATAGTCCTTTGTCTACTCCGAGAAGACCAAGAGGGCATAGGTTTAACTTCACTGAACCCACAACACCAATACCGACACCATTTTCACCTATAGCTAAACCCACTCCTGATTCGGACGAGGAAGGGTTCTTTTTGGACGAGTTTTTCAATTTAGAAGTAAAGCAAGAGGAAATGGGGGACGAACAACCAAGGGGTCCAAATGACACTCGCTATGGCGAGAGGGTCCATACGATCCCAACTGGCCGTGGTTCCGCCATTAGACCTCCAACCATTGATCACACTTTCGCTTTGAAAGGAAACCATCTAAAGAGCATAAAGAGCATCAATTTGATGGGAAACGGAAATGGGATCCTTACCAACACTTGGATAGGTTTGAAAAGTTGGCTCGGCTATATCAATATGGGCAAAACCAAATGAATGCCGTGAAACTTGAGACATTTCCCATGTCAATCACCGGAGAAGCACTTGATTGGTTCAATGATCTTCCAGAAAATTCTATTACTACTTGGAACCAACTCAAGGAGGCTTTCATTGGTGAGTTTTATTCACTTAGAACTCAAAGAAGGTTGGAGAACATGATTAGATCTTTTGAACAAGATGATGGAGAAGATGTTGTTGAGGCTTGGATTCGTTTCAAGAAAATGTTGAGAAATTGTCCAGGGCACGATTTGACTAGGGAAAAATATGTGGAGCTTTTCTTTGATGGGTTAGATAAAAAGTCTAAACGAGAATTGGGATATGCTTTTGGGGGTAGTTTCAATAACATTACACCCAATGAAGGTTATCAAATCTTGGAAGACATGGCGAAGGATAGCTCAACTTTGGATGATGAAAGGTTTTTGAAGAATGAGAGAAAGATGAAGAGAGGTACTAACCAAGGGAGAGTTGCTAAGGTTGAAGCTAGCAATGACCCAGGGGTTATTGGAGAGATTAGGGCGCTATCTGAGCGCATGGAAAAGGGGTTTGCTACTCAAAAGAATAGGTTTGGAGCAATTGAGAGGGATGTTAAGGTAGTAGCCGATGGGTGTGATCATTGTGGTGATATACACTATTCTGATGAGTGTCCAAATCGGGCACCTGAAGATGTGAGTTATGTTCAAAATCAACCCCAAGGGAATTTCTACCGCAACACCGGTTTCCAGAACCAGCCTTCAGGTAATACTTCTTATAACTCTTCTTTTCAGTCTAATAATTCTTGTTTTTCAGGTAATAGGTGGCAAAGAGATAATTATCAGAATCAGCCACAATAGCAGACTCAGCAAGGACAAGGATCAGGTTCTTCTTCTTCTAATGCCGATCCTAATGCCGAGTTGAGAGAGATGATGAAGCAGTTGGCTAGTAATCAGGTTGAAACAAATACGAGCATTCAAATGATCAGGGACGATACTAAGACTTTGAGTGAGAGGTGGATCAGTTAAGTGGGAAGGTGGAGATCAACATGAAAAACCAGGGAGTTAATTTCAAGGATCTCGAAAGTAGGATGGCCGCTCTTGCTAGGCCCACGGGGACTCTTCCTAGCAACACACAGCAGAATCCTAGACCTCAGTTTAGTCTTGGACAGAATCAAGGACAGAATCAAGGACAGAATCAGGGACAGAAATACACTCCACCTCCAGTCCGCAATGAGCAAGCCAAAGCCATCACCACTCGTACTGGTAGGTCTTATGACTCACCTCCTATGCCTAATGTTGTTGTTTCAGATGTGCATGATAAAGGGAGTGATGATGATGAGGTTGATGAAGAGATTGAAATGGAGGAAGATTCAACCGTGAAGACTCCGGTCACTCCACCAAAACCGAATGTGGTTCCAGAGGTTAAACCATACAAGCCAAAGATACCATTTCCACAAAGGTTCAAAAAGGCAAAGCTGAAGGAGCAATATAACAAGTTTGTGGAGATGATTACAAATGTTCACATTAATGTGCCTTTAGTTGATCTTATTCAGGGGATGCCCCACTATGCCAAGTTCATTAAGGAGCTTGTGACTGACAAAGGAAAGATGGATGAGGTGAAAGCTACTTATCTTAATGCTGAGTGTTCTGTTATATTGCAGAACCGCATCCCACCTAAGCTTGAAGATCCAGGGAGTTTCCTTATTACTTGTTCTATTCGTACTCTTACTTGTAAGGCACTTGCTGATTTAGGTGCTAGCATTAATTTGATGCCTTACTCGGTTTGGAGTAAGTTGGCTCTAGGAGTTTTGAGACCTACCCGCATGAGTATTAGATTAGCTGACCATTCTTTTCAGTATCCCATTGGGATTGCTGAAAACATGACTGTCCGGGTAGGCCATATTGTGTTTCTAGTCGACTTCGTTATCCTCGAGATGGAGGAAGATACGAAGGTACCCTTATTCTTGGACGACCATTCCTTAATACCGCGGATGCTATCATCCGTGTGAAGGATAAGGAAATTTCTTTGGGTGTGGGTACGGATAGAATTGTGTTTAATGTTGAAAATTCTATCAAGCATTCATATTCTAATGATGAGTCTTGTTTGGATTGACGTTATTGATGATGCTTTAGACCGAGAGTTTCATGAACTAATGGAGACCGACACTGGAGACGAGGAGATTGCTAATTTAGGATCGGGAGATATATCTGATGATGATTTGTTTGCAGAGGTTATGGCGCTTAGCTTGGATGAGACACCTCCCGAGAATGAGAGTTTTGAGGAGGTTGTTGCTGATGGAAGTTCGAGGGTACCGAATTCTGTTGATGTACCACCCACTGATTTGGACCTTAAGCCATTACCTTCCCATTTGGAGTATGCTTATTTGTCAGGTCAATCTTCTTTACCCGTGGTTATCTCGTCCTCACTCTCGAGTGACGAGAAGGATTGTCTTTTGTCTGTGCTTCGAGCCCATAAGCGGGCTTTTGCTTGGAAGACCACCGATATTCCAGGTATTAGTCTAACTTTTGCCAGCATAAAATAGATTTTGTTGATGATGTTAAGCCCGCTGTCCAGAGACAAAGGAGGCTTAATCCGAACATGAAAGAAGTTGTTAAGAAAGAGGTCATTAAGTTGTTAGATGCTGGGATCATTTTTCCTATTGCTGATAGTCCTTGGGTTAGTCCTGTTCATTGTGTGCCCAAAAAGGGGGGCATGACAGTTATTGAGAATGAGAATAAGGAACTCTTGGCCACTAGGACTATAACGGGTTGGCGGGTTTGTATTGATTACCGTAAGCTTAATGATGCCACCCGTAAGGATCACTTTCCCCTTCATTTCATTGATCAGATGTTAGAAAGACTTGCAGGTAATGAATATTTTTGTTTCTTAGATGGGTTTTTCGGGTACTTCCAAATACCCATTGATCCCAAGGACCAAGAAAAAACCACCTTCACATGCCCATTTGGTACTTTTGCTTATCGGCGAATGCCGTTTGGTTTGTGTAATGCCCCAGGCACCTTTCAAAGGTGCATGATAGCTATTTTCCAGGACATGCTTAAAACCTCCATGGAGGTTTTCATGGATGATTTCTCGGTTTTTGGGGACTCTTTTCATACTTGCTTGCATAATTTGGAAAGGATGTTAGAACGGTGTGAGAGGGCACACCTTGTTTTGAATTGGGAAAAGTGCCATTTTATGGTGACCGAGGGAATTGTTTTAGGGCATAAAGTGTCTAAGGCCGGGATTGAATTTGATAGGGCTAAGATAGATGTTATAGCCAAATTACCCCCGCCTTCCAATGTGAAAGGGGTAAGGAGTTTTCTTGGACATGCCGGTTTTTACCGCCGTTTTATTAAGGATTTTTCTAAGATTACTCATCCTATGACCCACTTGTTGGAGAAGGACGTCCCTTTTGTGTTTGATGATGCTTGTTTGAGTGCATTTCAGGTTTTAACGGAGAAGTTGACTAATTCTCCTATCATGGTTGGACCGGATTGGGAATTGCCATTTGAATTGATGTGTGATGCAAGTGACTATGCTGTGGGAGTCGTGCTTGGGCAAAGGGTTGATAAGCATTTCAAGCCAATTTACTTTGCTAGTAAGGCCTTGAACCCCGCTCAGCATAATTACACCACTACTGAGAAGGAGTTGCTTGCCGTGGTCTTTGCCTTTGATAAGTTTAGATCTTATTTGGTGTTGAGTAAGACCATTGTTTTCACCGACCATTCAGCCCTTAAGTACTTGTTCTCGAAGCAAGATGCTAAACCTAGGCTTATCCGATGGATTTTGTTGTTACAAGAGTTTGATATAGAGATTAAGGATAAGAAAGGTGCTGAAAACTTGGCGGCCGACCATTTGAGTCGTTTGGAAGATCCTCACCGGGAGGAACTTCGAGATGGGGAGATTAATGATCACTTCCCCGATGAGTCTTTAATGTTTATTTCTAACTCTGATGATGCTCCTTGGTTTGCAGATATTGCTAATTATTTGGTTGCAGGTGAGATACCGAATGATTTCACGTCCCAACAAAAGAAGAAGCTCATATCGGATGCTAAGCACTATTTTTGGGATAGTCCATACTTGTTTCGTGTTTTTGCAGATGGTATGGTAAGGAGATGTGTAGCTGGAGCTGAGACGAGGGAGATTCTTGATGCTTGTCACTATGGTCCAACTGGAGGTCATTACGGTCCTTCAGTTACCGGTAAGAAAGTTTTTGATGCAGGTTTCTATTGGCCTACAATTTTCAAGGAGGCCCAGACTTTGGTAGAGACTTGTGACATTTGTCAAAGACAAGGGAGCATTACTAAGCGGGATGAGATGCCTCAACAAAGAATTCAAGTATGCGAGGTATTTGATATTTGGGGTATAGACTTCATGGGACCATTCCCACCGTCTAATAAGTTTCAATATATTCTTGTCGCCGTTGACTACGTGTTTAAATGGGCCGAAGCCAAGGCTTTGCCCACGAATGACGCGAGGGTAGTCATTGATTTCTTGAAACAATTATTCTGTCGATTTGGTTTCCCTAGAGCTTTGATTAGTGACCGAGGAACCCATTTGCAAATCATCAATTAGCTAAGGTCATGAAGAGGTATGGTGTTGTGCATTATTTTTCTACTTCTTATCATCCACAAACTAGTGGACAAGTAGAAAACACCAATAGGGCTTTGAAAAGGATTTTAGAGAAAACTGTTGGAGATAACCCCAAGGTTTGGTCGAAGAAGTTGGATGACACCTTGTGGGCGTTTAGGACGGCTTTTAAGACGCCGATTGGCACCACGCCATACCGGTTGCTCTATGGCAAAACTTGCCATCTTCCTATTGAGATAGAACATAAGGCGTATTGGGCGTTGAGGAATCTGAATTTGGATATGATGGAAGCTAGTGAACTTAGAATGTTGCAACTTCATGAGCTTGATGAGCTTAGGCTAGGTGCTTATGAAAATTATAGGCTTTACAAGGAAAGGACCAAAGTTTGGCATGATAAGAGGATCCGTAGGAAGGAGTTTAAGGTTGGAGCTAAGGTTTTGTTATTCTTGTCTAAATTTAAGATTAAGCAACCTAAACTCACTTCTAGATGGATTGGACCGTTTGTGATTAAGCATGTGTATCCGTCGGGTTATGTAGAGTTGTTTAAAGCGTAATGGTGACGGGTCATTCATTGTCAATGGTCATAGGCTTAAGTTGTATTTAGAAGAAGAGCAAGTTGAGGGGGTAATCGAGGAGATCCCCATTTTTGAATTGGAAACTTGATGGTTGGTCGAGTCTAGCTAAAGACTCGTTAATAACTTAAGCGCTTCTCGGGAGGCAACCCGTGTTATTTTATCGCATTTTATTTTCTTTTATTAGTTAGATTTGATTTTGATTTGTCAAGAAAGTGCAGGTGCAGATTTGGTGTGAAGCGGATTGAGGTAAGTTGTTTTTAGTTTGTCATACAAAAAATTTTTCTAAGGCAAAATGAGGGAATTCGGAACAGTGAATCCCCACTGCGCCGCAGTGGGGATGTAAATTGGTCACTGCGCCGCAGCCAAAATCTTCTGCCCAATGTTGGAATAAGCCCCACTGTGCCGCAGTGGGAATGATGCACCTCCACTGCGCCGCAGTAGGAGGCCGGGTAGGTCAAAGTAAGGGGCAGGTAAGTTTTGTTCTTCACTTTATCACTTTTCACTCTTTCTTCTTCTTTGCTCTCATCTAAAAGCAAAACTCCATTATTTCCATCAAGATCTCCATTCTCTTCCATCTTTAATCACTTTTCCAGATTTTCATCTTCATACATTGCATCATGGGAAGAGGAGTAAGTTTTCTTGATTATTTTCTTTATTTTACTTATTTTTGATTTTTAATTTCTAGGGTTTTCAATTCCGAATTAATTCGTGGGTTTTGTTGTTTAAGGGCTATTGATGCTAATGGGGTGGTTAATTTCTCAATTCAAACACTTGTTCTTCCGAATTTGACTTTGAAATTGAAGTTAGGGTTTTGAAAAATTTGGGGATTTATGGATGAATAAGTGTGGGGGGGAAGTAATGTTTGATTATGTGGTGATTATTGCTTGTTGTTGCTGATGGAATGATTAATTGCCCTAATTTTTGGCTGCCTGTCGTAATGAAAACAAGAACCTACCCAGATTTCTTAGCCCACTGCGCCGCAGTGGTGTTGTGTGTTAGCCCACTGCGCCGCAGTGGCCGCACCTGACCTGCACGTGTTACTTGCCTCACTGCGCCGCAGTGAGGACCAGCCAGTCCCACTGCGCCGCAGTGGGAATCTTCTGACCCGCAGTTGAGTTTGATGTTGAATGAGGTTTCAAGTTTTGCATCCCACATTTAACGTGTTTGTTTGCTTTAATGTTTGTGATTGCAGACTGCTACTACTGATAAGAGGAAGCAAGCGGAGGTGGGACAATCTAGCGGGACTGCCGATGTCCCCGGTAAGACGGCTAGGAGAGAACCATCGGTACCTCCTCTTAATTTTTGGCCGGGTGCATTGAACGAGAAGCATGCATGGTTAGAGTTTGATGGGGCTAGGCAACCCCACAAGAACAATTATTTGAACAAGCTTAACACGCTTCATAAGCAAGTTGTATGCCCACCCAGGTATCTTGCTCAATCTGATGCTCGGTTTTTTGGGGTTCAGGGTGATATTGGAAGGTGGTTTAGTATAGAAGTGAGGGTTGGTGATAGGACAGTTAATAGTGATATGTGGCAACAGATTTTTCTTAACAGGGAACCTGTCTATCGTGAGTTATGCCTTGAGTTTTATTCTAGTTTGAAATTGAATAAGATCAAGGATATTTTTGAAGAAAGGGTTGTTTTGTTTACTGTGGGGGACAGCAGAGGAAGCTGTCTATAGCTGAGTTTGGGTTTTATGCTGGTATGTATTCTAGGCAAGAGTTGGATAACCAGGAATTCAGGCAACTTTTGAGACAGGGTTTTTATGTCAAAGGTGATTTGGGTGATGGTGAGTCCATTCCACAGTATTGGGGTCGGATTTCTGGAGGAGAGGCTTGGCCTTCTGGTGGGACGGTTAGTGTGTCTAAGATCCACAGTGTTAAGCTTCGGTTGCTTCACAGGATGATAGTTACGTTTTTGGTCCAGAGGTCTACTCATTGGGACAAGGCATACCAGACTGATTTGTGGTTGCTAAAGCTGTTTTCAGAGGGGGCTCCTAGAAAGTTTGCATTGGCCCCGATGGTTGTGATTGATCGCATGTGTAATCATTCTGACTCAGAGTTGGTTTTGGGACATTTCATAACCCGGATTTACAAGAGGATGGGTGTATTTGATTCTAAGGAGTGCCAGACCCATCTGTCTCCACAAGTTAATCAGGAAGATTTCCATGTTAAAGAGTTGATTCGGGGGAAGATAGTGAAGAAGAAGCAGGGGAGCCAGCGTGCTAGATTGTTGGATGACACTGGTGTTGTTGAGGAACCACCTCCAGACTTGGAGGCTGCTGATGTAGAGATGGGTGATGCTTCCCAGGAGCCACCTAGGATGCGTGGTCGTAGCATCCCTGTCCCGAGCTCCTTTGATCTTACGCTTTTGGGACAGACTGTTCAGAATATATATGATGATCAGCAGGCTAGCCGCCGGGCTTTTGATGACTACCAGCGGAGGATGGATCAGGACATCACCTGGATTGGATCACAGCAGGCCCACACTAACTATAGCCTTGATTATTATCAGCCTATGTGGGATGCTCAGTATCATGGCCGGGAGTTTGTTCGACCTGACCCGATTCCTCCATTCTCTCCACCGCCTATTTATGTCCCTGATTATCGTCAGGGGGGTCAGCCTTTTTTCTCTCAGACGACTGTTCCGGGGAACATGTCACCACGACCCCATGATTTAGAAGGTTCTCCTCGTGGTCCAGTACAGTTTGGGGTTTTTCAGGGTCGACATGATGTTGGTGGATCCGGAGGTTTTGCCGGTGGTTCATCTTCCTTTGTTCCTGGTTTTGTTGCAGGTTCGAGTTCGGGTTTAGGCGGTGGACAGTCTGGAGGAGATGCTGGAGGCTCAGGTTCAGGTCAAGAGGAGGAGCGCAATTGGATTACTGACCTTTTTGGTCCACCCGGTCTTCCATATGGTTATCATGGACAACAGCAGTGAGTGGAGATGATTCCCATCCGGTACCGTGGGATGGAATCATATGATTATTGGTTATGTTGGTATTCTTATGACATTCCTTTATTTATCATTGTCTGGTATCCACCCTACGGGGTGATGAAACATTTGTAATTTCCTTTGTTTCTTTTATTTTCTGCATGGTATTTTATTTTGTTTGAACTATTTTGGATATTTTGGATGGTTGGTCTTTTGGAATGTTATTCAGCAGGTTTGATCCGATTGATGGCAATACCTAGTGGAACCCAAGTGTGGGGGAGGACCCGTTGGATTTGTTTGATTGTGTGATCGTGTTAGTAGCTCACTATGATGTCATGTGCATATGCTGGCAGTAAGTTCAGCGCAATTTTTGATTGGCATCTTTATAACATTGTTTCACACACAGCTCTCGCACCTTCCGTTTTGGACTAAGTTTGTTTCTCCCGTCAACCAAATTGGACTTCCTTTTTAGGAAGAGCAATTTGTGGTGCGGGGTCGACTTACTTGTTTTGAAACGGAATGTGTCCATGATCTGGTATGTGTTCTCATTCTTTCTGTCTATTGTGCTTACCCCTATTTACCTTTGTTCTGGCCGAATATGGACATTGAGGGCATTGTCCATCTTAAGTGTGGGGGGGTGGCAAATAGGTTTAAGCAACCGGATATATCTCTTTTGTTGTTTTGCCATTGAGATTTACCGTTCTTGTGGATGTGTCCCTCTCGTAGGCTTTTGGGTTTTATCCAAGAGTAAGGGTTCTATCTTGAACTCTGAACTATGATGTGCATGTTTGAGATTGGTTGTTTCGATTTGGTAAGATGACGGAAGATGATATGATTTGAAACTTGTGTTGAGCTTGTCCTTGTGGTAAATTGCTTTTGTCACTTAATTCATAACAACTTAATGAGCAATTTTACTACAAAATTTTTCCTTGGCACAATTTTAATCGGCGAAATGTGTTCTGAACGGTTATTGGGCTAATCCTTGTGGATTGATAACATTACTTGCATACTCAATTTCCCAAACACCTAAAGTTGTGAGATTCATCATTCATTTATAGATGTGCTAGGTGTTTACGGTTTTGGTTTGATTTCCTTGTAATTTGTCCCTCTCTTAGGCTCTTGGATTTATTCGGGAGTAAGGGTTCCATTTCGAACTCTGAACTAAAATGTGCGAATTTGAGGTTTATTTATTCCATTTCCGGGTTCATTTCTTTGATATGAGTGTGCCGGTGATGTGTTGAGCTAGAACTTGGCCTGGTGATCGTTACGAGACCGCAGTGAGATCACTTTTGTGATATAAGTACATTGGATGACGAATTGGCATATTTGGTTTGACCCGTATTTTCTTTCTTTCTTTGCACCTTTGCTTTTGTATATTTTTACCTTTACTATACATACACTTTCTTTCCTTCCTTTGTAAACCTTTGTTGCACTCATCCTTAGTGCAAAGTACACTTATACATCCTTTTTAACTTAGCCTTTTCCTTTGTATATATCCACTTATATATGTAAACTTTACCTAATTATACCTTACTATACCGATAGTCTAATCTGGGGGGCCATTGATTGTCATTGGTTTGTTTGGATGGTTTGGGAGAGCTTCAGTGGATTGTCAGTTGGAGTATTCTTGGTATATGAGAATACGTCAATTGGTCAAGTTATTGAGGATTGTCTTGGATTGTTCAAATAAAGTGTATTGTTTTAGACATTGTTCATCATTGTAAGAGTGTGCCTACTAGTAGAGTAAAAATTGTTCAAAATAAAAAAGTGAAGTGAAAACAAAAAAAAAAAAAAAAAAAAAAAGAAAGAAAAGAACTTGGGCTACTAGTGGGTACTTCTCATTTTTATATGTCTAAAGAATTGTTGTATCATTTGGTTCGTGAATAGAATGGAAGATGTGGTTGTTCCTAAGTTGTTTGAAGTTGATACACCATAAGGGTGTCGGGTTTTTGCTTGTTACTTTTGAGGTGTGTTCAAGGGATAGCATCTTAAGGGTTGGTAGTTTGTTGGCAATCAATGGTACGGGTTTTGATTAGACTATTTTGTACATATTTCATACATACCCTATACTTTTGATTGTTTCCTTTCATTTCTAACCTACACTCCCATACTCCATTGTAAATATCCATTATATATACCTTAGCCTAACTATACAACCGTCCTATATGCCTATTTTGATGATGTACTTGGTGCTTACGCCACGTCGGTGGAGCTATGATCCTTGTTCAAGCCTATGGTAAGATATGCATCACGACCGCAATGAGTGGTTATTCATATATATATTCAACCCCAATAATAAGTTCGTTGGAGTAGGATGATTTTGATAGGCTCATTTGTTTCACTTTTGCTTAGTCGTGTTATTGAGGCTTGTGGACTGTTCAGATATTGTCAAACATTTCGGGTTTTCATTTAAGATTAAAACTGCTTCACCCGACTTTTTGTCATTGACATGCTTGTGTGCTTCTTTTTGATACTCATTAATTCCGGATTTGCTTGAGGACAAGCAATGCTCAAGTGTGGGGGGATTTGATGTGACCAATTTATACATATCGCCCACATCATTATTGGCCATTTTATTAAGTGTTTTAAGTCAATTTTGTGTGCATTTGGCGCGTTTATGTTGTTTGTTAGTGTTTTCAGGCTCTAAACAGGTTACGTGTCCATTTGGTGCAATTTCGGATGATTTCTGAGGCCAAGAAGTCGATTTGTGAGTTCGAGAGTTGTTTAAAGTTGAGAAGATAGAAAATTTCAGCAAGTTCATAGTGAAAAGGTTGTCTTCGGATCAACAGGATTGGACTGCGCCGCAGTGGGAGCCACTTGTAAGTCCCAACTCAATAGATGGTACTAACTGAAGACACCTCTATGTCGATGGTGGAGTTACTTTGCAATATACGCTGAACTGGAGACGACCAGTTGCAGTGAAGTATATACCAAGTTCTAGATAGATTACTTTTATAAAAGACAATAAGTAAAGAACAATGCAATAATACAAATAACTTGTAAACAATCTTGATGAGACAATATGTAGTTTTCAATGTAATTTATTTATTGATATTAAACAAATTACAAGGTTGATGCGGAACCAAGATAATACACGAATGTAAATATCCTACAACCTATGAAATACAATTGATCTATACTCGGAATTTCTCTTCAACAATTGAAACACTTAAAGTAGTGAAATGTTCCTTTTAGCGATTGAGAGAATATTGCACAAGTTCACCAAGAATATTGCAGGTTTGCAAAGTGTGAAGTATTTATCTTGTGAGTTCGAATCTTGAATTCTTGGTTGTGCAATGACTTGTATTTATAGGCAAAGTTAACATTGGGATGTTAACTTTAGCCGTACAAATGTGGTTGGGAGCATTTAAGGAATAGCAATTTAATTCCTTAAAAAGCATTGTAAAGTCGCATGTTAAAGTGACTTTACATAACCACCTTTATGTACCTTTTAATACTTAAATAATAAGATAAGGCTTATTATCCGGGTAAAGGTACATAAAGCACACAAGTCAATTCCTCGTAATCAGTGTAAAGCTTTGTAAGGGCTTTCCACTGATGGTCTCCAGTTTGTAACTGACTAGAATGCCAACTGGGCTTCGCTGCCATTGCCATTCTCTTTCTTCCATTTGTTATCTTTGACTTCAACTGGAATGCTTCTTCAACTTGGTCAGTTCTCAACTGGAGGAAGTCTTCAGTTGCGTTACTGTACGGTGCAACTGGACTTCAATATATTTCTCGACAAATCATCTTGGTCACCAGTTTACTGGGTCACCAGATGCAACTGGTGACTGGTCAGTGTGAACTGGTGACTGGCCAGTTACAGGTGAACTGGTCCTAACAAATTCCCCCTATTTGTCTAGAAATATAGTCTAAGTCTTTTCTAGTTCTTGTATCTGTACAAGTGTGAACTATAGAGACTTGTTTAATTTAAATCTATTTAAGTTATCTAAGGTATTTTTATAGATCAGTAAATACCTTAGGTTTTTCTTTTAGGTTTGTTAGATTTTAATCTATTATCTACCTTGTGGTTACAAACTGGTAACTTCATTTATACAAGGAATGAAATTTACACAAGTTACAGAATGTAAAACAAATAACAAGTAGATAACTGAAGAAAGAACTTAAACAGATGGCCCTTCGCCAGTTCTTCTTCTCTTGGTCACTAGAGAAATAGGTTGAGTGTCTTCAGGGTCAATATTCAGCCTTTGCTCCAGATTCTCTTTAAGTTGAATCTTGCCCTTTAAGAAATTTACCCATGCCTTCTCAAACCTATTCTTTTGTGCCTTAGCATCAAGCACATTCACCATCTCGACCCATTCGCTGAACCCATATTGTAGCACACCAGGGTTATCAGTTCTAACCAATGGCCCACCAGCATACTTAACCTCTACTTGAAAAACCTTGGTGCCTGGCCTAATTGTAACATTGACACTAGTAATAGTACCACCATGTCTTCTGGTTGACATGATCTGGGAGTAGTAGTTTCTTGCTTCAGATTCATTTGTGATTTTTATACTCCCAGCACCAGCAGCCAGTACAGCGGACTTAATGTCTTCATTTGAAACTTCGCCAGTTGGTTCAACGAATGTGTCAAGGTCAGCATCCCTTGCATCTTTTGTCAGTGGTCTTCTTGGTTGTGGAATCCTTCTCCTTGGTGGATTCATTACTTCCTTCACAACCTTCTTCACATTAGCAATTCTCTTTAGAATCCCACTGGCCCTTAACTCCTTAGCCCTCTCTAATGAAATGTTCAAGCTTCTGGCATCAAATTCAGCCTCATCCTCATGATAGTGTCTTTCCAGTTCAACATCTAGCATTTCATTTAACTGGTCAACTATCCTAGGATCATTCTTAATCCTGAGATACTCCTCCTTAGTGATACCCAAAAGATTGGCATCACTCATATCTAGCAATTTCAATTGTGTGAGATGTGCCCTGGCTTCAGCTTGGTTCCTTTGTTTCATTTCTTTCTTTCTTTAATTCATCACCAAGTCTGGCCAGTCTTCTACTATCACTATCAATGAGGTCTCGATTAGCATCATGAAATTCCTCAGTTGAAGGTATTTCATGAGTAACTGGAGAAGTGGGTGCTTGAACTGGTGCTGATATTGGAGTGGCACGTACATCTGATCCAATCACCAATTCTTGTGGTAAGTTAAAATTGATGGAGGGATAAAATGATGGGTCACTGGTGCTTTTCTTCTTCTTGACTGGTTCCAGTTTGTTGTAACTGGAAGCATCTTCTGGTGAAACAACTGACCGATGAACTTGGTCAGTTTCACCAAAGTTGATTGGAATGACTGGAGAACTATCAAGGCTTGGTCTCTTGTTGATTGCTTCAGTTGATTCATCGAATGTGACATGAATTGTCTCATGCACCTTTTGGAGTCTATAATTATAACTCTAAAGGCCTTTCGAATATCTGAATAGCCTAAAAATACCCCTTCATCAGCTTTTGCATCAAACTTTCCAAGCTGACTGGAATCGTTCAGTATATAAACTGGACAACCAAATACATGGAAATATCCAATATTTGGTTTACGATTCCTGAGTACTTCGTAGGCAGTCTTCTTATGTCTCTTGATGTAGACTGACCGGTTTTGGGTGTGACAAAGCAGTTGCAACTGCCTCAGCCCAAAAACTGGTGGGAAGACCAGATTCAGATAGCATGCTTCTGGCCGCTTCTATCAGTGTACGATTCTTTCTTTCCACAACTCTATTTTGCTCTGGAGAGTGAACTGATGAGAAGTTTTGAGAGATGCCAGTGTCAGTGCAAAATGTTTCAAGTACCTTATTTTGGAATTCAGTACCATTATCACTTCGAAACTGACAAACTTTTCGAGTGTACTTGAGCTCAATTCTTTTGATAAGAGAGATGATTTCAGCAGGTGCATCACTTTTGGATCTGATGAATACCACCCAGCAAAATCTGGTGAATTCATCAACCACAACTAGAGTGTATTTCTTTCCAGCTCTAGTTTGAACATTCCTGGACCAAAAAGATCCATATGAAGCATGTGAAGAGGTTCAGTGATGCTAAAATTTTGCCTAGTTTTAAAACTGGCTCTCTTCTGCTTACCCATCTCACACCCTGGACATTGCTTTTCCTTATTGAAGGAAATCTGAGGTATCCCATCAACCAATTGCTTGCGAGACAACTTGTTAATGTTTTTGAAATTAAGGTGGGATAACCTTTTATGCCATAGCCAGTTGGTGTCCTCATCAGCTTTGGTATAGAAACATTGCTCTTTTGGAGCTGGTTCCATATCCATGATGTACACATTCCGTTTTCTTGGTGCAATCATCACCACTTTCCAATCCTTGTTAAATATGGTGCCTTGTGCAATATCGAACAATACTCTGAAGCCATCATCGCAAAGTTGGCTTACACTGATCAAGTTATATTTCAAACCATTCACAAATGCAACTCTTTTGAATTCGACTTGTCCATTATTGAGCACACCATATCCTTCAGTCTTTCCAGATTGATCGTTCCCAAACGTCACTGTCGGTCCATCTTGGACAGTGAACTCTTCCAGTAGGGGCTTACATCCGGTCATAGTCCGGCCAGCAGCGCTGTTCAGATACCAGATATTTTTCTTTCGATCGCCCAACACACACACAAAAATCATTAGTTCTTTTTGTGAACCCATCTTTTCTTGATGGGTCCACTGGACTTCTCTTACAGAAGCCACAGTTGATTGTTGAGGTGTTGAACTGGAGGCTACATCTGGGGCATTATCACCAGCTCCAGGTGCAGAAGTAAAAACGATTGGTATTTGATACTTACTCACCTTAAGTTTGCCAGATTTTGTTCCAGATGGAACATTCTTTTGTTTAGGTATAGAAGGGAGTGATTTAATATTTTGTTTTAAAACTGGAGGTGGTGAACCTCCTTCCAGATTGTTAATCCGGGTAGTACAACTCTGAACCTGCCGAGACAAAAGTTGGAGTTGCCTTTCCAGATTAACCAAAATATTTTTGTTCAGGCAGTTGAACCTTGGACATTGGTTCAACTGGAGATTTAGTCTGTCGGGTCTTGGGCTCCTTAGACTTATGAGGTAAAGGCTTGTTACCAGTGGCCTTTTTGACTGGAGCTTTAGCCTGTTTGGCTCCAGTTTTGACCTCAAAGGGGTGGTCTCATTGGTTTCAGTTTCAACAGCTTCAGGTTGATCATAAGTTGTTTCAACCTGGAGAGCTGGAGGCAATGCATGAAGATCTGGTATAAGAGCTGCCATCTCCAGATCTTCAGATTTCCATGCATTTTTCTGGGCATCGATAGTTCTTGAAAATGCATCGTAGTTTTTTGCCAGATGCTTTTACCCATGACTTGATAATCTTTTGAGCCTTTTCAAAATCATAAGATAGTTTTTGATTATCAAGTTCTAAAGCCTCAATCTTTAAAACTGACTCCTTGAGAGCCAACTGGACACTTTGCAAATCATTTAGTTGTGGTTTAACATTGTTCAGTTCAATTAAGATAGTGTCAAGATATCTTTCACTATCAGCTCTAACAGTTTCCACAAATGCCAAATCACCACTTAATGATTCAGCCAGATCCAGTTTTAGTTCAGGGTCAACCTGGTTATCATAGTCACATACCTTTTTCAGTATGATGTCCACCCATCTTCCAGAGATGACATCTTCTTTCACCACATGCTGCTGTTGTTGATCTTCCAAGGCCATGAAACACATGTCCCTTTCCTCTTCTTCATCATCAGATGAGTCATCATAGTACTCCCATTTTCCCTCAGTTTGTGCCATTAAGCACTGATCCTTTTCCTTTTGCATGGACAGGAGGGCAATCTGGGCCTTAAGCTTCTTGTATTTAGCTTTGCTGTTTTAATGATTCATGTTCTTTACTTACTTAATACATAATCTGAATCTTAAAACGTTTTATTTAAAAGTTTGTAAAGTTTAAGGAAAGTTGTATTCACCCCCCTCTACAACTGTTCTGTGTACAATATACTTTGGTATATTGATACACCTTGGGACGTATCAGGATCATCATTCTTAGATCCTAACGGTCGAAAATAAGTGTCTACATTCATTCAGCCTATTAAGCAAGAAAATAAACGTGCAATCCCAAGGATATCGCAACAAACTTGAAGAATAAACGTGTCAAGGAAGACTCAACGTCCACTTTTCAACTTCAGCACGTTGAACAATATCACACGGAGGATCCCAGATTTTTCGGATAGTTAGTTAGGAATTTACATTATAAATAAGAGGTGATTGATCGAGATTAGGATAACTGCTCTCACACTTGTATTCTCACACACAAACTCACTGCATACTTACTTTCTTTTTCGTTCATTAGCTCGATCAAATCACTCTCACCCTCATTGTATTGTAATCAACCAAAATAATAAAAGAACTAAGGAAGGATCGATTGAATCCTCCCGGGGTTTTTTACCTAAGATCACTTAACTGGATCAAGGGTTTTTCCTCGTCAACAAAATTCTGGTGTCGTTGTGTTTTTCTGTTTTTCTTTAAGATCCTAGCTTTAATTCGCAGTGCTTTACTTTTATCTTCAACGGTTTTCTTAATTACTCAAAGTATTTTTGTCTCAAAGGCTTTCTTAAAACTCTTTTTAGTTAAAACTCTTAGTTTTAATCGTTATTGTTAAGAAAACTTTACTTTTAATTGAAGATCCTTGAACACCAAACCCCACTTACAAATCTTCGGTTCTTGAGTTGTCTAAAATCCTTTATAAAATTATCTTAGGTAATTTTTGACCGAAACAAGAATCATTTTTCTTCTGTGGCCACCTTACTTTGTCTCCAAGATCTCTAAGCGCCATTATAATGCCAGGTGTTCCTACTGAAAAGCAGTATGTTGAAAGTGCAGGATATTCAACCCCATCATCATCTTCAACTGCATTTACTTGATGATCAACATGTCTTGTATATGGTTTGCTCCTTGGCTTGAATATTGGAGTTTCCGCTTTCCGATTTGGACGATCATATGCTAAAGCTTCTAACTTTGAAGATGTTAGCTCGTTTTCTTCAAGCCTGATAAATCTTGCAGCCCTTGCTTTTGCTTCGTCCAGATTTTTGCATGGCGTCATTATAAGATCTTCTTGGAATTTAGATCCTAGTTTGAGACCTCTCTGCAAAGCTTGAATAGCGGTCAACATATCTAATTTAGGAATATTAAAAGATGAAACTGAAAACACTGATGATCTATAAAGTGTTTTCCAGTAACTTAATTTTTTAGACTAAGTCAAAACAAGTGTTTTTCAAGCATACAAAGTTATAGATATAAGATTGAAAACACTTGCATTATTTCTAAACAAATAGGGGGAATTTGTTAGGTCCAGATTTACTTGACTCGCTCCAGACTCGACTACTGGAGCCTTACTGAAGATCTGTCCAGAAATGATAATTACTGGACCTACTCCAGACTTGGAATCTGGAGTCCCTCTGAAGATTTGTTAAGAAATAATGGAAGACCAGTGAGCAAAATACTTGTATAGGAAATCTGGAGATCTCCAGATTAGCTCACTGGACTTCACCCCAGTCCAGATCTATTCTACTGAAGACATTCTCAATGAAGTCAAAGACTGAAGTCAGAATAAAGAAGACTGACAAATGGCGGAGTCCACTGGAAGTCTTACCAGATCTGTACACTGGAGGATTGTCAGTGTTCTAGACCTTACAAGTCTGAACACTGATATCGAGGAATTGACTTTTGCCTTTACACACTTTCCAAAGAACATTCCTCTTGTTCTTTACTAAAGTACCTACGTGTGTGAAGGTGGTTGGTTAAAAGAATAAAGTCATATTGATGTGACTTTATCCTTGTCCCTTAACCAATGCATTTAATGATCTTGTCGGTTCATTAAATGCATGCAACCATATTTGTACGGCACAATTTCACTGGTGAAATTGTTTGCCTATAAATACAAAGTCATTTTTTGAGAAAATTACTTTTAGCATAAAGGTGAATTTGTCTAAATACTCTCGATCTTAAACAGGGATACTTCACAACTTTAAGTATCTCGATCCAAAAGAGTTATTTGGCAAATATAGATCATTTGTAATTCATAGGTTGTTAGGATACTTACATATTTGTATTATCTTGATTCCGCACAACCTTGTATTTTATTTAACATCATAAAAAAATACACTTGAAAAATTACATTGTGTTCCACCTTTACTTTAAGTTCTGTATTACTTTGTTTATATACTTGCATTTATATTCAAGTAATACTAGTCTATTCTAGTGATTATTAGACTTGTTGTATTTTACACTTCTGGTTAACCATCTCGTATTTGGGACTTTACATAAACCTAGTCATAAAGTCTCTAAGTGATTCATTAGGTTTTTGAGTAATTTTATAAAGATCATCAGTCAATTTTTCAAAAGTCCTACTACAAGAAAATTGACTATAAAATAAATTAGTTAAATCTGCAAAAGAGTTAATAGATAAAGGAGGCAAACTCTGCAGCCATTTTAAGGTTGATCCAGAAAGTGTAGATCCAAAGCTTCTACATAAGCAAGCTTCCTTTAGGTTGGAGGGAATGGGCACAGTATCCATCTTCTCCAGATATAATGCTATATGCTCTTGAGGATCTGTAGTTCCATCATATGGCTTCATATTTGGAACTTGAAACTTCTTTGGGATCTCTACATTGAGCAATCCTGTCACCATATCTATTAAGATATGATGCAGGGTTGACCTCTGGAATTGGATTGCAAAATCCAGGAACACTAGAGATCATATCTTTAAGCCTCTGAAACTCCCTTGCGATATATTCGTTTGGTCCTTGACCCTGCAATGGATTAGTAAAACCAAACGAACTAGTAAAATTATTAGAATTATGTAAACCTGCACCCATGGTCGCAGATGTCCCAGCAGCCTGAGTGTTTTGTGGAATATTGCTCCCAAAATTCGGAGTTGCAGTTGGGAAGGACGTGCTTTGTGGTGCAGATCCAGGGGCTGCAGATGCTCCTGGAGTCGAAAATAGATTTCTTGGAGTGAATGATGGTCCATTCTCTGAAATCCTGGACTCCAAAATCTTAAATTGAGCCTGATTAAATTCCTGATTCGTTTTGATCGTATCATTGATATTCTGCAAAATAGTAAATAGGTCAGGAATTTCATTGGAATTAATATTTTGAGCAGCATCTCTAGATCCAATATTAAATGGGTCTGGATAGCCCTCCGAATTATAAAAGCTCGATCGTTCCGCTGGCCAGATCCAGTGTTCAATTGGGACGGATATCCCGCAGGAACGTCTCCAGCATCATTGAAGTCATTGGTTGAGTCGACATTTTCGGAATTAAAAGCACCTTTTGCCCCACGGTGGGCGCCAAATTGTTTTGGTCAAAAAATTTACCTAAGATAATCTACGCTGAAGACTTAGATCAATAATGTAACCAAACTTTCGTTCGTGAGGGTTAAGGGTGGCAAAAAGGTCATTTCATGAAAGATGTGCAGGTCCAAGTTTGTATCCAAGCCTGGTCCATTCTCTTCAAATAATAAGCCTGATGATAGCTATAAATCTAAATATAAAAAGCTTAAGGCTCAAATTGCTCTCATGGCACAACAAATGGAAAAATAATAAGTGCATGATTGCTAACAACTGAAGAGAAATGGGTTCCTTCTGATGAATCATCTGCTGATGAAGAAGAAGAAAGAGATTGCTGTTACATGGCTCTGGCAGACGAAGAGCACCTGGTGAAGGAAGATGTTACATCTGGAAGATGGGTGGACATTGTTATAAAAAAGGTTAGTGATTATGATACTGAAACTGACCAAGAATTAAAACTGGACATTGCTGAAGCTCTTAATTCTGATTTAATATTTGTTGAAACTGTTAGATCTGAATGTGTAAATGGTCTAGAAACAGATTTTTCTGAAATAACTGTTTTAAAATCAAAATTAAAGGAGCTTCAAGACATTGAACTGGCATTTCAAGCCCAGGTTCTGGTAACTGAACAACTGATTCAAGAAAAACAAGATCTTGAATCATTTTAGAAAAAGAAAAAATGGTTATTAAATCATGGCTTGAAACCAGAAAGCCATATGATGCTGGAGTAAATCAATTTCCCGCTCAAAAACGTGCATATTTAGATGGAAATACTCATGTTGCATCATTAATACCAGTAATCGATCGATTACCAGAGGATTCAGGCCCACCACTGTTTATGATGAGCC
>CM067167.1:44668925-44724254 GCA_034093135.1 Erigeron breviscapus | reverse complement strand
AACCCACCCAATCAACGAAAGGAACCATCACACCAATCCAACAATTAAAACAATCAATCAATCAATCAATCAATAAATGCAAGTAAACACGCCAGGTTTACACTTTTCAGCCCGGATCTCAAGCGAGTAGGGAGATACGAAACTCACCTTGTCCGATAAAGAAGCTAGTATAAGATTACAGGCGAGTATTACGGTCCACTCGTCCAAAACCTATAATTATACATCAATATATCATAATGTCAACTCTACAATCATAAACAAGTTGGTTTAGCACAATTAGGTCAAGTCACAAACCCTAAACGCCTTTCCAACATTAACGTGTAAGAGAAGAACTCATTCGACTCGACCTTTTTAGAAATGACCAAGATTCATATAAAAAGAGTGTTACTACAAGAAACTAGACTCTCTTACGATTCCAACGATAGGTCATACGACTAAAACGGACTTACGGTTCAAAAGTTATTGACGTTTGAAAACTGACGCGTAAAGCAGGAATAGTAACACGAGTTTATGAACCTTAACACGCGTTTGGAACCCTAGCACGTGTTTAGAAACTTAAGAGCCCTAACACGCGTTTATGAGCCCTAACACGCGTTTATGAGCCCTAACACGCGTTTATGAGCCCTAACACGCGTTTAGAAGCCCTAACACGCGTTTGAACCTAAGCACAACTTACGATCTGTTTCTGACCAAGATCATACTTCATGCTTTGTAACTATAAAATCTCTTGGAAGCAAGTGTTATTCAAGCTACATCAACAATGTGATAGCATTCAATCCAAGTCTAAGAGGAGAATTGAAGATAAAAGACCAAGCTGTTAGTGGAAGACAGCTTGGGATTAGCAGTCAGCTTGGAAACACTTAGGCAGATTGGTACTTTGATAAACGGTCCAATCTGTGTTAGACAATCAAGTGAAGATAACAACCTGGATTGAAGATAAGGACAAATGACGTGACTAGGAAGAATCCTAGGATCCAGGTTGGTGGTTGGTTTACATATGCGTGTCCATACTCTTATTGGATGATGAAGAATGTGTGCCAGTACGTGGGGGACCACAAGTACCAGGTAAAGGCACGATCCAATATTCCTTTACCATCCAGTGAAAGAAGAATACGTGGCTTCAACGGACACCAAGAGAAGGAGAGCTTTCGCCTATAAAAGCCTCATTCATTGATTTCATATGGGTGGCATTCCTGAGAATCATTCTTCACATAAGTTTCTCTGCTCTTATACACAGCTTAGTCTGTATGAGATCAGCTTGGGCTGATTCTCTTGAGCTAGAACTTATTGATTGTAGTTTGTCATTTCAGGGGTTGTTTAGATATCTATAGGCTATCTTTATTCCGCAACAACCCTGTAATTCTTTGTATAGACTATTTCTTAATAAAGGATTACATTGAAAACCACAATCTGTGTTCAAGAATGTTTTGTTTTTGATTGCTTTGCTGTTTTAATGATTCCTGTTCTTTACTTACTTAATACATAATCTGAATCTTAAACGTTTTATTTAAAAGTTTGTAAAGTTTAAGGAAAGTTGTAATCACCCCCTCTACAACTGTTCTGTGTACAATATACTTTGGTATATTGATACACCTTGGGATGTATCAATTGGTATCAGAGCAGGGGTTAAGAATTAACTTGACTTGATCCTTGCATATTTTCTTTAAATAGTAAAGCATTATGTCTTCCGATATTGATAATGGTTCTTCAACCAGACCACCCATGTTTGATAACGATGATTTCAGTGGGTGGAAAGGTCAAATGTCTTTGTTCCTTGAATCCATCGATAACAATATGTCTGACATCCTTGCGGATGGTCCTTATGTTCCTACACACACCATTGTGGTAGAAGCTGTGGAAAGGGAAGGTCAACCAACCATTCCTGCCACAGTCAAATCTATTGTTAAGGACAAGGCAGATTGGGAGGATGAGGATAGGAGGTTGGCAAACTTGGATGTGAAGGCTAGAAATTTCATTGTCCAAGCTGTGCCCAAAGACCTTTACCATTCTATTAAAATGTGTTCTACAGCTAAGAAAATATAGGGTACATTGACTGTCATGTTTGAGGGTTGCTCTACCTCCATGGAATCTACAATTACTACCTTGACCAGGAGGTATGAGAGATTTTTCTCTTTGAGAAATGAATCCTTGACTGACACTCATACCCGCTTTAATGCTTTGGTAAATGATTTAGCTGCTGTTGGAATTGTTAAGAAAAATGAGGTTTTGAAGAGTAAATTTCTTGATTCATTGCCACCTAAATGGAACAATTATATTTCATCTGTTAAATTAAGTTCTGTTTATTATGATCTTGATCTCCCTGGACTTTTTGGTTTACTCCATAACCAAGAATGTTCAAAGGCTGAAAAGTTAATTGCTATGGGTGATTCTTATAGTCAGCCTGCTGATGCACTTGTTGCTTCTATGACTGAACACCCTAGTTCAATTAGTAATGAGATCATTCCTTGTGTTGATGATGATATTCCTGTGATGTCTAATCCTAACTCTGTTTGTGCTGAATCTGAATGTGATGAATCTGATGGTGATGAACTAGCTAATGAAGTGGCTATGTTGGCTGAAAGGATCAGAAGGAGATCCTTTAATAAGTTTAAGGAAAAGGAAAAGGTGGCCAAGCTGATAAGACCAAGAAGCCATTTGACATGTCTAAAGTCACTTGTTACAAGTGTGGCAAGACTGGGCATATGGCTGGAGATTGCAGATCTAAAGAATCTATTCAAGCTGTGCCAGCCAAAGGTGGAAGAAGTGAAAAATACTCAAAGCTCAAGACAAAGTACAAAGCCTTGAAAGCACAAGTAACTGAGCTGACTGAGAAGGTGAACAAAACTGAGAAGAGTCTGGTAGCCAAAGACTGGGCTGAAAGTGCCACATCATCTGATGATGAGCTATATAAAGATGCCAAGTGTTTCATGGCTAAAGAAGCTACTCAAAGATTTGCTGAAGATCTGGTGAAAATACAACAGCAATCTGAGTCAGCTCACCAGGCATCTACCAGTCAGACTGCTCTACCTGAGGTAATTTCTTTTTCCAATCTGTCTGATACTGAGCAACTGTCTAGACTGAATAGACTTGGTGATGAGGTTCTTTTACAAAAACATTTAATCAAGAACTCAAAAAGGAAATACATGTTTTGAAACTTGATAACAACTCTAAAAGTCACACCATTGAAAAACTAGAATCTGAAGTTAAAGCTCAAAAACAATTAAACTCCATTCTGGTTAAAGAAGCTAAAACTGCAGAAGAAAAGTTTTTAAAAGTTAAGCAAATTACTGAATCATGGTGTATATGTTCCAAAAGAGTTGCTAAGTGTGTAAATGACCAAATACCTCATCAGATCCAAGCTATTTTTGATGGTGATTATGATAGGGCCATAGCCATTGCTGAGGTATGTGCTATGGAGCCTTGTTATCAGCCTCCTTCACCACCCAAAGTCCAAACCAAAGGAATGAAATCTAAACCAATTAAGTTGGTTCAGAAATCTGGTATTGGGTTTAAAGATCCTGAAACCATTGGTCAGACCATTGCTGAAGCTGTGTCTGAAGCTGATAAGGTTGTTGAGTTAAAACCTGAAGAAAGTCTTGACCTATCCAAGCTGACCATTACCCAATCTGAATCAGATTCAAAGAATAAAACAAACAAGGGTAGTTTAAAGAAAAACAAAAGAAAGGATAGAGGTCATAGTGTTCCTAAAGAGAAAATAAAGCTTTTAAAGAGTAAGAAGTCTGGTTCTCAAGGAAATGAGTCACAAACAAAATCTGAGTCTGTTTCAAGTAACACCAAGTCTGACTCTGATAAAATGATTTCAAAATATGTTGAGTCCAGAACCGATAAGGTTTCAATGGAAACAAATTTTCTTAAGAATGTGTCTGATCCAAAAAATGTTGATCAAAGAAAATTGAGAGTTGAATGTAAGAAATCTGGAATAGGCAAAGGTTTTGTTCAAAAGGAAACTCCAAATGTTGCTAGAAAGAATTTTGAATCTGGTAAAAGACAGACCAAGCAACAATGGGTGTCAAAATGTGATAAGAGTCTAAGTTCTGTTACACAATCTGAGTCAGACCAGAAGGTCAACTCTGGTGAACCCATCCTTGGATGGGTTCCCAAAAAGAACTAATTTCTTATCATAAATGCAGGGCAGTCATGACGATAATACCTGGCACTTGGACAGTGGGTGTTCCAAGCATATGACCGGATGTAAGTCCCTGCTATGTAGCTTTAGGATTCGCGCTGGTCCTAATCTTACTTTTGGAGATGACTCTCAAGGAAAGACCGATGGATTTGGTATACTTTTAAATGGTCCTCTTACTTTCAGAAGGGCCTCATATGTAAATGGTTTGAAGCACAATCTGATCAGTGTGAGTCAGTTGTGTGATGCTGGTTATGAAGTGAGATTCAGATCTGATAAGGGTATTGTTCTTGATTTAGAAGGCAATGTGGTTCTTATTGTGAAAAGAAACCAGAAGACTGCATATGAACTTCTTAGGGGGAGAAAACCTGAAATTGGTTTCCTAAGAATGTTTGGAAGTCCTTGCTACATTCTGAATCAGAAAGACCATCTTGGAAAGTTTGATGAGAAAGCAGATGAAGGTATCCTACTTGGGTATGCAACAATGATGAAAGCCTACAGAGTGTACAACAAAAGAACTAAAACAATTGAGAACTCTGTTAATGTAAGCATAGATGAAGGTTGTTCTAAGCCAGATTGCTCTCCTCCTGAAGATGAAGATGTCAATTTTGAAGAACTGGCTGTACCTGAGAATGAGCCTCCAACTAATCCTCCAATTGGAGCTGATAATGCTCAAACTCAGGGGATCAACTCATTGAAGAAGAAGAAGGTGTTCCAATCTTTGAAAATGAGCAAGCTGATCCAACTCCTACTGAAGAAACTTTTGTTAATCCATCAAATGATGCTCCAGCTGACTCAGATTCCTCTATTCCAATCCAAGCTGATCAGCCTATTCCTCAAGCTGATCATGCTGGACCTTCAAATCTGAATCAGTCCATTGTCCCAGTTGCAAATAATTCAACTCATGTAACCAAATGGACAAGGAGTCATCCAATTAACCAAATCATTGGTGATCCTCTCTCTGGTGTTAAAACAAGAAGAAAGGCAACAGGCAATTTCTGCATGTTTGTCAATTTTGTAAGTAAGGTGGAACCAACTGAGGTTAATGAAGCTCTGGCAGATCCTTCTTGGGTAAATGCAATGCAAGATGAGTTAACACAGTTTGAAAGAAACAAGGTTTTGGAACTTGTTCCAAGACCTCATCACAAAACTGTGATTGGAACCAAGTGGGTCTACAGAAACAAAATGGATGATAGGGGAGTTGTGACCAGAAATAAAGCAAGATTGGCAGCTCTTGGTTACAGACAAGAGGATGGAATTGATTATGATGAGACTTTTGCACCAGTGGCAAGATTAGAGGCAATCAGAATGTTCTTGGCCTTTTCTACACACAAAGGTTTCAATGTCTATCAAATGGATGTGAAGAGTGCATTTCTTAATGGAAAATTGGAAGAAGAAGTCTATGTTGAACAACCTCCAGGTTTTGAAAGTTCAAAGTTTTCTGACCATGTGTTCAAACTTGACAAAGCTCTCTATGGGTTGAAGCAAGCTCCAAGGGCATGGTATGACACTTTGTCTAAATTTTTATTGGCTAACAACTTCAAAAGAGGTAATGTTGACAAGACTTTGTTTGTGAGAAAGTATAATGATGATATCCTGCTTGTACAAATTTATGTAGATGATATCATATTTGGGTCTAGTAGTTAAAGACTTTGCAAAAAGTTTTCTGAATTAATGTCTAAAAAGTATGAAATGAGAATGATGGGAGAACTAAACTATTTTCTGGGTTTACAAGTTAAACATACTAAAAATGAATTTTTATAAACCAAGGAAAATATGTTAAAGATCTCTTAAACAAATTTGGTTTTAGTAATTGCTCACCTATGAAAACTCCTATGGGAACTGGTGATAAGCTGGGTGAAGATAAAAATGGCAAATCTGTTGACACCACAGCTTATAGAGGTATGATAGGATCATTACTTTACTTGACTGCTAGTAGACCAGATATTATGTTTGCTACATGTCTTTGTGCAAGATATCAAGCTAGTCCTAAGGAATCTCATCTTAAGGCTGTAAAGAGAATCTTCAGATACCTTAAAGGTAGTCCCAATCTGGGTCTTTGGTATCCCAAAGACTCAGGATTTGATCGAATTGGCTATTCAGATTCTGACTTTGCAGGCTGTAAGATTGACAGAAAAAGTACTTCAGGAGCTTGTCAATTTCTTGGCAATAGACTTGTAAGCTGGTCCAGCAAGAAGCAGCATTCAGTTTCCATCTCTACTGCAGAAGCTGAGTATGTTGCTGCAGGAAGTTGTTGTTCTCAAATTCTCTGGATGCAATATCAGCTTCAAGACTATGGGGTGACTGCATCAAAAACTCCAATCTTTTGTGATAGTACCAGTGCCATAGCAATTTCAAACAATCCTATGCTTCATTCAAGGACCAAGCACATTGATATAAGATATCATTTCATTAGGGATCATGTGATGAAAGAAGATGTTGAACTCCACTTCATTCCAACAGATAATCAGCTTGCTGATTTGTTTACAAAGCCATTGGATGAATCAAGGTTCAACTATCTCATAAGTAAGCTAGGTATGCTAAATTTGTAAAAGTAGTGAGCTAAGTAATAACAAATCTGACCCCTTAGAGTTATTCTAAATTTTAAGGGTAAGCTGTGTCTGACCCAGACTACCCTTTCGCACTTGGTGTATTTCCAAGTAAAAGAGGGTAAGCTGAGTCTGACCCAGATTCGTGGTTAGTTTTGTTATTAAATATCTCAGTGCGTTTTATTACTTTCATTATTTTATTTAGTTTACTTGTTGATCCTATTGGAGTGTGATACGTGTAGTGGTAACAGTCGGTTACTGAAAAAGTACCTCCACTACTTGTTCATCCTCCAATCAAAATCTTTCTCTCTCCAACTTTTTCAAACGGATATTTTGAATAATGTATATAATATCAGTTTAACCTAAATCCCAAATCACTTCTTCATTTTTCTCAAAATCAATCTCTTTTTCTCTCTAATCTGAATACTGTTTTATTAATTTCTTAATTTCTTATAAAAATTGTTTTAAATGGCATCATCATCTGTATCTGCAAATAACTCTCAATCTAATTCTTCTTCTGGATCTGAGGTCCCATACCCAGCTCCAGTAAGCGTGAGTAAGCTTACACCCTATGTGGTGGGTAATAAAGTGGTAGTAGTCCCAGCTGATCTTGATACTGGTAAAATCAAGATTGGTAGTCTCGTCTCAGCCAATGTTCATCCTCCTTCGTGGGCTAAAGGATATGATGAGATTGTAGCATTTTTGTGGTACCATCCATTTGGCAAGATGATGATTGAGAAGCCTGATGTGGTGTTTAAGGATCTTTTGTGTGAATTTAGGCCAAGTTGCTATGTGGGTAAGAACAAGAAAGGAGATCATGCAATCTATGGCACAATCCTCAATGGTAAGAAAAAGGTATATATTTCTTTAGAAAGGATTAGGTCTGCTTTTGAGCTGTCATACATGCCTGATGATCTTTATGAATGCATTGTGTCTCACACTGAAGCCAAAAGTGTTTTGCAAGAAGTTGGATATACTGGTCCATTGGCTTCAGTGGTTAAAATGAAATATTTAACTGGTATTTGGAATTATTTGCTGAGCACAATATCAAAATGTTTACAAGTAAAGGCAGGCAGCTTTGATCAACCTAATGCCTTAGAGATGCAAATTTTTCATGCTATGGTTACTATGACCAGAATAGATTTTGCTGCAATAATTTTTAGAGACTTGGTTGGCCGAGTCAATAATAAGAGCCTTACATACCTTATGGTAGGATTCTTGCTCTTATCATTGAAGCAATACTTGACAATGATTTCAGTCTGGCAACTGGTCAGACTGTGGAATGCAAGGCCATCAATAATAATATTTTCAATAGTCCCAAGGTAACTGTGCAGGGTCTGACCCGAGCAATGCAGGTTTACCTTGATTTTTACAGGCAAAGAGAAAGGGAACAAGAAGCACTTGTGGAAGCCGTCCCTTCTTCGACGCGATCTGAGTCTGACACTCAATCTGCCAATCAGGAGGACCCAGGTTCACATGCTTCTGAACCCTCAAACTCTTCCCAATCTATTCGATCTTCTTCTCTTTCAAAAGAGGGTGAAGGGTTGGCCAAATCATCAGCCACCCTAGCCACACCCTCATCCACTCATTCTAAATCCGCTTCTAAAAGACCCATTGTTGAGGACTTAGTACCTCACAGTGCCAAAAAGAAAAGATCACAAAGGAAATCTGAATCAGCTTCTAGGGTTGATATTGCAACATCAAATCTTGAGATCCCCCAAGGTGCAGTGGCAGCTAAGGAACGTTCCAAAGCTGACTCTGCCACCCAAGCTGATATGCCGAATTCACCACACCCATCTGCACTCTCCCAAAAGAGTGTAGACGAGTAAAGGGAACACTACTGCTACCCAACCCTCCAAACAGGGTGAAGGTATTGAAAGAAAGACTCCTCCCAAGGTCATACTGAGTCTGCACCTAAAACGCCATCATCAGCCTCCCAAAAGGTTGATGATATCATTAAAGGGACAACAGAGGATCTAGCCCAGATCCAAAATGAGTCAGAGTCTATGCACTTCAATTCTGAGGATGGTCAGCCAAAGGAGAGAAGCATCGAACGCACTGGTGACACTGCTTCTCCTCCCCAAGCTGATCAGACTCCTTCTATCTTACACTCTGAGTCTACACAGGCTGTCAATGCCCCTTCTATATCACAAGGAGGGGTACAGGCTTCAATTCTCCCTAAGGGTACTTTGGTGCAACAACACACCTCTGTTGAAGGGCAATCAAATACACAAAACATTACACCTACAGGGTCTGTGTCTGCATCTGTCCTTGGACAGAGGGATCCTGTAGGTTATATGGTTGTCTATAAGGCAGTTATGTCAACTCCTTGTGCAAGCAAAGGGAACCATTGGTGGTCCTCTCGATGCCAATGAAATATGATCACTATCTCCAAGTGATTCTTCATTCGATGATGTGCTGCCCATCCATCCTCAAGGGATGATCTGATGGAAAATGCCAGTGGAAGAGTTGATCAACATCATGATCAACATATTCCCACTGGCCCTCAGCCTGAATTAAACGTCAATCTTTCTCAGGCTGACCAGCACATCATCATTTCTGAAAAATCCACTCATGAGACTCACTCTCATGAGCATATTCACCAAAACTCCCTTAGCCTCCACCCCCTTCTATATGAGCCCAATGACCCTGATTTTAAGGATTGCATGCTGCTCTTTCCAGAGTCAGTGGCTTTTAAGCCAACTGCAAGTCCTTCCCAAGCTGCCACTATCTCATTTTTAGATGTGGTAGGTCAGCTCACTGAGTTCAATTCAACCTATAAAGTTGAGAGCTCAAAGCTGATCAAAGACTTGGAAAAGATCCAAAAGGATCAGGAATTGACGGATAAGAAGGTGGATAAGCTGAGTCAAGAACAGACTGCACTAAAAGAGAATGTATTGAAGGCAGTTAACTTGATGCAGCAGAACCAAAGCAAGCTGACATAGTCTCTTGATGGTTTTACAAAGGCAATCAATGAAGAAAAGGAAAGAAACAAGAGTACTCTGAGTCAGATTGAGAAAGCTGCAACCAAGTTTACAAGAAATGTCACTATTGAACTTCAATCTGCCAACAAGTCACAAGCAGATTTCAAAAATGATCTGATTGAAGCCACTTGTGAGTCCCTCGATAGCTACAGATCGCTCTCGAGATCGTCTATTGTTATGTCGTGAGTGCGGAATCCTCACGAGATAACTAGTTTGATTAGTTATCGAATATATTGCTAATTATAAGTATATAATCAGCCGTATGTAACCTATCTTCGTTTTCTAAACGTTAGAAACGAACTTAGTCGCTGGAGATGTATGTGAGTTGAACCGATTCCCTCATTTTAGGGTTTCCATTCATATATATATGTTTCTGATTGATATTGGGCCTGCTGGGCTTTGTTCTTACGAACTTAGCAGCCCAACCCATATAACGAAGATTATCTTCGTTTGTTCCTAACGAAGATTATCTTCGTTAGTACTTACTTCCATCAGCATCTATGCCTAGTTATTTTCCAAGTATTTCATGTACAAGGAACCTAACATATATTATGTTTGTACTTGTATAACACACATAACAAAAATCATATATAAACAACATATATATAACACCAAAACATGTAATCGATCATTACCAAAACATGAAGTCCATAATCTATCAATTACACATATATAAACAAGACATAAAGTAACATAATGTCTTAACCTAAAAGTCTAATTAAATCTAAGTTGCTGTTGTCACATCAACATGCATCAACAAGCCTCAAAGAGTGTCAAATCAAAAATTGGACTCCTCCATGAAGATTACGCTGAATTAAGAAGATCTTGCTATCTAACAAATATTGATGTGACCAATTTATACATATCGCCCACATCATTATTGGCCATTTTATTAAGTGTTTTAAGTCAATTTTGTGTGCATTTGGCGCGTTTATGTTGTTTGTTAGTGTTTTCAAGCTCTAAACAGGTTACGTGTCCATTTGGTGCAATTTCGGATGATTTCTGAGGCCAAGAAGTCGATTTGTGAGTTCGAGAGTTGTTTAAAGTTGAGAAGATAGAAAATTTCAGCAATTCATAGTGAAAAGGTTGTCTTCGGATCAGCAGGATTGGACTGCGCCGCAGTGGAGCATCACCAGCCCACTGCGCCGCAGTCGGCTAGTGGAAAAGTGAGAACTCGGTCAGCAGTTTAAGACTGCGCCGCAGTGGGGGTGACCAAGGCCCACTGCGCCGCAGTCAGACAAGGTGGAAACGAGCACCTAGATCAGTTAATATCCACTGCGCCGCAGTGAGGGCATCACTCGCCCACTGTGCCGCAGTGGGACGACGGGGCTGAAGGGCTTTTGGCCATGTTTGCATCAGATTTCCAAGGGGTATAAATAGAAAACAAAAACCTAATTCCCAATTTATCCAAATTCTTTCTAAGATCTGCTCTCCAAGGGATTCCTTCAAGGATCAAGGGTAGATTTCTTCGTCTGATTCATTGAAGATTCACGGGCACCCACTTAGATCGTATCTATTTTATTGTCTTGCAATTTCAATTTCAAGAATGATTGGTACATCATGTTCTTCTTTTATTTTGATTGTTATTTTAAATTAATCATGAGTGGCTAAACATTCAATCATCCACCTTGAGAAAACTAGACGAATGATGTGATTGCTATATGTTTTAATTCAAAGAGTTGATTTCAATTATCGTTGTGTCGAGATCTTGATGATTTAATTCCTTTTTTATATATTATTATGATATTGGTGGCATGTGTGTTCTTCGTTAGTGGTACTAGTTGGATGCATATGTGATTTTCAAATGGTTGTTTGTCTATGAGCAATTATCACTAGTTCATGGTATGATAGTGAATATCATTTTAATAAAAGGAGTCATTTTGTCAACGTGTTTTATAACGGTTGGTGGTACCACGTTATCTTCACATAGGCACAATTGTTAATTCGATAGTCAAGCAAACTAATTGTTGGTAAGGTTGTCTAGGCATTGGTGGTACCGGCTTGGGTAATTAAACTAGCAACTTAGGTGATTGGGTAATTTGCTCACGGTTGGTGGTACCACGTGAGCACCTTAATCCTTTTACGATTATCTTTTCAACTCAATGAATTGGTCTTAATTGAATGCAATCATGTTTGAAGTCTAGCGAATTCAAGGTGGATGATCTTTATTAATATTGTCTGAAGCTTTTCTTTACTTTTATGCGTTTTGTCTTTTAAATTATTTTAATTTAATTGTCAAAGTGAGACTCGAAGCAACACCCTGTTTTCCAAACCATTTTATAAACAACTAGTTCAAACCAATCCCCGAGAACGAACACGGACTTACCTCTTAACTATATTGCATACGAACGGGTCCACTGCCTGATAGTGTGTAGTAGTGAGTTTCTAGGTATTTCTAGTTTATAATTTTTAAACTCGATTTAACACATCAAGTTTTTGGCGCCGCTGCCGGGGATTGTGTGCCGATTTAGTTGTTAATTTAGTGGTTTGATCCTTTCTCACGCGTGAGGAAGTTACTTGTATATTAGTTTAGTTTTCTTTTCTTATCACAGGTGCATTTGACGTGTTTGTGTTAGTTGTGTGTTTGCAGGTATTGTTTTAGTTGATGAACTTGCGTTCTTCGGGTCTCCCTTTGAATAGTCCTTTGTCTACTCCGAGAAGACCAAGAGGGCATAGGTTTAACTTCACTGAACCCACAACACCAATACCGACACCATTTTCACCTATAGCTAAACCCACTCCTGATTCGGACGAGGAAGGGTTCTTTTTGGACGAGTTTTTCAATTTAGAAGTAAAGCAAGAGGAAATGGGGGACGAACAACCAAGGGGTCCAAATGACACTCGCTATGGCGAGAGGGTCCATACGATCCCAACTGGCCGTGGTCCGCCATTAGACCTCCAACCATTGATCACACTTTCGCTTTGAAAGGAAACCATCTAAAGAGCATAGAAGAGCATCAATTTGATGGGAAACGGAAATGGGATCCTTACCAACACTTGGATAGGTTTGAAAAGTTGGCTCGGCTATATCAATATGGGCAAAACTAAATGAATGCCGTGAAACTTGAGACATTTCCCATGTCAATCACCGGAGAAGCACTTGATTGGTTCAATGATCTTCCAGAAAATTCTATTACTACTTGGAACCAACTCAAGGAGGCTTCATTGGTGAGTTTTATTCACTTAGAACTCAAAGAAGGTTGGAGAACATGATTAGATCTTTTGAACAAGATGATGGAGAAGATGTTGTTGAGGCTTGGATTCGTTTCAAGAAAATGTTGAGAAATTGTCCAGGGCACGATTTGACTAGGGAAAAATATGTGGAGCTTTTCTTTGATGGGTTAGATAAAAAGTCTAAACGAGAATTGGGATATGATTTCGGGGGTAGTTTCAATAACATTACACCCAATGAAGGTTATCAAATCTTGGAAGACATGGCGAAGGATAGCTCAACTTTGGATGATGAAAGGTTTTTGAAGAATGAGAGAAAGATGAAGAGAGGTACTAACCAAGGGAGAGTTGCTAAGGTTGAAGCTAGCAATGACCCAGGGGTTATTGGAGAGATTAGGGCGCTATCTGAGCGCATGGAAAAGGGGTTTGCTACTCAAAAGAATAGGTTTGGAGCAATTGAGAGGGATGTTAAGGTAGTAGCCGATGGGTGTGATCATTGTGGTGATATACACTATTCTGATGAGTGTCCAAATCGGGCACCTGAAGATGTGAGTTATGTTCAAAATCAACCCCAAGGGAATTTCTACTGCAACACCGGTTTCCAGAACCAGCCTTCAGGTAATACTTCTTATAACTCTTCTTTTCAGTCTAATAATTCTCGTTTTTCAGGTAATAGGTGGCAAAGAGATAATTATCAGAATCAGCCACAATAGCAGACTCAGCAAGGACAAGGATCAGGTTCTTCTTCTTCTAATGCCGATCCTAATGCCGAGTTGAGAGAGATGATGAAGCAGTTGGCTAGTAATCAGGTTGAAACAAATACTAGCATTCAAATGATCAGGGAGATACTAAGACTTTGAGTGAGAGGTTGGATCAGTTAAGTGGGAAGGTGGAGATCAACATGAAAAACCAGGGAGTTAATTTCAAGGATCTCGAAAGTAGGATGGCCGCTCTTGCTAGGCCCACGGGGACTCTTCCTAGCAACACACAGCAGAATCCTAGACCTCAGTTTAGTCTTGGACAGAATCAAGGACAGAATCAAGGACAGAATCAGGGACAGAAATACACTCCACCTCCAGTCCGCAATGAGCAAGCCAAAGCCATCACCACTCGTACTGGTAGGTCTTATGACTCACCTCCTATGCCTAATGTTGTTGTTTCAGATGTGCATGATAAAGGGAGTGATGATGATGAGGTTGATGAAGAGATTGAAATGGAGGAAGATTCAACCGTGAAGACTCCGGTCACTCCACCAAAACCGAATGTGGTTCCAGAGGTTAAACCATACAAGCCAAAGATACCATTTCCACAGAGGTTCAAAAAGGCAAAGCTGAAGGAGCAATATAACAAGTTTGTGGAGATGATTACAAATGTTCACATTAATGTGCCTTTAGTTGATCTTATTCAGGGGATGCCCCACTATGCCAAGTTCATTAAGGAGCTTGTGACTGACAAAGGAAAGATGGATGAGGTGAAAGCTACTTATCTTAATGCTGAGTGTTCTGTTATATTGCAGAACCGCATCCCACCTAAGCTTGAAGATCCAGGGAGTTTCCTTATTACTTGTTCTATTGTACTCTTACTTGTAAGGCACTTGCTGATTTAGGTGCTAGCATTAATTTGATGCCTTACTCGGTTTGGAGTAAGTTGGCTCTAGGAGTTTTGAGACCTACCCGCATGAGTATTAGATTAGCTGACCATTCTTTTCAGTATCCCATTGGGATTGCTGAAAACATGACTGTCCGGTAGGCCATATTGTGTTTCTAGTTGACTTCGTTATCCTCGAGATGGAGGAAGATACGAAGGTACCCCTTATTCTTGGACGACATTCCTTAATACCGCGGATGCTATCATCCGTGTGAAGGATAAGGAAATTTCTTTGGGGGTGGGTACGGATAGAATTGTGTTTAATGTTGAAAAGTCTATCAAGCATTCATATTCTAATGATGAGTCTTGTTTCAGGATTGACGTTATTGATGATGCTTTAGACCGAGAGTTTCAGGAACTAATGGAGACCGACACTGGAGACGAGGAGATTGCTAATTTAGGATCGGGAGATATATCTGATGATGATTTGTTTGCAGAGGTTATGGCGCTTAGCTTGGATGAGACACCTCCCGAGGATGAGAGTTTTGAGGAGGTTGTTGCTGATGGAAGTTCGAGGGTACCGAATTCTGTTGATGTACCACCCACTGATTTGGACCTTAAGCCATTACCTTCCCATTTGGAGTATGCTTATTTGTCAGGTCAATCTTCTTTACCCGTGGTTATCTCGTCCTCACTCTCGAGTGACGAGAAGGATTGTCTTTGTCTGTGCTTCGAGCCCATAAGCGGGCTTTTGCTTGGAAGACCACCGATATCCCAGGTATTAGTCCTAACTTTTGCCAGCATAAAATAGATTTTGTTGATGATGTTAAGCCCGTTGTCCAGAGACAAAGGAGGCTTAATCCGAACATGAAAGAAGTTGTTAAGAAAGAGGTCATTAAGTTGTTAGATGCTGGGATCATTTTTCCTATTGCTGATAGTCCTTGGGTTAGTCCTGTTCATTGTGTGCCCAAAAAGGGGGCATGACAGTTATTGAGAATGAGAATAAGGAACTCTTGGCCACTAGGACTATAACGGGTTGGCGGGTTTGTATTGATTACCGTAAGCTTAATGATGCCACCCGTAAGGATCACTTTCCCCTTCCTTTCATTGATCAGATGTTAGAAAGACTTGAAGGTAATGAATATTTTTGTTTCTTAGATGGGTTTTCCGGGTACTTCCAAATACCCATTGAAGAAGATCAAGAACCACTGACAGATACATACTTGGGTGACACTAGCTTTCAACAAAAGGATGTTGAAGATGATCAAAGGGTTGATCAAGACACACAAAACGTTCGTAGATCTGGTAGAGCTACTTATCCACCTGAGAGATATGGATTTCTCGTGGATGAATGCTACATGGTAGTTTCTGATGAACCTACCACCTACCATGATGCTATGTCCAAATCAGATTCGGACAAATGGCTAGAGGCCATGAACGCTGAGATGCAATCCATGTATGACAACCAAGTTGGGAATTGGTTGTTGAACCTCCTAATTCCAAAGTAGTTGGAAGTAAGTGGGTGTTCAAATTGAAACACGATATGCATGGAAACTTGAGTACTTATAAAGCTAGACTTGTAGCAAAAGGTTTCACTCAAACTCGAGGGGTCGATTATGATAAAACTTTTTCGCCTGTGGCAATGCTAAAGTCTATTAGGATATTATTTGCCATAGCCGCACATTATGACTATGAGATATGGCAAATGGATGTCAAAACCGCTTTTCTAAATGGATATCTTGAGGAAGATGTTTATATGGATCAGCCTGAAGGTTTTGTCGATCCAAAACATCCTAATAAAGTATGCAAGTTAAAGAAATCAATCTATGGATTGAAACAAGCATCAAGAAGCTGGAATCGTCGTTTTGATGAAGAAGTCAAGAAATTTGGCTTCATCAAAAATGCCATGATGAAGCTTGTGTGTATAAGAAGGCTAGTGGGAGCATCATTACTTTTCTAGTATTATATGTCGATGACATTCTACTATTTGGAAATGACATTCCAACCTTGGAAGGTGTGAAAGCCTGGCTTGGAAGTTGCTTTTCCATTAAGGATCTTGGTGAAGCCGCCTATATTTTGGGAATAAGGATCTATAGGGATAGATCAAGGCGCTTAATAGGTTTGAATCAAAGTGCATACATAGACAAGATCTTGAAAAGGTTCAAGATGGAAAACTCCAAAAAGGGTTTGGTGCCTATCCAAAGAGGAACTATATTGAGTACTTCTCAATCTCCCAGCTCAAAAGTTGAGCAAGAGAGAATGAGTGGAATCCCATATGCATCTGCTATAGGATCCATCATGTATGCTATGATATGCACGAGACCGGACGTGTCATGCGCTTTAAGCATGACAAGTAGATACCAGCAAAATCCAGGAGATAGTCATTGGATGGCTGTCAAATATATATTGAAATATCTTAGAACACTAAAGATATGTTCTTAATATATGGATCTGGTGAGGAGGAACTCGTTGTAAAGGGTTACACGGATGCGAGTTTCCAAACTGATCGAGATGATTCTCGATCACAATCGGGGGATATCTTCATTCTAAATGGAGGAGCTGTTTCTTGGAAAAGCTCAAAGCAAGATGTGGTTGCATTGTCCACTACAGAGTCTGAATACATCGCCGCTTCTTTAGCAGCACAAGAAGCTGCATGGTTGAAGAAATTCATTGCCGATCTAGGGGTTGTTCCTTCCATTCAAGAACCCCTAGAAATTCTTTGTGATAACGAGGGCGCGATTGCTCAAATCAAGGAACCTCGTGCACATCAAAAGACTAGGCACATTGAGCGGAGATTCAACTACATAAGGGATGAAGTTGAAAAGGGAAAGATATGTATTCACAAAGTTCACACTGATCAAAATGTTGCGGATCCACTCACGAAGCTCCTTGAAAGGCCCAAGCATGAGAGACATACTTGTGCCATGGGACTTCGATATTCTAGTGATTGGATTTGATCTACTTTATGTATTTGGATATCGGAACACTTGTATTTATTAACACTATTTATATGAATATTGGTATTATGCATTTAAATTGTGTTATGTTCCATTTTTGCATGTTTAAATCCATGAATAAGTTAATTATTCTAAATGTCCGTAGTCGATCATATTTGTGGACAAATATGAATGTAAGATTATTATGAACTTGGATTGGTAGATATTCAAAAGGTTTTGAATATAGAGCAAAGTGTTGCTACCAAGGTTCATAGATATTTGTGGGATACAAATATTGGACTGACCTGCAATCAAGCATTACTACATGGAATCTATGTGATTGATCATAAGTAATCTTGAGTTAAAAGGCGAATATCATTGTATCCTCAGACCTGAGATACATATTGGGTCTTGATATTCACTGAATATTATACTTTGACTTAGCTCTTCGCTGTTCTGAAACATGGCAGTACATAAGACTAAGCTAAGGTATGATATAAGGTGATTGTGAAGGACGTATGTAGTCGAGATGGAATTTGTCCCTCTTATTCGTTGAGAGTTAGATGTCTAAGGCCTGTTACAAAGTTAAATCAATAGAAGAATGATCACTCTGTGTCTCTAAGATTTAACATGACATCTGTGACAAAAGGATAAATGATCGATTCACCTAAATCATTTCAAGTAAGGGACTTGAAGAGGATGATATTATTGAATGGCACTTCGTCATACGTATTAGGGGTAGCAAACCGTTGTTAGGCGGTATTTGCTGCTTGCGTCAATCTTCTATGAATCTTGGGCAAGTGGGAGATTGTTGGAATTCGTCTGCCCAAGACACATATTAAATTGACGTGGCTAGTACGTGATGATCCAAGTCGGGTCATACCCAATAACAAGCTAGACAAACACTTATGGTATTTATTTATATGATTTGATCTTTAAATAAATATCAATACTTGAAACATTTAGAAAGTGGTTTCTAAATAATTGCACTTGAGATATGTAAATAAAATTATATGGATGATTTATTTTGAGAGAAATGTGAAATATGTTTATTTGGCAAAATAAACATTTATGTGTTGTATATAATATGTAATATGTTACATAAGATATGTAACAAGTTATGTTGCATTTTATATACAAAATGTACAAGTAAATGGTTTATAAAATTTGGACACAAAATTTGTTTGTGACCACCCCTTGGGGCCGGCCCCCTTCCCCCCCCATGTGCCTTTGAAGTAATTTTGTTATACTTATAGCACATGGGGTGATGTACACAACACACAAGACACAACACTCAACATAGAGTGTATCACTCTTACACTCAAGAGTAAGAACTCTCTCAACTTTCTCAAGAGCAAAAACCTCTTCTTTTCTCTTGGTAATTTCGGCATCAAGGAGGACAAAAAGGGAAGGGTTTTTCAAGTTTAAATCCTAGCACATTTGGGTGTTTGTTGATAGTTTGGGGTATACAAGCTTGAGGTTCTTCTAGGTTGAAGACTTGCCACTTCAAGATCATCATCTCCTTCATATCAACCTTCTCATAAGCTTGGAAGAAGGTAGTCTTCTAAAACACCCTATGGTTGTTGTTTTGTATGTATGCTATTCATATACATGGATCCTTATTGTTTGGGTTTTCTTTTAAAAGGTTAAACTTTGGTTTTAACCACATATAACAAATTGAATTGGTTCAATTTTCCGCTGCGTTTTAATATTATAAGGATAATATTACTTTGATAAAAACCCAAAAATTCCAACATTATAACCCGGATTTACAAGAGGATAGGTGTATTTGATTCTGAGGAGTGCCAGACCCATCTGTCTCCACAAGTTAATCAGGAATATTTCCATGTTAAAGAGTTGATTCGGGGGAAGATAGTGAAGAAGAAGCAGGGGAGCCAGCGTGCTAGATTGTTGGATGACACTGGTGTTGTTGAGGAACCACCTCCAGACTTGGAGGCTGCTGATGTAGAGATGGGTGATGCTTCCCAGGAGCCACCTAGGATGCGTGGTCGTAGCATCCTGTCCCGAGCTCCTTTGATCTTACGCTTTTGGGACAGACTGTTCAGAATATATATGATGATCAGCAGGCTAGCCGCCGGGCTTTTGATGACTACCAGCGGAGGATGGATCAGGACATCACCTGGATTGGATCACAGCAGGCCCACACTAACTATAGCCTTGATTATTATCAGCCTATGTGGGATGCTCAGTATCATGGCCGGGAGTTTGTTCGACCTGACCCGATTCCTCCATTCTCTCCACCGCCTATTTATGTCCCTGATTATCGTCAGGGGGTCAGCCTTTTTTCTCCCAGACGACTGTTCCGGGGAACATGTCACCACGACCCCATGATTTAGGAGGTTCTCCTCGTGGTCCAGTACAGTTTGGGGTTTTTCAGGGTCGACATGATGTTGGTGGATCCGGAGGTTTTGCCGGTGGTTCATCTTCCTTTGTTCCTGGTTTTGTTGCAGGTTCGAGTTCGGGTTTAGGTGGTGGACAGTCTGGAGGAGATGCTGGAGGCTCAGGTTCAGGTCAAGAGGAGGAGCGCAATTGGATTACTGACCTTTTTGGTCCACCCGGTCTTCCATATGGTTATCATGGACAACAGCAGTGAGTGGAGATGATTCCCATCCGGTACCGTGGGATGGAATCATATGATTATTGGTTATGTTGGTATTCTTATGACATTCCTTTATTTATCATTGTCTGGTATCCACCCTACGGGGTGATGAAACATTTGTAATTTCCTTTGGTTTCTTTTATTTTCTGCATGGTATTTTATTTTGTTTGAACTATTTTGGATATTTTGGATGGTTGGTCTTTTGGAATGTTATTCAGCAGGTTTGATCCGATTGATGGCAATACCTAGTGGAACCCAAGTGTGGGGGAGGACCCGTTGGATTTGTTTGATTGTGTGATCGTGTTAGTAGCTCACTATGATGTCATGTGCATATGCTGGCAGTAAGTTCAGCGCAATATTTTTGATTGGCATCTTTTTTAACATTGTTTCACACACAGTTCTCACACCTTCCGTTTTGGACTAAGTTTGTTTCTCCCGTCAACCAAATTGGACTTCCTTTTTAGGAAGAGCAATTTGTGGTGCGGGTCGACTTACTTGTTTTGAAACGGAATGTGTCCATGATCTGGTATGTGTTCTCATTCTTTCTGTCTATTGTGCTTACCCCTATTTACCTTTGTTCTGACCGAATATGGACATTAAGGGCATTGTCCATCTTAAGTGTGGGGGGGTGGCAAATAGGTTTAAGCAACCGGATATATCTCTTTTGTTGTTTTGCCATTGAGATTTAGCCGTTCTTGTGGATGTGTCCCTCTCGTAGCTTTTGGGTTTTATCCAAGAGTAAGGGTTCTATCTTGAACTCTGAACTATGATGTGCATGTTTGAGATTGGTTGTTTCGATTTGGTAAGATGACGGAAGATGATATGATTTGAAACTTGTGTTGAGCTTGTCCTTGTGGTAAATTGCTTTTGTCACTTAATTCATAACAACTTAATGAGAAATTTTACTACAAAATTTTTCCTTGGCACAATTTTAATCGGCGAAATGTGTTCTGAACGGTTATTGGGCTAATCCTTGTGGATTGATAACATTACTTGCATACTCAAAATTTCCCAAACACCTAAAGTGTGAGATTCATCATTCATTTATAGATGTGCTAGGTGTTTACGGTTTTGGTTTGATTGCCTTGTAATTTATCCCTCTCTTAGGCTCTTGGATTTATTCGGGAGTAAGGGTTCCATTTCGAACTCTGAACTAAGATGTGCGAATTTGAGGTTTATTTATTCCATTTCCGGGTTCATTTCTTTGATATGAGTGTGCCGGTGATGTGTTGAGCTAGAACTTGGCCTGGTGATCGTTACGAGATCGCAGTGAGATCACTTTTGTGATATAAGTACATTGGATGACGAATTGGCATATTAGGTTTGACCCGTATTTTCTTTCTTTCTTTGCCCCTTTGCTTTTGTATATTTTTACCTTTACTATACATACACTTTCTTTCCTTCCTTTGTAAACCTTTGTTGCACTCATCCTTAGTGCAAAGTACACTTATACATCCTTTTTAACTTAGCCTTTTCCTTTGCCTATATCCACTTATATATGTAAACTTTACCTAATTATACCTTACTATACCGATAGTCTAATCTGGGGGGCCATTGATTGTCATTGGTTTGTTTGGATGGTTTGGGAGAGCTTCAGTGGATTGTCAGTTGGAGTATTCTTGGTATATGAGAATACGTCAATTGGTCAAGTTATTGAGGATTGTCTTGGATTGTTCAAATAAAGTGTATTGTTTTAGACATTGTTCATCATTGTAAGAGGGTGCCTACTAGTAGAGTAAAAATGGTTCAAAATAAAAAAGTGAAGTGAAAAACAGAAAAAATAAAAAAAAAGAGAAAAAATGAAATAAGAAAAGAAAAGAACTTGGGCTACTAGTGGGTACTTCTCATTTTTATATGTCTAAAGAATTGTTGTATCATTTGGTTCGTGAATAGAATGGAAGATGTGGTTGTTCCTAAGTTGTTTGAAGTTGATACACCATAAGGGTGTCGGGTTTTTGCTTGTTACTTTTGAGGTGTGTTCAAGGGATAGCATCTTAAGGGTTGGTAGTTTGTTGGCAATCAATGGTACGGGTTTTGATTAGACTATTTTGTACATATTTCATACATACCCTATACTTTTGATTGTTTCCTGTCATTTCTAACCTACACTCCCATACTCCATTGTAAATATCCATTATATATACCTTAGCCTAACTATACAACCGTCCTATATGCCTATTTTGATGATGTACTTGGTGCTTACGCCACGTCGGTGGAGCTATGATCCTTGTTCAAGCCTATGGTAAGATATGCATCATGACCGAGCAATGAGTGGTTATTCATATATATATTCAACCCCAATAGTAAGTTCGTTGGAGTAGGATGATTTTGATAGGCTCATTTGTTTCACTTTGCTTAGTCGTGTTATTGAGGCTTGTGGACTGTTCAGATATTGTCAAACATTTCGGGGTTTCATTTAAGATTAAAACTGCTTCACCCAACTTTTTTTCATTGACATGCTTGGTGTGGCTTGTTTTTGATACTTTTACTTTAATTCCGGATTTGCTTGAGGACAAGCAATGCTCAAGTATGGGGGGATTTGATGTGACCAATTTATACATATCGCCCACATCATTATTGGCCATTTTATTAAGTGTTTTAAGTCGATTTTGTGTGCATTTGGCGCGTTTATGTTGTTTGTTAGTGTTTTCAGGCTCTAAACAGGTTACGTGTCCATTTGGTGTAATTTCGGATGATTTCTGAGGCCAAGAAGTCGATTTGTGAGTTCGAGAGTTATTTAAAGTTGAGAAGATAGAAAATTTCAGCAATTTCATAGTGAAAAGGTTGTCTTCGGATCAACAGGATTGGACTGCGCCGCAGTGGGAGCATCACCTGTAAGTCCCAACTTGTTAGATGGTACTACTGAAGACACCTCTATGTCGATGGTGGAGTTACTTTGCAATATACTTGCTGAACTGGAGACGGCCAGTTGCAGAGGTATATACCAAGTTCTAGATAGATTACTTATATAAAAGGCAATAAGTAAAGAACAATGCAATAATACAAATAACTTGTAAACAATCTTGATGAGACAATATGTAGTTTTCAATGTGTAATTTATTTATTGATATTAAACAAATTACAAGGTTGATGCGGAACCAAGATAATACACGAATGTAAATATCCTAACAACCTATGAAATACAATTGGTCTATACTCGGAATTTCTCTTCAACAATCGAAACACTTAAAGTAGTGAAATGTTCCTTTTAGCGATTGAGAGAATATTGCACAAGTTCACCAAGAATATTGCAGGTTTGCAAAGTGTGAAGTATTTATCTTGTGAGTTCGAATACTTGAATTCTTGGTTGTGCAATGACTTGTATTTATAGGCAAAGTTAACATTGGGATGTTAACTTTAGCCGTACAAATGTGGTTGGGAGCATTAAGGAATAGCATTTAATTCCTTAAAAAGCATTGTAAAGTCGCATGTTAAAGTGACTTTACATAACCACCTTTATGTACCTTTTAATACTTCAATAATAAGATAAGGCTTATTATCCGGGTAAAGGTACATAAAGCACACAAGTCAATTCCTCGTAATCAGTGTAAAACTTTGTAAGGGCTTTCCACTGATGGTCTCCAGTTTGTAACTGACTAGAATGCCAACTGGGCTTCGCTGCCATTGCCATTCTCTTTCTTCCATTTGTTATCTTTGACTTCAACTGGAATGCTTCTTTAACTTGGTCAGTTCTCAACTGGAGGAAGTCTTCAGTTGCGTTAACTGTACGGTGCAACTGGACTTCAATATATTTCTCGACAAATCATCTTGGTCACCAGTTTTACTGGGTCACCAGATGCAACTGGTGACTGGTCAGTGTGAACTGGTGACTGGCCAGTTCCAGGTGAACTGGTCCTAACAAATTCCCCCTATTTGTCTAGAAATATAGTCCAAGTCTTTTCTAGTTCTTGTATCTGTACAAGTGTGAACTGGAGAGACTTGTTCGATTTAAATCTATTTAAGTTATCTAAGGTATTTTTATAGATCAGTAAATACCTTAGGTTTTTCTTTTAGGTTTGTTAGATTTTAATCTATTATCTACCTTGTGGTTACAAACTGGTAACTTCATTTATACAAGGAATGAAATTTACACAAGTTACAGAATGTAAAACAAACTACAAGTAGATAACTGAAGAAAGAACTTAAACAGATGGCCCTTCGCCAGTTCTTCTTCTCTTGGTCACTAGAGAAATAGGTTGAGTGTCTTCAGGGTCAATATTCAGCCTTTGCTCCAGATTCTCTTTATGTTGAATCTTGCCCCTTAAGAAATTTACCCATGCCTTCTCAAACCTATTCTTTTGTGCCTTAGCATCAAGCACATTCACCATCTCGACCCATTCGCTGAACCCATATTGTAGCACACCAGGGTTATCAGTTCTAACCAATGGCCCACCAGCATACTTAACCTCTACTTGAAAAACCTTCGGTGCCTGGCTTAATTGTAACATTGACACTAGTAATAGTACCACCATGTCTTCTGGTTGACATGATCTGGGAGTAGTAGTTTCTTGCTTCAGATTCATTTGTGATTTTTATACTCCCAGCACCAGCAGCAGTACAGCGGACTTAATGTCTTCATTTGAAACTTCGCCAGTTGGTTCAACGAATGTGTCAAGGTCAGCATCCCTTGCATCTTTTGTCAGTGGTCTTCTTGGTTGTGGAATCCTTCTCCTTGGTGGATTCATTACTTCCTTCACAACCTTCTTCACATTAGCAATTCTCTTTAGAATCCCACTGGCCCTTAACTCCTTAGCCCTCTCTAATGAAATGTTCAAGCTTCTGGCATCAAATTCAGCCTCATCCTCATGATAGTGTCTTCCAGTTCAACATCTAGCATTTCATTTAACTGGTCAACTATCCTAGGATCATTCTTAATCCTGAGATACTCCTCCTTAGTGATACCCAAAAGATTGGCATCACTCATATCTAGCAATTTCAATTGTGTGAGATGTGCCCTGGCTTCAGCTTGGTTCCTTTGTTTCATTTTCTTTCTTTCTTTAATGTCATCACCAAGTCTGGCCAGTCTTCTACTATCACTATCAATGAGGTCTCGATTAGCATCATGAAATTCCTCAGTTGAAGGTATTTCATGAGTAACTGGAGAAGTAAGTGATTGAACTGGTGCTGATATTGGAGTGGCACGTACATCTGATCCAATCACCAATTCTTGTGGTAAGTTGAAATTGATGGAGGGATAAAATGATGTGTCACTGGTGCTTTTCTTCTTCTTGACTGGTTCCAGTTTGTTGTAACTGGAAGCATCTTCTGGTGAAACAACTGACCGATGAACTTGGTCAGTTCACCAAAGTTGATTGGAATGACTGGAGAAATATCAAGGCTTGGTCTCTTGTTGATTGCTTCAGTTGATTCATCGAATGTGACATGAATTGTCTCATGCACCTTTGGAGTCTATAATTATAAACTCTAAAGGCCTTTCGAATATCTGAATAGCCTAAAAATACCCCTTCATCAGCTTTTGCATCAAACTTTCCAAGCTGACTGGAATCGTTCAGTATATAAACTGGACAACCAAATACATGGAAATATCCAATATTTGGTTTACGATTCCTGAGTACTTCGTAGGCAGTCTTCTTATGTCTCTTGATTTAGACTGACCGGTTTTGGGTGTGACAAGCAGTTGCAACTGCCTCAGCCCAAAAACTGGTGGGAAGACCAGATTCAGATAGCATGCTTTTGGCCGCTTCTATCAGTGTACGATTCTTTCTTTCCACAACTCCATTTTGCTCTGGAGAGTGAACTGATGAGAAGTTTTGAGAGATGCCAGTGTCAGTGCAAAATGTTTCAAGTACCTTATTTTGGAATTCAGTACCATTATCACTTCGCAACTGACAGACTTTTCGAGTGTACTTGAGCTCAATTCTTTTGATAAGAGAGATGATTTCAGCAGGTGCATCACTTTTGGATCTGATGAATACCACCCAGCAATATCTGGTGAATCATCAACCACAACTAGAGTGTATTTCTTTCCAGCTCTAGTTTGAACATTCACTGGACCAAAAAGATCCATATGAAGCATGTGAAGAGGTTCAGTGATGCTAAAATTTTGCCTAGTTTTAAAACTGGCTCTCTTCTGCTTACCCATCTCACACCCTGGACATTGCTTTTCCTTATTGAAGGAAATCTGAGGTATCCCATCAACCAGTTGCTTGCGAGACAACTTGTTAATGTTTTTGAAATTAAGGTGGGATAACCTTTTATGCCATAGCCAGTTGGTGTCCTCATCAGCTTTGGTATAGAACATTGCTCTTTTGGAGCTGGTTCCATATCCATGATGTACACATTCCTTTTCTTGGTGCAATCATCACTACTTTCCAATCCTTGTTAAATATGGTGCCTTGTGCAATATCGAACAATACTCTGAAGCCATCATCGCAAAGTTGGCTTACACTGATCAAGTTATATTTCAAACCATTCACAAATGCAACTCTTTTGAATTCGACTTGTCCATTATTGAGCACACCATATCCTTCAGTCTTTCCAGATTGATCGTTACCAAACGTCACTGTCGGTCCATCTTGGACAGTGAACTCTTCCAATAGGGGCTTACATCCGGTCATAGTCCGGCCAGCAGCGCTGTCCAGATACCAGATATTTTTCTTTCGATCGCCCTACACACACAAAAATCATTAGTTCTTTTTGTGAACCCATCTTTTCTTGATGGGTCCACTTGACTTCTCTTCAGAAGCCACAGTTGATTGTTGAGGTGTTGAACTGGAGGCTACATCTGGAGCTTTATCACCAGCTCCAGGTGCAGAAGTAAAAACGATTGGTATTTGATACTTACTCCCCTTAAGTTTACCAGATTTTGTTCCAGATGGAACATTCTTTTGTTTAGGTTTAGAAGGGAGGGTTTAACATTTTGTTTTAAAACTGGAGGTGGTGAACCTCCTTCCAGATTGTTAATCCGGGCAGTACAACTCTGAACCTGCCGAGACAAAAGTTGGAGTTGCCTTTCCAGATTAACCAAAATATTATTTTGTTCAGGCAGTTAAACCTTGGACATTGGTTCAACTGGAGATTTAGTCTGTCGGGTCTTGGGCTCCTTAGACTTATGAGGTAAAGGCTTGTTACCAGTGGCCTTTTTGACTGGAGCTTTAGCCTGTTTGGCTCCAGTTTTGACCTCAAAGGGGTGGTCTCATTGGTTTCAGTTTCAACAGCTTCAGGTTGATCATAAGGTGTTTCAACCTGGAGAGCTGAAGGCAATGCATGAAGATCTGGTATAAGAGCTGCCATCTCCAGATCTTCAGATTTCCATGCATTTTTCTGGGCATCGATAGTTCTTGAAAATGCATCGTAGTTTTTTGCCAGATGCTTTTACCATGACTTGATAATCTTTTGAGCCTTTTCAAAATCATAAGATAGTTTTTGATTATCAAGTTCTAAAGCCTCAATCTTTAAAGCTGACTCCTTGAGAGCCAACTGGACACTTTGCAAATCATTTAGTTGTGGTTTAACATTGTTCAGTTCAATTAAGATAGTGTCAAGATATCTTTCACTATCAGCTCTAACAGTTTCCACAAATGCCAAATCACCACTTAATGATTCAGCCAGATCCAGTTTTAGTTCAGGGTCAACCTGGTTATCATAGTCACATACCTTTTTCAGTATAATGTCCACCCATCTTCCAGAGATGACATCTTCTTTCACCACATGCTGCTGTTGTTGATCTTCCAAAGCCATGAAACACATGTCCCTTTCCTCTTCTTCATCATCAGATGAGTCATCAGAGTACTCCCATTTTCCCTCAGTTTGTGCCATTAGGCACTGATCCTTTTCCTTTTGCATGGACAGGAGGGCAATCTGGGCCTTAAGCTTCTTGTATTTATTGCTTTGCTGTTTTAATGATTCATGTTCTTTACTTACTTAATACATAATCTGAATCTTAAAACGTTTTATTTAAAAGTTTGTAAAGTTTAAGGAAAGTTGTATTCACCCCCCTCTACAACTGTTCTGTGTACAATATACTTTGGTATATTGATACACCTTGGGACGTATCAGGATCATCATTCAGGATATTCAAGAATTAGCTAACGGTCGAAAATCAGTGTCTACATTCATTCAGCCTATTAAGCAAGAAAATAAACGTGCAATCCCAAGGATAACGCAACAAACTTGAAGAATAAACGTGTCAAGGAAGACTCAACGTCCACTTTTCAACTTCAGCACGTTGAACAATATCACACGGAGGATCCCAGATTTTTCGGATAGTTAGTTAGGAATTTACATTATAAATAAGAGGTGATTGATCGAGATTAGGATAACTGCTCTCACACTTGTATTCTCACACACAAACTCACTGCATACTTACTTTCTTTTTCGTTCATTAGCTCGATCAAATCACTCTCACCCTCATTGTATTGTAATCAACCAAAATAATAAAAGAACTAAGGAAGGATCGATTGAATCCTCCCGGGGTTTTTTACCTAAGATCACTTAACTGGATCAAGGGTTTTTTCTCGTCAACAAAATTCTGGTGTCGTTGTGTTTTTCTGTTTTTCTTTAAGATCCTAGCTTTAATTCGCAGTGCTTTACTTTTATCTTCAACGGTTTTCTTAATTACTCAAAGTATTTCTATCTCAAAGGCTTTCTTAAAACTCTTTTTAGTTAAAACTCTTAGTTTTAATCGTTATTGTTAAGAAAACTTTACTTTTAATTGAAGATCCTTGAACACCAAACCCCACTTACAAATCTTCAGTTCTTGAGTTGTCTAAAATCCTTTATAAAATTATCTTAGGTAACTTTTTGACCGAAACAAGAATCATTTTTCTTCTGTGGCCACCTTACTTTGTCTCCAAGATCTCTAAGCGCCATTATAATGCCAGGTGTTCCTACTGAAAAGCAGCATGTTGAAAGTGCAGGATATTCAACCCCATCATCATCTTCAACTGCATTTACTTGATGATCAACATGTCTTGTATATGGTTTGCTCCTTGGCTTGAATATTGGAGTTTCCGCTTTCCGATTTGGACGATCATATGCTAAAGCTTCTAACTTTGAAGATGTTAGCTCGTTTTCTTCAAGCCTGATAAATCTTGCAGCCCTTGCTTTTGCTTCGTCCAGATTTTTGCATGGCGTCATTATAAGATCTTCTTGGAATTTAGATCCTAGTTTGAGACCTCTCTGCAAAGCTTGAATAGCGGTCAACATATCTAATTTAGGAATATTAAAAGATGAAACTGAAAACACTGATGATCTATAAAGTGTTTTCCAGTAACTTAAATTTTTTAGACTAAGTCAAAACAAGTGTTTTTCAAGCATACAAAGTTGTATAGATATAAGATTGAAAACACTTGCATTATTTCTAAACAAATAGGGGGAATTTGTTAGGTCCAGATTTACTGGACTCGCTCTAGACTCGACTACTGGAGCCTTACTGAAGATCTGTCTAGAAATGATAATTACTGGACCTACTCCAGACTTGGAATCTGGAGTCCCTCTAAAGATTTGTTCAGAAATAATGGAAGACCAGTGAGCAAATACTTGTATAGGAATCTGGAGTATTCTCCAGATTCGCTCACTGGACTTCACCCCAGTCAAGATCTATTCTACTGAAGACATTCTCACTGAAGTCAAAGACTGAAGTCAGAATAAAGAAGACTGACAAATGGCGGAGTCCACTGGAAGTCTTACCAGATCTGAACACTGGAGGATTGTCAGTGTTCTAGACCTTACAAGTCTGAACACTGATATCGAGGAATTGACTTTTGCCTTTACACACTTTCCAAAGAAAATTCCACTTGTTCTTTACTAAAGTACCTACGTGTGTGAAGGTGGTTGGTTAAAAGAATAAAGTCATATTGATGTGACTTTATCCTTGTACCTTAACCAATGCATTTAATGATCTTGTCGGTTCATTAAATGCATGCAACCATATTTGTACGGCACAATTTCACTGGTGAAATTGTTTGCCTATAAATACAAAGTCATTTCTTTGAGAAAATTACTTTTAGCATTAAAGGTGAATTTGTCTAAATACTCTCGATCTTAAACAGGGATACTTCACAACTTTAAGTATCTCGATCCAAAAGAGTTATTTGCAAATATAGATCATTTGTAATTCATAGGTTGTTAGGATACTTACATATTTTGTATTATCTTGATTCCGCACAACCTTGTATTTTATTTAACATCATAAATAAAATACACTTGAAAAAGTTACATTGTGTTCCACCTTTATTTTATTGCTTTTAGTCTTGTATTACTTTGTTTATATACTTGCATTTATATTCAAGTAATACTAGTCCATTCTAGTGATTATTAGACTTGTTGTATTTTACACTTCTGGGTTAACCATCTCGTATTTGGGACTTTACATAAACCTAGTCATAAAGTCTCTAAGTGATTCATTAGGTTTTTGAGTAATTTTATAAAGATCATCAGTCAATTTTTCAAAAGTCCTACTACAAGAAAATTGACTATAAAATAAATTAGTTAAATCAGCAAAAGAGTTAATAGATAAAGGAGGCAAACTCTGCAGCCATTTTAAGGCTGATCCAGAAAGTGTAGATCCAAAGCTTCTACATAAGCAAGCTTCTTTTAGGTTGGAAGGAATGGGCACAGTCTCCATCTTTTCCAGATACAACGCTATATGCTCTTGAGGATCTGTAGTTCCATCGTATGGCTTCATGTTTGGAACTTGAAACTTCTGTGGGATTTCTATGTTTGCGATCCTGTCACCATATCTATTGATAAGACATGATGCAGGGTTGACCTCTGGAATTGGATTGCAAAATCCAGGAACACTAGAGATCATATCTTTAAGCCTCTGAAACTCCCTTGCGATATACTCGTTTGGTCCTTGACCCTGCAATGGATTAGTAAAACCAAATGAACTAGTAAAATTATTAGAATTATGTAAACCTGCACCCATGGTCGCAGATGTCCCAGCAGCCTGAGTGTTTTGTGGAATATTGCTCCCAAAATTCGGAGTTGCAGTTGGGAAGGACGTGCTTTGTGGTGCAGATCCAGGGGCTGCAGATGCTCCTGGAGTGGAAAATAGATTTCTTGGAGTGAATGATGGTCCATTCTCTGAAATCCTGGACTCCAAAATCTTAAATTGAGCCTGATTAAATTCCTGATTCGTTTTGATCGTATCATTGATATTCTGCAAAATAGTAAATAGGTCAGGAATTTCATTGGAATTAATATTTTGAGCAGCATCTCTAGATCCAATATTAAATGGGTCTGGATAGCCCTCCGAATTATAAAAGCTCGATCGTTCCGCTTGGCCAGATCCAGTGTTCAATTGGGACAGATATCCCGCAGGAACGTCTCCAACATCATTGAAGTCATTGGTTGAGTCGACATTTTCGGAATTAAAAGCACCTTTTGCCCCACGGTGGGCGCCAAATTGTTTTGGTCAAAAATTACCCAAGATAATCTACCTTGAAGACTTAGATTAATTATGTAACCAAACTCCCCCCCCCCCCCCCCCCCCCCCCCCCCCCCCCCCCCCCAACTTTCGTTCGTGAGGTTAAGGGCTTGTAAAATATGTTGAGTTTCAAAGATGCGTATTGAAGTAAAGATTTGCTTAAGAAAGATGTCGACTAAACAAGGATTAAAAGAACAAATGTAATCAAGGACAAAATAATAAGTATCGAAATAATATAAAGAACAGTATGTAATGCTAATTAAAGTATGAATCTAGCAATTCACGAAATAAAAGTAAAGATAAGGGAATAAGAACACCGAGATTTGTTATCGAGGAAAAGCCCTTAATCCTAATGGATTGCCGGCATAAAACCCCGGGAGGAAGCAGTCGTCCCTGCCTTTGTTCTCTTATTAATGATTGTTAAAATGATTACAATGGTGGAATTCGGTTGATCGATATATCTAAGTGTGAGAATAAAGATGAGAGAATCGAGAACAGTGTGTGTGAATACAAGTGAGTAGTGAGCCAAAGATATCCTAAATCGATCAGCCTCCTTCGTTTATATAGACCTAGATACCAACTAACTATGCAAATTTGTAGGGATCTTCCAGGTCTTCCATAATTGAACGTTGGAGAATATCTTGCCCAGTAAAGTGAACGTTGATGTATTTTCCTCATGCTGAAATCAACTTGAAGTCCGATTATGTTGGGAGACTGGGTCTTCTTTGCGTGTTGATGAATTGTCCCATGTGCGACTTTGCTTTTTATACCGTTAGAGATATTTTCCACAACCTTACATCGAATATTCTGGAATCTGCATACTTAACTCACGTGGAAATGATAATAACAATTGAATCATATCGTTAGCAAAATATTAATAAGTTATCAGAATATTCAGCTATGTCAAGATCCTGATACATCAAGATCTTGGACTTTTAAGATATTGGTACTTGAGATTTAACCAATAACAATTGTCCCCAAAGTTATTTTAATAAAAACAATTTTGTTGAAATAACTTTGAAACCATCTTAAAGATAAGACGTGTGGAACTCGGATAGCCAAGAGTTTTGATTTGATAGGTAACAACTTGATGGTTCATTTCCTATCTTTTACCCCTCTATATAAGCCAACAGTTTCATTATTTTGTAAATCACAAATAGTTTTCATCTTTCAAAAACACACTTTTTAAGATATGTCTTCTCTAAAATCCCTGGGCGATTTTCTCCAAGAGGTAAATTTAGAATTTTTCATTTTGATGATCTTATTGTTATTTCTTATTCGTTCTTGTGTTATTTTTCAGTCACTCACTGAACTTGATAAGAAACATACTGCGAAGGACCAACTCAATGACGACATTATTAAGAGAATGCAAAGCCTCATAAATTCTTATAAAGAATCGGTGGAGACCGAGAAGGAAATGGGTCTGCAAGTGAAAGTCGGTTTAGAGGCCAAGGTCAGAGTGCTGAACAACGCCTTGAAGGACCTTTGCATTGAACTTGGTTCAACTCAGGAGGAACTCAAGAACACGAGAGAAGAGTTGAGGTCGAGTGAAATCAATCCTGGAAAGGCTGAGGGAAACAAATCCTTCAGTCTACTAGGATGTTCTTCTGTAGGTGTTTTTGTGTTATATGGGCGATGAAGGATATGATGAAAAGGCCAGAGCCCACATTTTTAGACTCTTTTGATGGTAGGAATCTGAATCGATAGGGGATGTGTATCGTAGAATAACAATGTTTAGGAGGAGAGAGATTGGTCTCGTATGATCAATCATGGTTGTAAAAAACTGCTTTTAAGTAGTTTCTCGTAAATATAATTTGAATGAAGACTATCTTTTGATCTATTTTATTTTGGACTCGAAAATCAAAACTGTTATTAAGGGTAAAAATGAGAAATGAGTAACAACTAAATGACGTCATGTGTCAGTTAATAATTAACCTTGACTTATTCGACTGCTTTAATAGTAAGTAATCATATCAACGCAGTAATTAGATAGTAAGATACATGCACCTTTTATGCGTAATTAAGGTTCCACTTGTAGGCTATGATCCCTAGCTTGCAGTATCTTTAATTATTGTCAGTCTCCACTTATTCCTGCATTAAAAAATAATGGACTGGATTGATTTTTTGGAGGGGATTAAAATTAAGAAGGGGATTCTTAATTTTAAGATTCACTTAGGGACGTTGGTGTTCAAGATATTGAGGGTGTCTCCATATCTTGAACTTGCTTGGGAGGCGTGGTTAGCCATTTCGTGTGTTTGTGTAATGGGTGGCGTGGTTAGCCAATTCGGGAGATCGATGGTAACACCGACAACCAACAGAATTAATTTCGACGAACTTGGAATTTAACCCTTCAACCGTGAAATTAATTAACGTGCGACACGGGCGATTTTAAGAGAAGGTGAAAACTGTTGGAGTCAAGTCACTCATACATTACAAGAAAGATTTGAATATGACAAACAACTCAAGAAATACTTAAGTCCTTGGTTCTGGAGCTAAGTCAGCTTGGATGGTTCCAAGCTGAGTCAGCCTGAACATCTTCAATAGAAGATGGTATCTCTCAAGCTGCATCAAAAAGAAGAACTAGCACTTGTTCTAAATCAAAGATGAAGAACAAGGATAAAAGACCAAGCTGATGGGTGGAAATCAGCTTGGATCTTACAGTCAGCTTGGAAGGTACATTGTCAGCCTGGAGTCTTGCAAGTGCTCCAGAGTTGTTATAACTTTGTATATATCATCAATCAACTGGATATGCACCATAAAGGACATTCTAGAAGTGCCAGTTGTTGATTGTAAACATTCTATGAGGTGTCCATTTTATTGTTGTTGCACGATCAACCTTGGTGACCAAGAAAGGAACAAAAAGGACAATGTCACTGTCACCTAGTACTGATCAAGCAGAGGCCATTAGATCAAGATGCGTGGAAAAGAATGGACGGCATCCAAGGCAGTGTTGATGCCTATATAAACCAGCCTTTGTGTCTCAAGAATGTGTGCATCCATAACATTAACTCTTACAACGATTAAAGCATTCAGCTTGGATCCGTGTTGTACTCAGCTTGAGCTAGTAGAGTTAATAAACAAAGTTGTAACTTGCTATTCAGCCAAGTAGTTAGATTTGTAGGCTAATCTATTCCACAACTACTTGTAATTCTTTTTATTATTCAATAAAAGAATTGGTTGAAACTCAGCTTGCACTTTGTTCTTGGACTGCACTTTTACTTTACTGTCTTTATATTCTGTTCTGTTGTTTACAGTTTCATTAACATATCTATCTAAATCTGAATATGGACAAATACTTTAAGATAACTTATATTCCGCATTTAAAAGTATTCTCAAGCTGATTAAGTTTAAAAGTTGTATTCACCCCCCCTCTACAACTCTTTGAGACATTTAAACCATCATGTTATCTCCTTTGGGACCTATCAGGTGGTATCAGAGCAGGGGTTTTGTAATACACTTAACTTGATCCCTCTCATTTTAACTTTTATTTTGGTTTAAATTATGTCTCAACCTATGTACACTGATAATGGTTCTTCAACTAGACCACCCATGTTTGACAAGACTGATTTCAGTGGGTGGAAAGGAAGAATGTCCCTTTTTATTGAATCTATTGATAATGACATGCCTGACATACTTGTTGATGGACCTTATGTTCCAAGGGATACAGTAATCACACCTAGGCCAGCTCCAACTGATGGATCTGAGCCTGGTGCACCTGATGTCAGAGTTGTTATCAAACCCATAGCAGATTGGGGTGATGAAGATAAAAGAATGGTCAACTTGGATGTAAAGGCCATAAACTTTATTGTCCAAGCTGTACCTAAGGACATTTATAGAGCCATTAGACATTGTCCAAGTGCTAAAAAGATGTGGGATACTTTGACTGTCATGTGTGAGGGCTGTGCAACTTCTATGGAGTCTACCAAGACTACCTTAACTAGAAGGTATGAAAGATTCTTTGCACATAAGAATGAATCCCTCACTGACACTCATACCAGATTTAATGTACTTGTAAATGACTTGATTGCTATTGACATACATAAAGATGATGATGTACTTAAAAGCAAATTTCTAGATTCATTACCTTTAAAATGGAATAATTATGTTGCTAGTGTCAAGTTGAGTCCTGTGTACAAAGAACTTGACTTACCAAGTCTCTATGGGTTGCTTCACAACCATGAATGCACTGAAGCTGAAAAGTTGTAACTTGCTATTCAGCCAAGTAGTTTGATTTGTAGGCTAATCTATTCCACAATTACTTGTAATTCTTTTTATTATTCAATAAAAGAATTGGTTGAAACTCAGCTTGCACTTTGTTCTTGGACTGCACTTTTACTTTACTGTCTTTATATTATGTTCTGTTGTTTACAGTTTCATTAACATATCTGTCTAAATCTGAATATGGACAAATACTTTAAGATAACTTATATTCCGCATTTAAAAGTATTCTCAAGCTGATTAAGTTTAAAAGTTGTATTCACCCCCCTACACTGTTGGTGCACATAAAGTGCACAAATTGTTGTCCGATGCAATAATTCTAAAAGGCTGAGAAATTCGTACATATATGCCTTACGAACTTTAAGTTCGTAAGAACTAATAAGTTCGTAAGGCCAAGCCCATTTTGTACGAATTTGACAGCCCAGCCCATTTGTACCTATAAATATAGGACTTAGGTTTCAGATTTCAGTGATGATTTAATAGCTATGTAATTCGTCCATGGCCGGCTGAAGGATCGCGCAAACCTTCAGTCATAAGTCCACCATATTCATTATTGTTAGTCGTCTTGTTGATTGTGATTCGTAGTCTTCAAGATGTAATCATACGAATTCGTTTTGTATTGTAATCATATGACTAATGATAATGTTTATTATTTCTCCCATTGTAATTGTTTTCTTATCTTTGTATTGTACAAGAACCCTAATAACTAATCTAGATGGATTTCGCACTTCTAGTTTAGGATAGATCACGATTTACGATCAACACACGTTTCTAACGTGTTTGTTGGTGCACATAAAGTGCACAAATTGTTGTCCGATGCAATAATTCTAAAAGGCTGAGAAATTCGTACATATATGCCTTACGAACTTTAAGTTCGTAAGAACTAATAAGTTCGTACATATATGCCTTACGAACTTTAAGTTCGTAAGAACTAATAAGTTCGTACATATATGCCTTACGAACTTTAAGTTCGTAAGAACTAATAAGTTCGTAAGGCCAAGCCCATTTTGTACGAATTTGACAGCCCAGCCCATTTGTACCTATAAATATAGGACTTAGGTTTCAGATTTCAGTGATGATTTAATAGCTATGTAATTCGTCCATGGCCGGCTGAAGGATCGCGCAAACCTTCAGTCATAAGTCCACCATATTCATTATTGTTAGTCGTCTTGTTGATTGTGATTCGTAGTCTTCAAGATGTAATCATACGAATTCGTTTTGTATTGTAATCATATGACTAATGATAATGTTTATTATTTCTCCCATTGTAATTGTTTTCTTATCTTTGTTTTGTACAAGAACCCTAATAACTAATCTAGATGGATTTCGCACTTCTAGTTTAGGATAGATCACGATTTACGATCAACACACGTTCCTAACGTGTTTTCACAATTGGTATCAGAGCAGGGGAGGCTATTTTGCCTTCGATCGTGATCTGGATTAGGGTTTATGTTCGAAAGTATGAAGAAGATGAAGTTTCTGTCGTTAAGTTCGTTTGCCTTACGAACTTAGCAAAACGAAGTTCATCAAACGAAGATAGCAAACGAACTTAAGCTATCTTCGTTCCGAACCTTAGCCTACGAACTTAAGCTATCTTCGTTCCGAACCTTAGCCTACGAACTTAAGCTATCTTCGTTCGAACCTTAGCCTACGAACTTAAGCTATCTTCGTTCGAACCTTAGCCTACGTAATTAAGCTATCTTCGTTCCGAACCTTAGCCAACGAACTTAAGCTATCTTCGTTCAGACCTTATTCTTACGAAGATAAGAGTGTTTTTGAGCATATCTTCGCAATATGTAACAAGTTCGTGAGAAGATGTACTTACGAAGATAAGTACGAAGATAACAAGTTCGCAGTAGTGAATATGTTTGCAGAAAGATTGTACTTACGAAGATAACACCAATTTGGGTTTATATTCGCAAGAACAAACATGGTTCTTCTTACGAAGATGTTCATACCTGGCAGAATAACTTCGCATGTATTGTTGATTTTCTACATACGAAGTTGGTCATTTAAGTTCAACACATATTACGAATATGTTCAAGCCAGGAGATCAAGTTCGTAGGTATAGTTCTTTAACTGTGCCGATGCTATACGAAGATGATCATAGAAGATAGAGTTCAAGAAAGAGGTTCATATATGTTTCAGTCTGAAGAGAACGATTCCACATCTGATCAGAAGAAACACAGGGTGTCTTTCTCCAACCAGAAGATTCTTAATAATAAAAAAAAAAAAAAAGAGTCTTTTGGCGGGAAAAACAATTTTTGCCTATGATCTTATAATCTCGTTTTTACGCGGGAAAATTAATTTGGTCCGAAAAATTTTGGGTCATTTTCGTGCGTTTTTGGCGCAATTTCGGCAAAAAATGACGATTATCAAAAAAAAATTTCTACCATTATTAGATCAAAAGTTAAAGTGAATTTCAAAATTTCACGAGAACATTTTTCCCGAAAATTGTTTTTGGAGGGAAACACAATATACCCTGTTTAGAACCACATGAAAGGGAGATTTTTGAAACTGGAGGCTAGTAGATGGGCTGATTTTCAAAGTTTTGCAGAAAAATGAGGGGGAATAAAATATTCATTTTGATTTTTGAGCAAAACTTTTCTACATACTCGAGTTACATAACGATCAAAGGTTATTCTGTTGGTGATTATTGTATTCTAATGCTCGAGGCATTTTGAAGATCATCGAACTATATGTTCAAATTGATTTATATCAACGGATGATTTTCATATATAGCGGTCGTGGAAACTTTGTTGAAGTATTGGATCATTGAAGCTGGTTATTTGTTGTTCAGTATTTGAAGATCGAATCTTATCCATATTCCAAGATGTAGAGATGAATTATCAGGTGATTCTTGCGGAGGAGTTGCATAGATAAAGATCTTTATATTATGGCAGCATATACAACTGAAGAGGAGATCTGATAAGAACGACTTCGAGTGATTGGTGGATTTGTGAAGATACAAGACAGAGTCAGACACTGCTAGTTGAGACAGGATTTATGCGACTACATTTTGTGATTCAGTTTGCAGAGTTTCTTATTTTTATGGGAGCTGATTGATTTGATGCTGATTGTTGGAAATTCTACTTCTCTATTATATGCCGGTTAAGCACGACATGCAAATAGATCCGGGTGGATGATTGCTTATGTTTAATTCGGAGGTGGTTACTGTTGAGGGGGAGAACTACAATGAGAGGTGTTGGGTTAGTTGGTTGTCATGAAGATACAGAGAGTTTACAGGTTGAAGATCAGAGTGAAGTTTCAGAAGATCGAGTTTCAACATAAGAAGACCCGATATCTTTAGTTACGGGGGAGGCTATTTGTTTAGACTTTCTATAACTAATATCGGATTTTGAAGAATTGATTGCACCGACCAAGGGGGAGTTTGTTGGTGCACATAAAGTGCACAAATTGTTGTCCGATGCAATAATTCTAAAAGGCTGAGAAATTCGTACATATATGCCTTACGAACTTTAAGTTCGTAAGAACTGTACATATATGCCTTACGAACTTAAGTTCGTAAGAACTAATAAGTTCGTACATATATGCCTTACGAACTTTAAGTTCGTAAGAACTAATAAGTTCGTAAGGCCAAGCCCATTTTGTATGAATTTGACAGCCCAGCCCATTTGTACCTATAAATATAGGACTTAGGTTTCAGATTTCAGTGATGATTTAATAGCTATGTAATTCGTCCATGGCCGGCTGAAGGATCGCGCAAACCTTCAGTCATAAGTCCACCATATTCATTATTGTTAGTCGTCTTGTTGATTGTGATTCGTAGTCTTCAAGATGTAATCATACGAATTCGTTTTGTATTGTAATCATATGACTAATGATAATGTTTATTATTTCTCCCATTGTAATTGTTTTCTTATCTTTGTTTTGTACAAGAACCCTAATAACTAATCTAGATGGATTTCGCACTTCTAGTTTAGGATAGATCACGATTTACGATCAACACACGTTCCTTTATGTTTCATATATGGATCCTTAATTTGTTTGTAAAATCGATATGGTTTATGCTTCTTTTAAGTGTTACAAATGTTTTTGTAAATTAATTTTGGGCAAATTAAGTGTTCATCAATGTTTTGAGAATCAAATATTTGATTTTGGCACACACAGTCGTTCAGAATGGCTACGAACTTAGACTTCGTTCAACTCTACGAACTTAGGTTCTCAAACAGGACTTACGAACTTAGGCTCTTCTTTCAACTAACGAATTTAGAAGTTTTTTTGTGACAAACGAATTTAGTATGCTTCAAAGCTATCTTCGTTCATTGTTAACCAACGAACTTAAAATCTATTTTCGTTTATTGTTATCTAACGAATTTAAAGTCTATCTTCGTTCAGTCCTAACTAACGAACTTAACATCTATCTTCGTACAATTTTATCTTACGAACTTAAAGACTAATTTCGTACAGTTCAAACTTATGAGATTATTGATTAAGTTCATCTAAGACTGCTATTCATTTCTTGTGCTAATCCTATAATTGATTTTTCAATTATGATTTGTTTTTGCAGAAATGGCTCTTGCTCCACGTTAGTTCTTTAAGAAGCACAATCTGGCCTTAAATCTGGATCCAGATCAACATAATTGTGAACGCTATCATGAAATGTTTGATTTTATTGCTCGTTCTAGGCTTTCTTTTGCATTCTGTGATTCACCTAGATTGGTGAGGCAGTATATCGATGACTTCTGGAGGACTGCTCATCAGATCATGGTTAATGGTCGTAGCTTTGTTAGAGCAACTGTTGAAGGAATAACTTTTGATTTTAATGCTGCGATACTTCGTGAAATTCTGCACTTGGGTGATGAATCAGACGAAGCAGTAGAATTAGCTTATGATTTTGACCTTATTCGTCGGTGTTTTCAAAGAATGGGTTATGTTGGTCAAATTAAGCTTCCTTTTGATAAGAGTGGATTTCAAGGACGTTGGAGATACCTTGCTTATGTGTTGTTAGTAAGTCTGAGCAATCGTAAGGCTGGATTTGATCAGCTTTCTGCTCAGATTTCTTCGCAGATGGTTGCTTTGGTTTATAATCGACCTTATCCGTTTTCTACATACTTCTATCATGCGTTTGTTGATCAAATCAATGCCAAGGCGAAGAATAGGTTTCTATTATATCCTCGTTTCGTTATGGCGATAGTTAGACATTTTTGTCCGAACTTGGTTTTTGATCAAGGTCCACGCTATGTACCACATGCTTGGCCTCTACGTATATTTGCTGATTTAGATGCCAATACTCGAAATGTAGCTGGTCTAAATAATCCACCCTTGTTTGGTCACTTAATTAATCCAAATTATCGATCTCGTTTTGAGAATGATATGTTAGTGGATGATGAAGACAATTCTGATCATGAGGATGCAGAGAGTTCAGATGATAGTTCAGATGGTGATTCTGATGATTCTGATAGTGGGAATGATGATGGTGATGATGTTGTTGAAGCAGACACTGATGAGTATGATAGTGTCGCTGCTGATTCTGGTAATGAGCATCGAACTAAGATGGCTCATGATGTACCTGCTGCTTCAGGAAGTGATAATTCATATCACTTTTCTCGAGAAGATGTACTTGGTGCTTTACGCCGAGAGCGTCGGAGTAAAGCATGTCATTCTTCACCGGTTCTTTCTGAAACGAATCAATCTGTTCAAGAAGAAGTTAATCTGGATGAGGATGTTGGTGCTGAACAAGAAGTTGTATCTGATTATCAAGAACAATTGGAACATAAAGATATGGCATCAAGTCCATTACATGAAGGTACAAGTAATGTTGGATCGAAGAGGACACTGGATGCTCCTCTAACTTATCGCAGAGCTAAGCGTGCAAGAATTTCTGAGGATACTTCAGTACCTGCAGCTGCTGCTGATATTCCTGTTGTCTCAACAGCACCAGTTCCTACTGTTGCTGGCAGTGTACCATTACGTCCACTTTTGCCTCCTGCCAGATTAATATTGCCCAGATTGCCTACTTTTCCTCCTATTCCTTCAGATTACTCCCTGGTTAGGCGTATAGATGTTCTTCAGGCTCGTGTTGATACGTTAGAGTCTGATCTTACAAATGTTCGAGGTACTTTAACCTTTTTGATCAACTGGGTCAAGAATCAAGGGGGAGATGTTCCTGAAGAAGTCTGCAGATTATCAGCAGTTCAGCCAAGACGTCAGAATGATGATGATGATGATGCTGATGATGCTGGTAATAGGAGTGATTCTCGCCCAGTTTCTGACAAAGGAAAAGGGGTTGAGACTCAGGGGGAGACAGAAAGAGATACTACCCAGACTGGTACTTCTGGTGCGGGTGGTTCAAGTGCTCCTCGAGAAGCTGAAGTTATTGAAGCACTTGATTCAGGTAATTCTTCGAAATCAGTTGATTATTTAAGTGATGATCAAGTTGAAGCTGAAACTGAACGATTAAAGCGTGAAGTTAAGGCAAAATTTGGACATGACTATAATACCGAAGAAAATGCTTTTCATTCTGTATTTGATAACTTATTAGATAAACAGCAAGAAGCAGAAACTGAAAGAGAAAAAGAATTACAGATTCAAAGGCAAACAGCCTTGGAATCTGATTCTGATTCTGATTAAACTTATGATTTTGATAAAGATTGATAAAGTGTATATTAGGTTGCATGTAATAAGTTTACGACATGTAAATGTAATTTATCTTATTTCAATGCAATTATATTTCATCTTTATTATTATTATTATTATCATGATTATTCATTGTATTCCGGTGTTCATTTTGTGTAATCTTAATAGATGATACAGATGATACAGAATTACTCTTCGATGGTAATGAACTTGAGGAGGGTGAGCTTGTTCCTGAACCGGATATGAATATATTCAAGAAACCTTATGGGTTTGATGATGTTTGGGACTCAACTCCTGAAGACCACTACATGAGATTGATAGACTTGTGCCTGGTCAAAGAATCAATGATTATATAGTCACATGGGATACTTTGAAACCCATCATGTATTGGACTCATATCTCAGATAAAGATGCTGCAAGATATAAGACAATAATCTGGAGTTGGTTTTATGATGAAGAACTGAAGCTGTTTGTTCTTAAAAGACCAGAAGGTTGTCAATATCTAGCATGGCGTGAGAGACATTTCAGAAGTTTGTGTGAAGAAGACTTACATGAACTAGGAAATAAACAGGATTATCAATCCAAGTAGTTATGGTCTTGCAGATGTGATTGGTAAGAATCTTCATGAAGATTTCAAGTTGAGGTCGAATATGAAAGACTCTGAAAAACCAAAGTTTCATATTGAACAAAGACGAAAGAAGATAATCTTCGTTAGGAACTAACGAAGATAATCTTCGTTAGGAACTAACGAAGATAATCTTCGTTAGGAACTAACGAAGATAATCTTCGTTAGGAACTAACGAAGATAATCTTCGTTAGGAACTAACGAAGATAATCTTCGTTAGGAACTAACAAAGATAATCTTCGTTAGGAACTAACGAAGATAATCTTCGTTAGGAACTAACGAAGATAATCTTCGTTAGGAACTAACGAAGATAATCTTCGTTAGGAACTAACAAAGATAATCTTCGTTAGGAACTAACGAAGATAATCTTCGTTAGGAACTAACGAAGATAATCTTCGTTAGGAACTAACGAAGATAATCTTCGTTAGGAACTAACGAAGATAATCTTCGTTAGGAACTAACGAAGCATAATCTTCGTTATGGAACTAACGAAGATAATCTTCGTTAGGAACTAACAAAGATAATCTTCGTTAGGAACTAACGAAGATAATCTTCGTTAGGAACTAACAAAGATAATCTTCGTTAGGAACTAACGAAGATAATCTTCGTTAGGAACTAACGAAGATAATCTTCGTTAGGAACTAACGAAGATAATCTTCGTTAGGAACTAACGAAGATAATCTTCGTTAGGAACTAACGAAGATAATCTTCGTTAGGAACTAACAAAGATAATCTTCGTTAGGAACTAACGAAGATAATCTTCGTTAGGAACTAACGAAGATAATCTTCGTTAGGAACTAACGAAGATAATCTTCGTTAGGAACTAACAAAGATAATCTTCGTTAGGAACTAACGAAGATAATCTTCGTTAGGAACTAACGAAGATAATCTTCGTTAGGAACTAACGAAGATAATCTTCGTTAGGAACTAACGAAGATAATCTTCGTTAGGAACTAACGAAGATAATCTTCGTTAGGAACTAACGAAGATAATCTTCGTTAGGAACTAACGAAGATAATCTTCGTTAGGAACTAACGAAGATAATCTTCGTTAGGAACTAACGAAGATAATTTCGTTATGGTATTTAGTACTAACGAAGATAATCTTCGTTAGGAACTAACGAAGATAATCTTCGTTAGGAACTAACGAAGATAATCTTCGTTATGGAACTAACGAAGATAATCTTCGTTAGTAACTAACGAAGATAATCTTCGTTAGGTACTAACGAAGATAATCTTCGTTAGGAACTAACAAAGATAATCTTCGTTAGGAACTAACGAAGATAATCTTCGTTAGGAACTAACGAAGATAATCTTCGTTAGGAACTAACGAAGATAATCTTCGTTAGGAACTAACGAAGATAATCTTCGTTAGGAACTAACGAAGATAATCTTCGTTAGGAACTAACGAAGATAATCTTCGTTAGGAACTAACGAAGATAATCTTCGTTAGGTAACTAACGAAGATAATCTTCGTTAGGTACTAACGAAGATAATCTTCGTTAGGAACTAACGAAGATAATCTTCGTTAGGAACTAACGAAGATAATCTTCGTTAGGAACTAACGAAGATAATCTTCGTTAGGAACTAACAAAGATAATCTTCGTTAGGAACTAACGAAGATAATCTTCGTTAGGAACTAACGAAGATAATCTTCGTTAGGAACTAACGAAGATAATCTTCGTTAGGAACTAACGAAGATAATCTTCGTTAGGTAACTAACGAAGATAATCTTCGTTAGGTACTAACGAAGATAATCTTCGTTAGGAACTAACGAAGATAATCTTCGTTAGGAACTAACGAAGATAATCTTCGTTAGGAACTAACGAAGATAATCTTCGTTAGGAACTAACGAAGATAATCTTCGTTAGGAACTAACGAAGATAATCTTCGTTAGGAACTAACAAAGATAATCTTCGTTAGGAACTAACAAAGATAATCTTCGTTAGGAACTAACGAAGATAATCTTCGTTAGGAACTAACGAAGATAATCTTCGTTAGGAACTAACGAAGATAATCTTCGTTAGGAACTAACGAAGATAATCTTCGTTAGGAACTAACGAAGATAATCTTCGTTAGGAACTAACGAAGATAATCTTCGTTAGGAACTAACGAAGATAATCTTCGTTAGGAACTAACAAAGATAATCTTCGTTAGGAACTAACGAAGATAATCTTCGTTAGGAACTAACGAAGATAATCTTCGTTAGGAACTAACGAAGATAATCTTCGTTAGGAACTAACGAAGATAATCTTCGTTAGGAACTAACGAAGATAATCTTCGTTAGGAACTAACGAAGATAATCTTCGTTAGGAACTAACGAAGATAATCTTCGTTAGGAACTAACGAAGATAATCTTCGTTAGGAACTAACGAAGATAATCTTCGTTAGGAACTAACGAAGATAATCTTCGTTAGGTAACTAACGAAGATAATCTTCGTTAGGTACTAACGAAGATAATCTTCGTTAGGAACTAACGAAGATAATCTTCGTTAGGAACTAACGAAGATAATCTTCGTTAGGAACTAACGAAGATAATCTTCGTTAGGAACTAACGAAGATAATCTTCGTTAGGAACTAACGAAGCATAATCTTGTTAGGAACTAACGAAGATAATCTTCGTTAGGAACTAACGAAGATAATCTTCGTTAGGAACTAACGAAGATAATCTTCGTTAGGAACTAACGAAGATAATCTTCGTTAGGAACTAACGAAGATAATCTTCGTTAGGAACTAACAAAGATAATCTTCGTTAGGAACTAACGAAGATAATCTTCGTTAGGAACTAACGAAGATAATCTTCGTTAGGAACTAACGAAGATAATCTTCGTTAGGAACTAACGAAGATAATCTTCGTTAGGAACTAACGAAGATAATCTTCGTTAGGAACTAACGAAGATAATCTTCGTTAGGAACTAACGAAGATAATCTTCGTTAGGAACTAACGAAGATAATCTTCGTTAGGAACTAACGAAGATAATCTTCGTTAGGAACTAACGAAGATAATCTTCGTTAGGAACTAACGAAGATAATCTTCGTTAGGAACTAACGAAGATAATCTTCGTTTTATGGGCTGGACTGCTAAGTTCGTAAGAACAAAGCCCAGCAAGCCCAATATCGATCGTGAACATATATAAACGATTGGAAACCCTAAAGTGAGGATTCCAGTTGATCACACACACACCAAAGGCGACTAAGTTCGTTTCTATGCTATAGAAAACGAATATAGATTGCATAAGGCTGATTATATTGAGATAATTAGCAATATATACGATAACTAATCAAACTAGTTATCTCGTGAGGATTCCGCACTCACGACATAACAATAGACGATCTCGAGAGCGATCAGTAGCTATCGAGGGACTCACAAGTGGTATCAGAGCCATTCGATATCTTATCGAAGGGTTGAGATCGTTTGTTTGGTTGTTATTCTCCCAAAAACCTCCCAAAACATTTTCTGTCGTTAAGTTCGTTTGCCTTACGAACTTAGCAAAACGAAGTTCATCAAACGAAGATAGCAAACGAACTTAACTTAATTTCGTTCTAAAGTTCTTCAAACGAAGATAGAAAACGAAGTTATCTTCATTTTCGTTTTGAATCTTCATCAAACGAATTTAGCCTACGTAATTAAGCTATCTTCGTTCCGAACCTTAGCCAACGAACTTAAGCTATCTTCATTCAGACCTTATTCTTACGAAGATAAGAGTGTTTTTGAGCATATCTTCGCAATATGTAACAAGTTCGTGAGAAGATGTACTTACGAAGATAAGTACGAAGATAACAAGTTCGCAGTAGTGAATATGTTTGCAGAAAGATTGTACTTACGAAGATAACACCAATTTGGGTTTATATTCGCAAGAACAAACATGGTTCTTCTTACGAAGATGTTCATACCTGGCAGAATAACTTCGCATGTATTGTTGATTTTCTACATACGAAGTTGGTCATTTAAGTTCAACACATATTACGAATATGTTCAAGCCAGGAGATCAAGTTCGTAGGTATAGTTCTTTAACTGTGCAGATGCTATACGAAGATGATCATAGAAGATAGAGTTCAAGAAAGAGGTTCATATATGTTTCAGTCTGAAGAGAACGATTCCACATCTGATCAGAAGAAACACAGGGTGTCTTTCTCCAACCAGAAGAGGTTCATTATTTCACCCCCCTGTTGGTGCACATAAAGTGCACAAATTGTTGTCCGATGCAATAATTCTAAAAGGCTGAGAAATTCGTACATATATGCCTTACGAACTTTAAGTTCGTAAGAACTAATAAGTTCATACATATATGCCTTACGAACTTTAAGTTCGTAAGAACTAATAAGTTCGTACATATATGCCTTACGAACTTTAAGTTCGTAAGAACTAATAAGTTCGTACATATATGCCTTACGAACTTTAAGTTCGTAAGAACTAATAAGTTCGTACATATATGCCTTACGAACTTTAAGTTCGTAAGAACTAATAAGTTCGTAACGAACTTTAAGTTCGTAAGAACTATAAGTTCGTACATATATGCCTTACGAACTTTAAGTTCGTAAGAACCTAAGTTCGTAATATTTGCCTTACTAACTTAGCAAAACGAAGTTCATCAAACGAAGATAGAAAACGAACTTATCTTCATTTTCGTTCTGAAGTTCTTCAAACGAAGATAGCAAACGAACTTAACTTAATTTCGTTCTAAAGTTCTTCAAACGAAGATAGAAAACGAAGTTATCTTCATTTTCGTTTTGAATCTTCATCAAACGAAGATAGCAAACGAACTTAACTTAATTTCGTTCTGAAGTTCTTCAAACGAAGATAGCAAACGAACTTAACTTAATTTCGTTCTAAAGTTCTTCAAACGAAGATAGAAAACGAAGTTATCTTCATTTTCGTTTTTACGAAGATGTTCATACCTGGCAGAATAACTTCGCATGTATTGTTGATTTTCTACATACGAAGTTGGTCATTTAAGTTCAACACATATTACGAATATGTTCAAGCCAGGAGATCAAGTTCGTAGGTATAGTTCTTTAACTGTGCCGATGCTATACGAAGATGATCATAGAAGATAGAGTTCAAGAAAGAGGTTCATATATGTTTCACCCCCCCCCCCCCTGTTGGTGCACATAAAGTGCACAAATTGTTGTCCGATGCAATAATTCTAAAAGGCTGAGAAATTCGTACATATATGCCTTACGAACTTTAAGTTCGTAAGAACTAATAAGTTCGTACATATATGCCTTACGAACTTTAAGTTCGTAAGAACTAATAAGTTCGTAAGGCCAAGCCCATTTTGTACGAATTTGACAGCCCAGCCCATTTGTACCTATAAATATAGGACTTAGGTTTCAGATTTCAGTGATGATTTAATAGCTATGTAATTCGTCCATGGCCGGCTGAAGGATCGCGCAAACCTTCAGTCATAAGTCCACCATATTCATTATTGTTAGTCGTCTTGTTGATTGTGATTCGTAGTCTTCAAGATGTAATCATACGAATTCGTTTTGTATTGTAATCATATGACTAATGATAATGTTTATTATTTCTCCCATTGTAATTGTTTTCTTATCTTTGTTTTGTACAAGAACCCTAATAACTAATCTAGATGGATTTCGCACTTCTAGTTTAGGATAGATCACGATTTACGATCAACACACGTTCCTAACGTGTTTTCACAATTGGTATCAGAGCAGGGGAGGCTATTTTGCCTTCGATCGTGATCTGGATTAGGGTTTATGTTCGAAAGTATGAAGAAGATGAAGTTTCTGTCGTTAAGTTCGTTTGCCTTACGAACTTAGCAAAACGAAGTTCATCAAACGAAGATAGCAAACGAACTTAACTTAATTTCGTTCTAAAGTTCTTCAAACGAAGATAGAAAACGAAGTTATCTTCATTTTCGTTTTGAATCTTCATCAAACGAATTTAGCCTACGTAATTAAGCTATCTTCATTCCGAACCTTAGCCAACGAACTTAAGCTATCTTCATTCAGACCTTATTCTTACGAAGATAAGAGTGTTTTTGAGCATATCTTCGCAATATGTAACAAGTTCGTGAGAAGATGTACTTACGAAGATAAGTACGAAGATAACAAGTTCGCAGTAGTGAATATGTTTGCAGAAAGATTGTACTTACGAAGATAACACCAATTTGGGTTTATATTCGCAAGAACAAACATTGTTCTTCTTACGAAGATGTTCATACCTGGCAGAATAACTTCGCATGTATTGTTGATTTTCTACATACGAAGTTGGTCATTTAAGTTCAACACATATTACGAATATGTTCAAGCCAGGAGATCAAGTTCGTAGGTATAGTTCTTTAACTGTGCCGATGCTATACGAAGATGATCATAGAAGATAGAGTTCAAGAAAGAGGTTCATATATGTTTCAGTCTGAAGAGAACGATTCCACATCTGATCAGAAGAAACACAGGGTGTCTTTCTCCAACCAGAAAGAGGTTCATTATGTTCACCTGTTGGTGCACATAAAGTGCACAAATTGTTGTCCGATGCAATAATTCTAAAAGGCTGAGAAATTCGTACATATATGCCTTACGAACTTTAAGTTCGTAAGAACTAATAAGTTCGTATACATATATGCCTTACGAACTTTAAGTTCGTAAGAACTAATAAGTTCGTACATATATGCCTTACGAACTTTAAGTTCGTAAGAACTGTACATATATGCCTTACGAACTTTAAGTTCGTAAGAACTGTACATATATGCCTTACGAACTTTAAGTTCGTAAGAACTAATAAGTTCGTAAGGCCAAGCCCATTTTGTACGAATTTGACAGCCCAGCCCATTTGTACCTATAAATATAGGACTTAGGTTTCAGATTTCAGTGATGATTTAATAGCTATGTAATTCGTCCATGGCCGGCTGAAGGATCGCGCAAACCTTCAGTCATAAGTCCACCATATTCATTATTGTTAGTCGTCTTGTTGATTGTGATTCGTAGTCTTCAAGATGTAATCATACGAATTCGTTTTGTATTGTAATCATATGACTAATGATAATGTTTATTATTTCTCCCATTGTAATTGTTTTCTTATCTTTGTATTGTACAAGAACCCTAATAACTAATCTAGATGGATTTCGCACTTCTAGTTTAGGATAGATCACGATTTACGATCAACACACGTTTCTAACGTGTTTGTTGGTGCACATAAAGTGCACAAATTGTTGTCCGATGCAATAATTCTAAAAGGCTGAGAAATTCGTACATATATGCCTTACGAACTTTAAGTTCGTAAGAACTGTACATATATGCCTTACGAACTTTAAGTTCGTAAGAACTAATAAGTTCGTACATATATGCCTTACGAACTTTAAGTTCGTAAGAACTAATAAGTTCGTAAGGCCAAGCCCATTTTGTACGAATTTGACAGCCCAGCCCATTTGTACCTATAAATATAGGACTTAGGTTTCAGATTTCAGTGATGATTTAATAGCTATGTAATTCGTCCATGGCCGGCTGAAGGATCGCGCAAACCTTCAGTCATAAGTCCACCATATTCATTATTGTTAGTCGTCTTGTTGATTGTGATTCGTAGTCTTCAAGATGTAATCATACGAATTCGTTTTGTATTGTAATCATATGACTAATGATAATGTTTATTATTTCTCCCATTGTAATTGTTTTCTTATCTTTGTTTTGTACAAGAACCCTAATAACTAATCTAGATGGATTTCGCACTTCTAGTTTAGGATAGATCACGATTTACGATCAACACACGTTCCTAACGTGTTTTCACAATTGGTATCAGAGCAGGGGAGGCTATTTTGCCTTCGATCGTGATCTGGATTAGGGTTTATGTTCGAAAGTATGAAGAAGATGAAGTTTCTGTCGTTAAGTTCGTTTGCCTTACGAACTTAGCAAAACGAAGTTCATCAAACGAAGATAGCAAACGAACTTAACTTAATTTCGTTCTAAAGTTCTTCAAACGAAGATAGAAAATGAAGTTATCTTCATTTTCGTTTTGAATCTTCATCAAACGAATTTAGCCTACGTAATTAAGCTATCTTCGTTCCGAACCTTAGCCAACGAACTTAAGCTATCTTCGTTCAGACCTTATTCGAAGATAAGAGTGTTTTTGAGCATATCTTCGCAATATGTAACAAGTTCGTGAGAAGATGTACTTACGAAGATAAGTACGAAGATAACAAGTTCGCAGTAGTGAATATGTTTGCAGAAAGATTGTACTTACGAAGATAACACCAATTTGGGTTTATATTCGCAAGAACAAACATGGTTCTTCTTACGAAGATGTTCATACCTGGCAGAATAACTTCGCATGTATTGTTGATTTTCTACATACGAAGTTGGTCATTTAAGTTCAACACATATTACGAATATGTTCAAGCCAGGAGATCAAGTTCGTAGGTATAGTTCTTTAACTGTGCCAATGCTATACGAAGATGATCATAGAAGATAGAGTTCAAGAAAGAGGTTCATATATGTTTCAGTCTGAAGAGAACGATTCCACATCTGATCAGAAGAAACACAGGGTGTCTTTCTCCAACCAGAAGATTCTTAATAAAAAAAAAAAAAGAGTCTTTTGGCGGGAAAAACAATTTTTGCCTATGATCTTATAATCTCGTTTTTACGCGGGAAAATTAATTTGGTCCGAAAAATTTTGGGTCATTTTCGTGCGTTTTTGGCGCAATTTCGGCAAAAAATGACGATTATCAAAAAAAAATTTCTACCATTATTAGATCAAAAGTTAAAGTGAATTTCAAAATTTCACGAGAACATTTTTCCCGAAAATTGTTTTTGGAGGGAAACACAATATACCCTGTTTAGAACCACATGAAAGGGAGATTTTTGAAACTGGAGGCTAGTAGATGGGCTGATTTTCAAAGTTTTGCAGAAAAATGAGGGGGAATAAAATATTCATTTTGATTTTTGAGCAAAACTTTTCTACATACTCGAGTTACATAACGATCAAAGGTTATTCTGTTGGTGATTATTGTATTCTAATGCTCGAGGCATTTTGAAGATCATCGAACTATATGTTCAAATTGATTTATATCAACGGATGATTTTCATATATAGCGGTCGTGGAAACTTTGTTGAAGTATTGGATCATTGAAGCTGGTTATTTGTTGTTCAGTATTTGAAGATCGAATCTTATCCATATTCCAAGATGTAGAGATGAATTATCAGGTGATTCTTGCGGAGGAGTTGCATAGATAAAGATCTTTATATTATGGCAGCATATACAACTGAAGAGGAGATCTGATAAGAACGACTTCGAGTGATTGGTGGATTTGTGAAGATACAAGACAGAGTCAGACACTGCTAGTTGAGACATGATTTATGCGACTACATTTTGTGATTCAGTTTGCAGAGTTTCTTATTTTTATGGGAGCTGATTGATTTGATGCTGATTGTTGGAAATTCTACTTCTCTATTATATGCCGGTTAAGCACGACATGCAAATTGATCCGAGTGGATGATTGCTTATGTTTAATTCAGAGGTGGTTACTGTTGAGGGGGAGAACTACAATGAGAGGTGTTGGGTTAGTTGGTTGTCATGAAGATACAGAGAGTTTACAGGTTGAAGATCAGAGTGAAGTTTCAGAAGATCGAGTTTCAACATAAGAAGACCCGATATCTTTAGTTACGGGGGAGGCTATTTGTTTAGACTTTCTATAACTAATATCGGATTTTGAAGAATTGATTGCACCGGCCAAGGGGGAGTTTGTTGGTGCACATAAAGTGCACAAATTGTTGTCCGATGCAATAATTCTAAAAGGCTGAGAAATTCGTACATATATGCCTTACGAACTTTAAGTTCGTAAGAACTAATAAGTTCGTACAGCCAAGCCCATTTTGTACGAATTTGACAGCCCAGCCCATTTTGTACCTATAAATATAGGACTTAGGTTTCAGATTTCAGTGATGATTTAATAGCTATGTAATTCGTCCATAGCCGGCTGAAGGATCGCGCAAACCTTCAGTCATAAGTCCACCATATTCATTATTGTTAGTCGTCTTGTTGATTGTGATTCGTAGTCTTCAAGATGTAATCATACGAATTCGTTTTGTATTGTAATCATATGACTAATGATAATGTTTATTATTTCTCCCATTGTAATTGTTTTCTTATCTTTGTATTGTACAAGAACCCTAATAACTAATCTAAATGGATTTCGCACTTCTAGTTTAGGATAGATCACGATTTACGATCAACACACGTTCCAAACGTGTTTGTTCACCCCCCTCTACAACTCTTTGAGACATTTAAACCAACCTGTTATCTCCTTTGGGACCATCCTTTCTTATCATGAACTTAACCAAAGTTGGCGTGAAAGCCAAAAGGTGAAGACCTTGTTCCACGTTGTAATGCATGTGTTTGTTGATGTTGATAGTTCTTCAAAGTCTACAAAGTAAATTCTTAGAAACTGACGTTAGCCATTTGGCTAACGCCACTCTGACGCTCAAGTCAGTATCATCATCTTGAAAAAATAATAAAGAAGGAAAAAAGAAATAAAAGAAAAAGGAAAGATAAGAAATCATACCTGAATTTGTCTAAAGACAAAATAAATTATACGTGATAAGTTTTGAGATGTATGGCATTCCAAGCTCTTGGAACTAAAGTACCTTGCAAATCTTGAAGCCAATAAGATCCTTTTCCAGCCTCAGCCTCTATTAAATAAGGACCTTCCCATTTTGGATTTAGTTTACCATCTGGTTTGGTTAAAACTTTCTTGAGAACTAAATCACCAACTTGGAATCGTCTTAATCTTAAATTTTTGTTGTAAGACTTAGCGATTCGTTGTTGATAAGCTGCTATCCTTATTCTGGTTCTTTCTCTTAGTTCATCTACAGCTTCTAGATCTTCAAGCAATAATTCTTTATTCTTCTCATAAGTTAATAAATTAACTCTAGCAGTAGGTAAATCCATTTCAGTAGGTAGAACTGCCTCAGCTCCAAAGACAAGTGAAAATGGAGTTTGTCCAGTGGCACTTTTCAAAGTTGTTCGATCAGCCCATAAGACAAATGGTAGCTCTTCAACCCATTTTCCCTTTGCTTGTCCCAGTCTCTTCTTTAGATTATTCATAATAATCTTGTTGCTTGATTCCGCCTGGCCATTGGCTTGTGGATGGACTGGAGTAGAAGTAATCATCTTGATGCCCCATCTCTCACAAAAGTTCGTAGTCTTCTTAACAATAAATTGCGATCCATTATCACAAATAATCTCTGTTGGTACTCCAAATCTTGTCAATATATTCCTTTTAATGAAAGATATGACATGAGTCTCATGGATCTTCGCGTACGCTTCAGCTTCAATCCATTTTGAGAAATAATCTGTCATTGCCAAAAAATATTTCTTCCCAGCTGAAGATTCTGTCATTGGCCCAACGATATCCATTCCCCATTTCATGAATGGCCAAGGTGATAGAACTGGATACATGGGTTCTGCTGGCTGATGATAAATGTTGCTATGCCTTTGACAAGCATCGCATTTCTTTGCATATTCTTCAGCATCTTGCTTCATTGTAGGCCAGTAATAACCTGTTCTTAAGATCTTTGAATATAAAGATCTTCCAGCTGTGTGATTCCCACATTCTCCTTCATGTATATCTTTAAGAACTTCATTGGTTTCAGGATTTTCTAAGCACCTAAGATATGGTCCTGCAAGAGATTTTCTATACAAAATACCATTGATTATAGAATAATGTGCCGTTTTCATGCGAAAGTTCCTTGGGTTTTCATTTTTAGGGATTGTCCCATTCGTTCTTTCGCCCTTTTTCTCCCATTGTTATTCATTTATTGGTGTAATCCATGAATTCTGACTGTCCCCAGAATTTTCAGTTTCCTCATTCTGAATAGCTAATATATTAATTGGTACTTTTCTATAGCGGGGTATAATACATGAATTAGCCGCACCATCAGTATATAGAATCCATTTTTCAGTGGCTTCTTCTAACATTTTGACTTCTAAGTCTACTTCAGGTTGTAAATTAGTACTAAAATCAGCCACAAAGTCCGCTAAAGCCTGGGATTTTATAGCAGTCCTAGGTTCATAAACTAAATTAAAAGCACTTAATTTCACATACCACTTAGCCATTCTACCAGACACTTCTGGCTTTCTTAGCACATACTTTATAGGATAATTAGTCTTAACATGTATAGCATGCGTTTCAAAATAATGTCTAAGTTTAGTAGATGCCATAACTAATGCAAGTATAAGTTTTTCGAGATGAGAGTACCTGGTTTTAGCATCAATTAAACTTTTACTTACATAATAGATCGGTTGTTGCTGACCTTCTGCTTCCTTCACTAGAACAGCGCTTACTGCATTTGGTGAAACTGCCATATAGAGATATAGAGGCTCACCATCTTCAGGCTTCACCAGCAATGGTGGAGTAGATAGATATTTCTTTAATTCTTGAAAAGCTTCTTCTTGTTTTTCTCCCCATTCAAACTTTTTATTCTTCTTCAAGATGTCATAAAATTCTTTACATATGTCAGAAGATCTTGATATGAACCTATTCAAAGCTGCCA
>CM067167.1:44599242-44667925 GCA_034093135.1 Erigeron breviscapus | reverse complement strand
CCATTTGGCGTTGATGCCGCCCGAGCACGCATACCTATGGAGTTCTCCTCTCATCCACAGCCAATACACCCAAAAGTATTTGCTCACGACTGATGTTTGCTTTCACACCCCCTCAACACAACTCAACGTCCTCGTTACGCGTTTTGGGCGTATTGGCTGTGGATGAGAGGAGAACTCCACAGTTAAGCGTGCTCGGGCGGCAGCAATGCCAAATGGGTGACCCTTCTGGGAAGTTTGCCCGAGCAACCAGAAACAAAGCCGTGAGCCTGCGGGCAAAGCGGACAATATTGTGTTGTGGTAAGGCGGGGTGTTACAAGTGGTATCAGAGCAACCCTTGGGATTGTTGGGAGTGTATGGCGCACTTGCATAACTCAACGAGGACGTTGAGTTGTGTTGAGGGGGTGTGAAAGCATACATCGCTAACATACAAGGGGGATCGTGGCTATAAGTAATATAATTGGCCTTACATAACACAACGCCTTTTGGGCGTATTGGCTGTGGATGAGAGGAGAACTCCACAGTTAAGCGTGCTCGGGCGGCAGCAATGCCAAATGGGTGACCCTCCTGGGAAGTTTGCCCGAGCAACCAGAAACAAAGTCGTGAGCCTGCGGGCAAAGCGGACAATATTGTGTTGTGGTAAGGCGGGGTGTTACAGTATAGGAAGAGATGCTAAGCTTCTTATTAGCAGCTTCGCGGATGAACCGGGCAGAGAGTTTAATGATACTTTTGCTTCTGATGATGAAGATGAGTATCATCATGTCTTGCCAAATGTCTATCGTGCGGATCCGAACCATCCATACTTGGTTTTGGATGTATCTCTTCCTCATAGGTATTTCGAGTTTGTCAAATACCTGACCGGTGCGAGCAGGGGCTCCACTGGGGAAGATCAAGAATGTGGTTCCTCTAGTTGTTGAAGAGCCAAATGCAGAAGCAGGTGCTCCAGCTAGGGAAGATCAATATATGGTCCCTCTAGCAGCAGATGAGCCAAGTGCTTCCGCACCAGTACCTTAGACTGAAGTTCCTGATGACAGGGTTTTGGCCAACACTTAGGAAGACAAACGAAGACTTGAAGGCCACATCTAGATGCTAGTGTCAAGGGGGAGACTGTTGGTGCATGTTTCTCGGTGACAAAAGCATTCTAGATGTGATGTGTATTTTATATTCAAGTCTTGTAATTTATCTTGTAAATTACCGTTTGTCAATGAAATTACCTTGGCATATATTGTTGATCATATTGGGATCCTTTTTATGTTATATGTTTGTTTATTATTTATGTTTTGCAGGTACTTGACATGAATGTAGACATTACATGTAAAGGGTAATTAAGTTAATGTTGGTTCTGCGTTTAACAGCAGTAGAAACATTAACTTAATATACTTCCAACGGTAATATAGTTGATGTTGGTTCTACTTTTACAGTAGTAGGAACATTGGTTGAGTTAATGTTGGTTCTGCGTTTACAGCAGTAGGAACATTAACTCAAATATTCCTAAGTGTCATTTGAGAGTTCTTGGGAACAAGCAAAAGTTTGCTTGTTCAGAAGAACACTCAAATGGTTTGAGAGTTTCTTGGGAACAAGCAAAAGTTTGCTTGTTCAGAAGAACTCTCAAACAGTTTGAGAGTTTCTTGGGAACAAGCAAATGCTTGCTTGTTCAAAAGAACTCTCAAACAGTTTGTGTGTTCAGGGAAACACACAAACAGGCCAAACCCTAATGGGCTTTATTGGCCTGACATGGAAACACTCAAACCCATAAGGTTTTGAGTGTTCCTGGCCCTTGCCTATAAATAGGGGTGTGTGTTTATGTGTGTTCCAACAAGAGTGTAGAGAGAGAAACAGCAAATCTTGAGAGAGAAACTACTAGAGCTAAGAACACACAAATCTAGTAGATCTTGAGGGTGCTACTCGTCTCACGCACGAACCACAAAACACACACCGGGTTTGGTTGGCTCGTAGACTTAGATTACCAAGTTGGTAAGGTTTGTCCGGAAAGCCGCCTCACTATATTAACCAAATACGGGTGTTTATGTTCACGCCATATATATATATGTAATATATATATATGATATACATATATATGTATATATATATATATATATATATATCATAAAAAGGTTGATATAAAAACCGTTGGTTATCTCGAGGGATTTGCACCCGACATATCCGGTTGATATAGATATATATATATATATATATATGTTATATAAGTATCTCCAAATAGATATATATATATAGTGATATATATATATCCTAAAAAGGTTGATATAAAAACCGTGGGTTATCTCGAGGGATTCCGCAACTCGACATATCCTTAGTCAATCTCGTTTCGATGTCCGACAAACTAGGGCGACCCGGTGCTATCCCAAGTATTGAAGCGAGGGTGAACAATCAGACCTTCCAGTTCACTGCCTCTGACTTGATTGGTATTCTTAACTTGGGAACTGAAGACCAAGAGGGAGGCGTGAATGGTCCAACCACATATCCCCAAGAGCTTAGATTAGGAGCATATAGAAGAATGGGGTATGTCGGTCCTGTAAATCGGAACACATTCCAGAAGAATTGTTTGCTGGGCAGGTGGAAATTCTTTTCACATGTGATTCTTGTTGCTTTGAGCAATAAGAAGTCGGGTTATGATTCATTTAATGTCGAAACCCAATCACAAGTGATATCTTTGGTGCTGAACAAGCCTTATAGCTTCTCTCGTTATATCTTTAATGAGATGTGCAGGCAGATAAGGGCGAGGGGTGATGAGAGGTTTTTGATGTATCCGAGGTTCGTGATGCTTGATCATTAATGCTCGACTACCCAATCTTGTTCCGGAGGGTCCCACTGAATCGGTGACGACGATGCCTAATCGTATCTTTAATCTGATAGTTATAGATACCGTGGAAATCTGGCTCCACAGGCTCGACCGAGGGACATAAACCTCTTTGGGGCGCTTGTTAATCCGCTTATGTTGCTCCAGAACATAATGGATTTGCGCATGAGGATTCTGATGTTGAAGGTGATGTTGCTGCTGCTCCACAGCCAGTCCCTCCACAACCTCCAGTTGCACCAGTGATACAACCACAACAACAACAACAGCAACCAGAACAACCACCTCCAGCTGCAGTAGAGGCTCCTCAAGTGTTGTTGATCCAGAAGAGGCTGTTCAAGCAAACCCTGAGATCGTTGCTGAACCAAATTTTGCACAGAACCAAGAAGTCAACATGGATGTTGATGATAGGGGTTTGGGTGCAGAGCACGTCGACGATATGGTTATTGATAACCAAGAAGACGTTGCTGATGACATTGAAGGAGATGTCAACCAAGGAGAAGGAGGAAACGGGGATGATGATGGAGATGATGACGGGGATGATGGTCAAGATAATGCTGCTGGCAGAGTACCCATAGGTCAAGGTGTTGGTAGTACTTCTGCAGCAGTGGATCTCCCCATGGCCGAAGCTGATTCCCGGCCAGTTGTAGAAGAAGAAGATCCCTCTGGGTCGGGGCGAAGTCTCAGCAGAAAGAGACAACGTCAGGACGCCGAGGTGTCTAATGTAAATGAGTCTCTCGGGCTCATTGCGGAGACATATTCTTCAGAGGTGGAAGAGACAAGACAAGATTTGGACGAACCGACACCAAGTGTTCAAGAGCCTGTGCAGGACTTAACGGAAGTTATGACTGAAGGACCTTTCCATCCTGAGGATAGAGGTAAAGGATTGATGGGTGCACCTTCCTCGAGTTCAGCACCATCAACTCCTCAAGTTCATGTCAATCCGCCGGTCATCAAACCAGCTGTAATATCACTGGTTACCGATGAAGATGACCAGTCACCTCCAAATGTAATCAGACTTTTGGGAATCATGATTGGAGATAGACCAGTCTTGATGACTGCAAGGCCTCGCAACTCTACAACTACACCAATCATGTCTACGTCGACGACTCCACCATCTACAACAAGACCATCTTTGACTTCTTCACAACAAGGAGCTGCTCAGTCTAACAAGGAAAGAGTATCCAAGTTAGCTGATGACATCCAGAGGATGAGAGCTCTAGTTGTCGGCTTGTCTGACAAGCTTAAACGAAAAGAAGAGTCACACCGAAGAGATACTGACATCGTAAGATAAAATCACCTAGAGCTGGAGAATCGCCAGTACGACCTACAGGAAGCCCAGGAAGTAACAATCAATTAAGTCAATGGGATTGTTGACTCAATCGGGGTGCACCACAAACTGTTGAAAGGTCAAGCTAAGCATCTCGAGAGCTTAGGTAAGAGGTCTGCTGAGCTGCATAACAAGATCAAAAATCTTGAATCTCAGGGGGAGAAGTCTGGATGCAAGGATGACACTCTCAAACATCGTCAAAGGGATGATGAGGATGAGGATCCGAGCGGTTCCAGACAGCAGGAGGAGATTAAGAGATTTTCGACTTCAAACGTCAATGCAGCTCAGGGGGAGCAGAGTCAGCAGGGTCAATCTGGCCAAGCTAATGCTCCTTCATCTAATCCACCGGCCGTAGAGGAAGTGGCTGGTATCCAGGAACAACCGACTGGAGGAGTAGGAGTCGGCATTCAGGTCAGACCAACTATTGAGGAAGAAGTTGGGAGTGAACTCCTGGACGACGTTGCTGCGTACTTCAATTTTGATGAGTATGGGAGCATGTTTGAAGATCCATCTGTTTCTTCAGCTCAAGACAAGTGTTCATATCTTGATGCAATACTTGATCTGCTTGATCCAAAAGAAAAGGGATCAAATGAGCATTCTCTACAAGCAACTGGTGCAAGGGCAAGGTTGGGGTAGACAATCAATCAGAGTTAGACTCATCGGGAGTGGTAATGCTGAGGTGATTGAAAAGAAGAGTAGGATCTGTGACAACTCGTAATTAATTAACATCGGGTTAGTCTTAATCTCAATTAGACAGTCATTAGACGTGGAAATTATTAGACTTTTGGATTTTGACTTAGTCAAATTAGACGTATCTTGATGACGTAGACTATTAGCTATCTAGACGAATGCCGAGTCTTAAAAATAACTTTAAATGAATATTTAAAGGTTATGTCTTGTACAAAATAAATAGACTGTCTAGACTTAATATTATAAAGTTCACTTTGACGAAACTTTATTGACTTGTCTTAATTTAAATAACACGAGGAAAATACCTTTACGTTAAATTATAACCTTTTGGTCATACGGTATTAAATCGTAAGCATTGTACCAAATTAAGGGTACCAAAAATATTAAAAATGGCCACATGGGTCGTCCTCCTTTCTTGTGGACGTGAGTAAACCACCAAACACCCCCATCTCCCTCCTTTTCTTCTTCTTTGGTTCGGTCACACAAAACACACACACACAAGACTACTCTCAAATTAATTGGCAAGGGGAAATCAAAGGGGATTCAAAGGGAATAATCATATTTCAATAATAACTAAGGTTTTAGCGTCATCATCATCACCATCTTCATCTTTATTATTTCAAGAACACAAGATTTGGTAAGTAAACTTTTTCTCTAAACTTTTGATTTAATTGAATTCCATTTTTTAGGTTTGAATTCAGTTTTGAGTATTGAATTAGATAGTCTTGGAAAGAAAATGAGTTTTGGTTGTGTTGATTGAATGAAACTTTGATTTAGAAATTAGGTCTTTGAAATCAAAATGTTGGAATTGTGAAATGGTTAGCAAAATGGGTTGTTACCAGGTTCTTTGAACATGTATATAGTCTTTGTAATGAAAAGGTTGAAGTAGAAAATGATTTGGTTTGCGGAAAATGGTCAAAAACTGTTGTTTTACTCGTTCAGGTGCAGAATCGCGCCGCGATCCCTCCAGATCGCGCCGCGAAGTAGTACAAAATGGTCATCGCGCCGCGATCCTTCAGGATTCGCGACGCGAAGTAGTGTAATTTGTCAATCGCGCCGCGACCCTTGGTCCTCGCGCCGCGATATTTTTGTCTGTTTGACATTTTCAGATTTTTGACGACTTAAATTTTGAACTTCGTTTATACGAATTGGTACTTTAGACTACCTTATAATGACAATGTCAATGACATTAGAAATTTAAGTCAAATAAAATGGACGTTTTGTAACACCCGTCGTTTAAAAATATGGGTTTTCAAAAACTTTTCACCTAACGGTGTTAAATTGCGGAAGTAAAGACTGTAAAAGTCAAAACCGATAGAAACATTTCGGCTTCTGCATTTATTTGGTGTTACATGCCATATCAAACAATAGTTCAAATGAAAACCCAACGGTTGCCCAACATAAAACAACCGTTCACACATCACTACATAAATTCGACATTAAATACGAAATGTAATGAATGTCTAAAAAAAGCATCGTCTAAGGGTAGCTAAGGCTCCTGCATTGCATCTACCCAAGCTCACACGTCCTGCATCTAGTTTCCATCAAGCTAAACCTGAGGGAACAACCACATTAAGGAGCAAGTGTTAGCTATAAGAATAGCTAAGTAAGATAACACTTAATTTAAAAGCATTTGTCCAATTAAAACAATCTTCATTATTAGACAAGTTTTATTAGGCACAACACACATCACACGTTCCCACATATACTGCATTTCAACTTCGTTTCAATTAGGATAATCATCCTAAATGTGCCTATCCTGCATTAGTTCACACATTGTCACACGTATCTTCGTTAACTGCATGTAAGTGTGCCCTGCATCACACCCGACTGGATGATTAGTCAAAAGACTACTCATCTTACGTCGTTAAGGAATGGCAAGCCAATCCTTGAGTAATCCATATGTGTAGGTTGGTCAAACCCCTCGTATTACTCGCCCTGCGTTATAGAGACCACGTTGCGAGGAGCCACCCAAGCAACAACTGCATCTACGCACTCGCCCGGCTAAGCTAGTACGGGTTAAGCTTAACACTTTTCACTGCATCTGTTTTATGAGCTCAATTTCACACATATAGATTTGGGTCCCTGCATTCCCAAACATTCACACACATATAGTCTAGGTAACACACATTCCTAGACATTCACACACTTTAACTTCATTACGTTTGGATCCTTAAACGTGCAAGTGACATAGCAACCTAGCAAGTCTAGTGAACTAGGTGTACAAGTCAAGCATGCATATCACACATCAACTTCATTTCTATATATATCATGCATATCAATATACTTCATTAAACTACATCAACTGCATAGCTTCATACTGCATTAAGCAATACTACATTACACTACAATAGGGACTGCATCTCAGGTCTCATGGTCAACTGCATAACCCATAATACCTCCCAAGTAACCCTTAAGCCCACATGCAATAATAAGGTACCGAATGGAAGTGTTTATGATTTGAAACCAGCTTTTAGTTGATCCCCCAGCATGACAAAGTAGTGTATCTTACCTGGTTGTAGTACACGCGCACAAACAAGTAGCTAATAATGCTTATCAGTAACCTCCGACACCTATCGTTCATTAACATATAAAGTATAAGTCATTTGGAATCTTAAACGGACTCTCGAACGACCTTAAGACTGACTACGTAAAATTTCAGAATTTCACCTTACGAAGATAGCCTTCGTACGAACTTAGCTAACGAAGTTAATCTTCGTACGAACTTTATCTTCGTTCGTTCTACTTTACGAAAATAGCTTCTTTACGAATTTAACCAACGAATTTAACAAAACTCCTTCTTACGAACTTAAGTCACACTTTACGAAGATAGGCCGTTAAACGAATTTAAACTTCATTTTCGTTTTGCTTTCTAGCTTACGAATTAGCCAACGAATTTGACTTCAAACGAATTTAAACAACGAACTTAATAATACTCCTTCTTACGAACTTAGTGAAAACGAAGATAGAAACGAAGATTATCTTCGTTTCATCCCTGTTCGACAGCTTTTCATAAACAGACCAAGATCTTCGATTTCCCCAATAAACGACTCGTCCAAGCTTCTTCCAAAACATGTTTTCGACTCAATTAAACATATTTTGATCATCAAAATCGACTATGGACTCGTTTAACACCATTTTGAATGTTAATTAACCAAAACACCTTTTAAGCCCTAATTACTTGCTAATCCCTTTTTAATCAGATTTGATTCATAATTAAACAACCTCTAGATCTGAAAATACAATCAATACATCAATGATTACCTGCTTGACTCGATGATCGATCAATTTACAACACCAAATCGTTTGATCAAAGGCTCGATTAACTGCTTTAGGATTAAAGAAAGGATTAATTGCTTTATTATTTGCTAATGGCTGCTTAATCTCATCTAATGGCAGCTCCTAAACCCTTAATCCCGTTTATGACTTTACCCATATGTCAAAACTAGTCCCTAGGCTTCCTATTGCTTCGTTATTGGTCACAAACTACTTTATTGACCATATACAACATTAACCCTTCATTAGATGTCACTACATAGACATAAACCTTCATATTTCACACATTTATACTACATTAATATTTAGGCTTCCAAGCCTCACACATAACACACATTAACTACGTATATGCATATATTCACACTAGACTTTTCGACACACACAAAGTTGACTTAACGGCGTTAGTCAAATCTTAAAGAAAAGTTTGGGATGTTACAAATACCTCCCCCTTAAGAGGATTCCGTCCCCGGAATCTCATCAGATAGGAACAACTCGGGATATTTCTCCTTCATTACTGCTTCAGTTTCCCAAGTCAAGCTTTCTCCATGATTATGCTTCCACTTATCAAGACAAGTTCAATCACTTTTCGGCGTAACTTCTTTTGCTTTCTTCCAAGTATCGCTACCGGTTCGTCTACTATTCTCTTCATTGGGTCAATACTCACGTCTTTAATAGGAATCACACTCGACTCCTCAGCTAAACATTTCCTCAAGTAGGATACATGGAAGGTGTTGTGAATTCCATCCAATTCTGGAGGTAATTCCAACTGATATGCCACATCTTTAATGCGCTTCACCACTTTAAAGGTCCAATGAAACGTGGACTCAACTTTCCCTTCTTTCCAAATCGGATAACTCCTTTCCAAGGTGATACTTTCAGCATCACTAAATCACCAACATTAAACTCAATCGGTCTCCTTTTCTTATCTGCATATGTTTTCTGCCTTTCTCTTGCCACACGTAAGGCTTCTTTAGCTACATTAACCTTTTCAGAGGTAATTTCAATAATTTCGGGACCGGTCAACTGCTTTTCACCGGGCTCCATCCAACAACTTGGAGTCCTACATCTCCTTCCATATAACATTTCAAATGGTGGCATCCCAATACTTGCATGGTGACTATTATTATAAGCAAATTCAATCAACTTCAAGTGTTCATCCCATGCTCCACCGTATTCAAGTACACACGTTCTCAACATATCCTCCAAGGTTTGAATGGTTCTCTCACTTTGCCCATCGGTTTGGGGATGATAGGCGGTACTCAAATTTATTCTACTACCCAACTCCCGTTGAAGACCCTTCCAAAAGTTTGACACAAACCTCGAGTCTCGATCCGAAACAATAGATAAAGGAACTCCATGTTTCGCAACTACTTCATCAATGTACATCTTTGCCATCTTCGTTAAAGGCACATCTTGTCGGGTAGCTATAAAATGAGCACTCTTCGTCAATCTATCTACAATCACCCATATCATATCATTCCCTTTCGGCGTTTTAGGTAGCTTCGTTACAAAGTCCATGGTAATATGATCCCATTTCCACTCGGGAATTTCTAATTGATGCAATAAACCATACGGCTTTTGATGGTCCGTCTTCACTCTTGCACACGTCAAACACTTTGCTACAAAATGAGCTACTTCACCTTTAATATCCGGCCACCAATAAATCAGCTTCAAATCTGCATACATTTTGGTGACACCGGGATGCATCGAATACCTACTTCTATGGACCTCTTCAAGGATCAACTCTCGGTTACCACCAAGCAGTGGCACCCAAATGCGACCCTTGTATGTTTTAAACCCACGGCTATTAGTCTCCATCACAAGTCGTTTCTTCTTCCCAATACTCTCGTTATCAATATTATCCTTCATTAATGCCATCTCTTGTGCTTCTTTAATTCGATCTAATAGACCCGACTTGGCCTGAACTTGCATGCTCATCAACTTACAAGAAGAGCTTTGCACTTTCCTACTTAGTGCATCTGCCACCACATTGGCTTTACCCGGATGGTATTTGATTTCACAATCATAGTCCTTAAGTAATTCCATCCACCTTCTTTGTCTCACATTCATCTCCTTTTGAGTAAACATATATTGTAAACTCTTATGGTCGGTGTAAAGTGTGCATTTAGTACCATATAAGTAATGTCTCCATAATTTCAATGCAAACACAACCGCCGCTAGTTCAAGATCATGGGTAGGGTAATTCTTCTCATGAGGCTTCAACTGACGTGAAGCATAGGCAATCACTTTGTCTCTCTGCATTAAGACACAACCCAAACCCGTAATAGAAGCATCGCTATATACCACTAAATCATCAGTACCTTCAGGCAAGGCAAGGATAGGAGCTTCACACAACTTCTTTTTCAACGTTTGGAATGCATTTTCTTGCTTTTCAGTCCACTCGTACTTCACACCCTTCTTTGTTAATTCCGTCATAGGCTTGGCTATTCGTGAAAAATCCTGAATAAACCTTCTATAATACCCAGCCAAACCAAGAAAACTCTTAATCTCGATAGGAGTCTTTGGCTGCTCCCACTTTGAAACAGCTTCAATCTTTGAAGGATCTACTTTAATACCTTCCGATGTAATACATGACCAAGAAACTGCACTTCTCGGAGCCAAAACTCACATTTAGAAAACTTTGCGTACAACTTCTTCTCCCTCAACACCTCCAAAACTGCTTTCAAATGCTCACGGTGTTCATCCTCTGACTTAGAATAGATCAAAATATCGTCAATAAACACAATAACAAAATGATCTAGAAAGGGGCGGCATACCCGATTCATTAAGTCCATAAACGCGGCTGGAGCATTGGTCAACCCAAATGGCATGACCAAAAACTCATAATGACCATATCTAGTCCGGAAAGCTGTCTTTGCTACATCTTCCTTCTTTACCTTTAACTGATGATAACCGGACCGCAAATCAATCTTTGAAAAATACGAAGCACCATGTAGTTGATCAAAAAGATCATCAATTCTCGGGAGAGGATACTTATTCTTGACCGTTCGTTTGTTCAACTCACGGTAGTCAATACACATGCGCATTGATCCATCCTTCTTCTTAACAAAGAGAACCGGAGCTCCCCAAGGCGAGGAACTAGGTTGTATGAACCCCTTGTCAAGTAACTCCTGTAGTTGCGTCATTAATTCCTTCATTTCTGTAGGAGCTAATCGGTAAGGTGCTTTAGCAACGGGTGTAGCACCGGGAATAAGATCTATCTGAAAAGATAACTTCACGGTCGGGAGGAATACCTGGTAGATCATCGGGAAACACATCGGGGAAATTTGATACTACCTCAACACTAGCGATTGGAGACTTCTCTTTTCTTGCATCTATGACATAAGCCAAGAAATGGCTCTTGTTTTTCCTTATACATTTAATAGCTTTCATCATACTAACAATCTTTATTCCTCCTCTCTTCTTGTCTCCATACACCGTTATCACTTTACCCTCGGATATAGGCAATCGAATTATCTTTTGGGAACATAAAATACTAGCTTCATTTCTAGCCAACCAATCCATACCAATCACTACATCAAAACCACCTAAGGTAGTAGGTAATAGTTGAACTGGGAAAGAACAACCTTCAATCTCAATGTTACAATCGTCATATCCCACACGTATATTATTAACCGTACCATTAGCAATTTCTACCTCTATTGAGCAATCTAAGGGAGTAGTGACTCTTTCTAGCTTAGGAGCAAATAATGTGGACACAAACGACCTATTTGCACCTGAATCAAATAAAACAGAGGCAGGCTTTGAATTAACAAGGAAAGTACCACTTACCACTTCATCGTTGTTCCTTGCGTCATCAACCGTCATTTGAAGAGCTCTCACTTTTGTTGCTGTCGTGGCGGTCTTCTTTCCAGCATTCTTCATCTGTGGACAATCGGTAATGAGATGACCCGTTTCTTGGCACTTGTAGCAACGAGTCTTGTCCCTACAGTCAGTGGCAAGATGTCCCGACTTCCCACACTTATGGCACCTTCTTGTCTTGTCGGTACAATGCCCTTCATGAATTGTCTTGCAAAATGTACACCATGAACCATTCTTCTTTTTATCCTTGTCACCACTCGAACTACCACTTCCACGGAACTTCTTATTATTATTGTTATTGGAAGACCAATTTGACCTTCTTTTAAATCCCACTTTCTTGTCGTCGACTTTCTCAACTACTTTCTTGTCCGAAGCAAAATCATCGTCAAGCTTTTTAGACTCCTTGATTGCTTCAGTTAGAGTCTTGTGCTGCCTGCAGATACCTCGATAACTCGGAGGCAAACCATCAACATAGCAAGCAACCTGATCCGCATCAGTACGGAACAGATGGCCTACGAACTTCATCTTCTCCATAAAGGAACGAGCATAATCATTAATTTTGCCAACTTCAGCTGTCAAAGCACGGAACTCTTTTTCCATTTTACGCTGCTCATGTACCCCAATATATTCCTCAATGAATTTCTGCTTAAAGTTAGCCCACGAGATAGCAGATACCATAGCTGGAGTCATCGAAATAGTAATGCTCTTCCACCAGTCCCGAGCACCTTCTTTCAACATCCTACTAGCACACAACACTTTCTTATCCTCGGGACAATCACAAGCTTCAAAAACCATCTCAGTATCATCAAGCCATTCCATGCAACCTACTGCATTAAGTGTTCCATAGAATTTCTGAGCTCCACACTTCTGGAAACTTCAAACTTGAATCGAGGGGCGTGAACATCATTAGGAGGAACCACATTAACATTAGCATGGGGAATAACAACATCATCGACCGGTGGCTCAGTGTGGTGAGAAGGCACAGAGTGACTGTTACCAGTTCCTTCTGCGTTAGCTGCCAACGCCTGATTCAACTGTTCTTGCGTTTGGGCCAACTGGGCCTGAAGAGTTAGCACAAGATTATACATCTCCGTCTGATTGGGAATCTGATCCACCTTACATCGTTAACTCTCGGAGGATTGCCAGGTGGTGGAGGCATCGGACCCAATGAGCCTGGTTGATTAACACGGCGGGGATTCACACAATTCACATTAGCATTAGCAGCAGCATTAGCAGCATTAGAAGCGCCTGCACCTGGATGGACAGGTGGAGTAACGCTAGCAGTAGCTCCGTCGCGTTGGATGTTGCGGTTGCGAGTGTTAACCATTTTCCTTCAATAAAATGGTGGAGTCGATAAGCGCAAAATAAAACAAAAAGCTCGTCGAGATAAGGCTAAAACATATCATCGTAACGTAAACATCTCGTAAGCCCTATCACACTCGCACTCATCCCAACCCATCCTACATCACATGTCATCTCTAGCTAAGGCATCCTACGAGTACCTAGCATGCACACCTTAAGTTTAAGTCCAAATCCTATGGTCAATAGGCCTTGGTTCACTTAAACTACTTCTCTGATACCAACTTGTAACACCCGTCGTTTAAAAATATGGGTTTTCAAAAACTTTTCACCTAACGGTGTTAAATTGCGGAAGTAAAGACTGTAAAAGTCAAAACCGATAGAAACATTTCGGTTTCTGCATTTATTTGGTGTTACATGCCATATCAAACAATAGTTCAAATGAAAACCCAACGGTTGCCCAACATAAAACAACCGTTCACACATCACTACATAAATTCGACATTAAATACGAAATGTAATGAATGTCTAAAAAAAGCATCGTCTAAGGGTAGCTAAGGCTCCTGCATTGCATCTACCCAAGCTCACACGTCCTGCATCTAGTTTCCATCAAGCTAAACCTGAGGGAACAACCACATTAAGAAGCAAGTGTTAGCTATAAGAATAGCTAAGTAAGATAACACTTAATTTTAAAGCATTTGTCCAATTAAAACAATCTTCATTATTAGACAAGTTTTATTAGGCACAACACACATCACACGTTCACACATATACTGCATTTCAACTTCGTTTCAATTAGGATAATCCTCCTAAATGTGCCTATCCTGCATTAGTTCACACATTGTCACACGTATCTTCGTTAACTGCATATAAGTGTGCCCTGCATCACACCCGACTGGATGATTAGTCAAAGACTACTCATCTTACGTCGTTAAGGAATGGCAAGCCAATCCTTGAGTAATCCGTATATGTAGGTTGGTCAAACCCCTCGTATTACTCGCCCTGCGTTATAGAGACCACGTTGCGAGGAGCCACCCAAGCAACAACTGCATCTACGCACTCGCCCGGCTAAGGCTAGTACGGGTTAAGCTTAACACATTTCACTGCATCTGTTTTATGAGCTCAATTTCACACATATAGATTGGGTCCCTGCATTCCCAAACATTCACACACATATAGTCTAGGTAACACACATTCCTAGACATTCACACACTTTAACTTCATTACGTTTGGATCCTTAAACGTGCAAGTGACATAGCAACCTAGCAAGTCTAGTGAACTAGGTGTACAAGTCAAGCATGCATATCACACATCAACTTCATTTCTATATATATCATGCATATCAATATACTTCATTAAACTACATCAACTGCATAGCTTCATACTGCATTAAGCAATACTACATTACACTACAATAGGGACTGCATCTCAGGTCTCATGGTCAACTGCATAACCCATAATACCTCCCAAGTAACCCTTAAGCCCACATGCAATAATAAGGTACCGAATGGAAGTGTTTATGATTTGAAACCAGCTTTTAGTTGATCCCCCAGCATGACAAAGTAGTGTATCTTACCTGGTTGTAGTACACACGCACAAACAAGTAGCTAATAATGCTTATCAGTAACCTCCGACACCTATCGTTCATTAACATATAAAGTATAAGTCATTTGGAATCTTAAACGGACTCTCGAACGACCTTAAGACTGACTACGTAAAATTTCAGAATTTCACCTTACGAAGATAGCCTTCGTACGAACTTAGCTAACGAAGTTAATCTTCGTACGAACTTAGCTAACGAAGTTAATCTTCGTACGAACTTACTAACGAAGTTAATCTTCGTACGAACTTAGCTAACGAAGTTAATCTTCGTACGAACTTACTACGAAAATCTTCGTACGAACTTAGCTAACGAAGTTAATCTTCGTACGAACTTAGCTAACGAAGTTAATCTTCGTACGAACTTAGCTAACGAAGTTAATCTTCGTACGAACTTTTATCGAAGATAGCCTTCGTACGAACTTAGCTAACGAAGTTAATCTTCGTACGAATTACTAACGAAGTAATCTTCGTACGAACTTAGCTAACGAAGTTAATCTTCGTACGAACTTAGCTAACGAAGTAATCTTCGTACGAACTTAGCTAACGAAGTTAATCTTCGTACGAACTTACTAACGAAAATCTTCGTACGAACTTACTAACGAAGTAATCTTCGTACGAACTTAGCTAACGAAGTTAATCTTCGTACGAACTTAGCTAACGAAGTTAATCTTCGTACGAACTTACTAACGAAGAATCTTCGTACGAACTTACTACGAAGTAATCTTCGTACGAACTTAGCTAACGAAGTTAATCTTCGTACGAACTTAGCTAACGAAGTTAATCTTCGTACGAACTTACTAACGAAGTAATCTTCGTACGAACTTAGCTAACGAAGTTAATCTTCGTACGAACTTAGCTAACGAAGTAATCTTCGTACGAACTTAGCTAACGAAGTTAATCTTCGTACGAACTTAGCTAACGAAGTTAATCTTCGTACGAACTTAGCTAACGAAGTAATCTTCGTACGAACTTAGCTAACGAAGTAATCTTCGTACGAACTTAGCTAACGAAGTTAATCTTCGTACGAACTTACTAACGAAATCTTCGACGAACTTAGCTAACGAAGTAATCTTCGTACGAACTTACTAACGAAGTTAATCTTCGTACGAACTTAGCTAACGAAGTTAATCTTCGTACGAACTTAGCTAACGAAGTTAATCTTCGTACGAACTTACTACGAAGAATCTTCGTACGAACTTACTAACGAAGTTAATCTTCGTACGAACTTACTACGAAGTAATCTTCGTACGAACTTAGCTAACGAAGTTAATCTTCGTACGAACTTACTAACGAAAATCTTCGTACGAACTTACTACGAAGAATCTTCGTACGAATTAGCTAACGAAGTTAATCTTCGTACGAACTTAGCTAACGAAGTTAATCTTCGTACGAACTTACTAACGAAGTAATCTTCGTACGAACTTAGCTAACGAAGTTAATCTTCGTACGAACTTACTAACGAAGTAATCTTCGTACGAACTTAGCTAACGAAGTTAATCTTCGTACGAACTTACTAACGAAGTAATCTTCGTACGAACTTAGCTAACGAAGTAATCTTCGTACGAACTTAGCTAACGAAGAATCTTCGTACGAACTTACTAACGAAGTAATCTTCGTACGAACTTACTACGAAGTTAATCTTCGTACGAACTTAGCTAACGAAGTTAATCTTCGTACGAACTTACTAACGAAGAATCTTCGTACGAACTTAGCTAACGAAGAATCTTCGTACGAACTTAGCTAACGAAGTTAATCTTCGTACGAACTTACTAACGAAGTAATCTTCGTACGAACTTACTAACGAAGAATCTTCGTACGAACTTAGCTAACGAAGTTAATCTTCGTACGAACTTAGCTAACGAAGTAATCTTCGTACGAACTTACTAACGAAGAATCTTCGTACGAACTTAGCTAACGAAGTAATCTTCGTACGAACTTAGCTAACGAAGTTAATCTTCGTACGAACTTAGCTAACGAAGAATCTTCGTACGAACTTACTAACGAAGAATCTTCGTACGAACTTACTACGAAGTAATCTTCGTACGAACTTAGCTAACGAAGTTAATCTTCGTACGAACTTACTAACGAAAATCTTCGACGAACTTACTACGAAGAATCTTCGACGAATTACTAACGAAGTTAATCTTCGTACGAACTTAGCTAACGAAGTTAATCTTCGTACGAACTTACTACGAAGAATCTTCGTACGAACTTAGCTAACGAAGTTAATCTTCGTACGAACTTAGCTAACGAAGTTAATCTTCGTACGAACTTACTAACGAAAATCTTCACGAACTTACTAACGAAGAATCTTCGTACGAACTTACTAACGAAGTTAATCTTCGTACGAACTTAGCTAACGAAGTTAATCTTCGTACGAACTTACTAACGAATAATCTTCGTACGAACTTACTACGAAGAATCTTCGTACGAACTTAGCTAACGAAGTTAATCTTCGTACGAACTTACTAACGAAGTTAATCTTCGTACGAACTTAGCTAACGAAGTAATCTTCGTACGAACTTACTAACGAAGTAATCTTCGTACGAACTTACTAACGAAAATCTTCTACGAACTTACTAACGAAGTAATCTTCGTACGAACTTACTAACGAAGTAATCTTCGTACGAACTTAGCTAACGAAGTTAATCTTCGTACGAACTTAGCTAACGAAGTTAATCTTCGTACGAACTTACTAACGAAAATCTTCGTACGAACTTAGACTACGAAGTAATCTTCGTACGAACTTACTACGAAGAATCTTCGTACGAACTTAGCTAACGAAGTTAATCTTCGTACGAACTTACTAACGAATAATCTTCGTACGAACTTACTAACGAAGAATCTTCGTACGAACTTACTAACGAAGAATCTTCGTACGAACTTAGCTAACGAAGTAATCTTCGTACGAACTTAGCTAACGAAGTTAATCTTCGTACGAACTTAGTAACGAAGTTAATCTTCACAACTACTTAACAAAGTTAACTTAACGGCGTTAGTCAAATCTTAAAGAAAAGTTTGGGATGTTTCACGTTTAAATCACATTCTTGGTCGTGGCATTCTAGGGTTGATAGCTAAGTAGTTGTACGTAGGATACTTGTCGTCATGAGATTTGATCCTCACCATTGGTACTCATATCCTAGGTTTTGGATAGACGTGGAGACTAGACTGCTCATTTTCTCGGACTACTCATACTTTTAGCTCATTGATCGCTAAGGTGAGTTTATGGCGCCCTTTTTCCTTTACTTTGGGTCTGAAAAGCATGTACTGTATACACGACTACTTTATAAATGATTTGCCTTTGTCTATGCCATGAGATTTGGTAAATTAAATCATTTGTCTTATGTCTTGCCATGTTGACGGCTGTCTGAAAATGTGTATACATGTCTTATGAAATATTGAACTTAATGACTTTGACTTGCCATGTTGTCGGCCGACTAAATTGTTCTTTGTGTTTGACGAACTAAAATGTTGCCCCTATGTAGTTATTACCATTATGAGATCCTAATGGTTGCCTTGTCAGTTTTTGTGCCTGACTGTCATAGTTCTGGTCCGCACCCCATTATAGACGGGAGACCTGTGCGAGGTATACTGGTCTGCACCCCATTATAGACGGGAGACCTGTACGAGGGAAATTAGTCTTATTGTCGGACCTTGCTCCCGACTGTCTTGTCTTAATAACTACATGTCATTGTGTGCTCCCAATGACGATTGGTCTTTTAGTCAAACACACTGTAAACTCACCAACTATTTCGATAGTTGATCCTTTCAAATTTCATGCTTTTCAGGTAACCAACAATAAGTCTTGGATCATCTATGGCATTATAGGGCCATTGTTTTGACATTGGACGTACAATTAGCATCAGACATTTGAGGACTCTCATGTTATTAGCTTTAATCGTATTAGACTGTCCAATTTATTGAACTCGTATTCAGTGGGCCCAGTTCCAAATGAGGATGACTTGTATCCGTATTTTGGTGTCCACATTTGAACGATTGTACTTGTATTGAACATGTATTGGCATTAATGGATGTAATCTCTATTTACCTTCTGATTAGTACGCAATTATTTGTTAACCCTGTATTTTCGCTACAACGGGGTGTGACAAAAATTGGTATCAGAGCCAAGGTTATAGTTAATACAGAGTTTTTCCGCTGGAAAAACTCAATCTATAGCCATTTTCGTTTCAAAAGGAAATCTAAGTCTACTAAGGTTTAGGATACTTATATCAAGAGTTATATTATTTGTCTATAATTAGACCTAGCCTGATCAACTACGTCCCGATTATGTAAAATAATATAAGGCTCGAAATAAATATCTTAGACTTTGTATATACGTTATAGTTTGGATTATACTCACAACATACTGTAGATGTGGTGGGAAGGCTGCGGGTGACCCTATATATAAGCATTGAAGGTATGTTAGGAGTAGAAACCCAAATCGTATGTGTATGCATGGGACTTATATACGTGATAGTTTGGATTATATTAACAATATACTGTAAATGTGGTGAGAAGGCTGCGGGTGACCCTATATATAAGCATTGAAGGTATATTGTTAATAGAAACCCAAATCGTATGTATATAGTCTAGACAAAGATTTCTTTAAAATTCGTATGTTGCGTACTGTCACATCCATTTGACTTGTACTGTCTCATCCATTAGACTTATATGGATTCCTTGACTATCCTTTCAGACTTGTCATGTCGGACGGAGCTAGCTCTTATGTTGTTGTTCCTGGTACTCCTTAAGTTCCAGTTGTAGCAAACTCCATTCCTCGTGTTCCCCACTCTTCTGAAGAGGGACAATTTGAGGCTTCGGGCAATGAGTCTCGCCCCATCAATCTGGTGTCAACATCCAGTGAATCTGGAAATGAACATGTATCTATTCATGTTCAACCATCTCTGTCACCAGTAGCTCCATATCAGAGGAGGACTACCGAGGGAGCTCGTCTGCCTTATGCTCCTCGAGACCCTAATGCTCCTGGTCCTTCTACACCGGTTCAGTACAACCATGTGTTTGGTCCCTCTTTTCTTCTGGCGATCCGTATGCTGCGGGTCCCTCCAGAGTGCCTGTTTACAATCCCAATGTTGCTGAAGTGATGCCAGTTGCTGATGCAACTGATAGGTCGGAATATTATCTCCGACAAATGTCAAGGATGAACAACTCTCTCATCCGTACTAGGGAGGCTATTGAGAATCAAGCCCAAGCGTTGACTGGAGCTTATCTTCATACTTCTGATGCTATGACTGTTGCTAAGGAGGGGAAGGAGACTGTTAGAACGTTGGTCTGCATGCTGTTGGTTTTGGTGACCTTGGTTGTGGCTTTGCTAGTTGTTGTTCTTTTCAAGATGTAATCTTGTAGTAGTTATGTATTGTAAGCCTAGAACTTATAACAACTCGTACTTTTGTACTTTGAGTTGTAGTCTATCTGTTGTGGATGTAGTTCCCACATGTCTTTAAGTCGTATTACTCTGACTATGTAGTCTATCGTTGTGGATGTAGTTCCCACATGTTTTGAATCGTACCTGTTAGACTATGTAAATTTTGGACCTCAATGAAATACGATCGTCTTTTTGGCTTACATACTTGTTCAAAACTATGTCAATTGCTTATTCTTAACGCTAGAAAATATGATGTTCCATATTTCTTGTCTTGTCTAGTACATGAATTCATACAATTTTATAATTTATGATTTGCATGGTACTGTCATCTGTCTCGCAAAGCTACTTTCCGATTTACCTTTTAGGGAAATCTCTAAATGACATTTTTGTTCATGTCATAGACTTATGGCTCCCAAGACGCGAAGCAAAATCCAGAAAAAGGCACCAAGTAAGAAAACTGCTCAAAAGAGAGTTACTCGATCAACTCCTAAACCCAATGAAGCTGAACAGGAAGAACCTGTGATCCAGCAAGAACCAGAAACTGCTGCTGCAAATGTGAACACTGGTCCTGGGTCTACCCCACATGCTAGCGGGGAAAATAATATGGCAGCATTACACAACAGTTGTTGGCCGCCATGCCTACTTTAGTTGCTCAGATCACGGCGAGCATGAACGCTAATAATAATCATCATGCTGACAATAGTAACAATGTCGAACCTACGGCTGAACAAGTTATTCCTCAAGTTCATCTGCACGGGAGTGACTTTAAGACCCTCACGTATTGCAACCCAAAGGAGTTTCATGGCACCGAAGGTCCTGTCGGACTAATCAATTGGCTAGAAAGCATAGAGGCGGTGCTTCATATCAGCCGTTGTGCCGAAGAGCACAAAGTGGAATATGCTGCCTCTCAATTTCAGAAGCACGCCTTGTCATGGTGGAACGAGAAGATAAGGACTCATGGTCGAGAGCCAGCTAATAGCATACCTTGGTTGAACTTTAAAAGGATGTTGATGGAAAAGTACTGTCCTCGTGAGGAAGTACAGAAAATGGAAGGTGAATTCTGGAATCATAGTATGATTGGACTAAACAACGAGAAATACACAATTCATTTTCATGAGTTGGCAAGACTAGTCCCTCGTATGGTAGATACGGAGGAGAAATTGATCGAAAGATACTGTTATGGCTTGTCACCTGATGTCCGAAGGTTGGTAGCCGCTTTTAATCCTTTGACTCTTCAAGCGGCAGTTAGTGCAACCAACCGGATGGTGATAGACTTGAAAAGAACCACTGGTTCTTTTGTTGGAAATGAGGCTGTCAAGAGAAGGAATGATCATGCCTCTAGTAGTGGATTTGGCGACGGTGGAAATGGCAAGAGGTTTAGGACTGCCAGAAACTTTGCTGTGGTTGCTCAAGACGTCAAGAGGTACACTAGCATAGACCCCAAGTGTAATAGGTGTAACCTCCATCACAGGGGATTTGATAAATTACTGTAAGGAAGAAGGCACCCAATCAATGCTACGAGTGTGGGAGCGAAACCTATATGCGACCCGCTTGTCCACGACTCAATCTAAATCCGAACAACAATGTTATGGTTCCCGTGAGGAACAATGCGGGGAATAATCAAGCTAGGAATCAAGAAGGACAAGGCAGAGGTCGAGTTTTTGCTTTGGATGCTGCCGATGCACGACGTGATCCCAACGTTGTGATAGGTACATTCATACTTAATAATCATTATGTCTTTGTATTATTCGACTCTGGTGCTGATAAAAGCTTCATATCCTTAGAATTCAAGTCTCGATTTAATATAGTAGCTATCCCCATGAAAGAAACTTATATTGTCGAATATGCAAACGGTCAAAAGTATGTTGCTAGAGACCATTTAGTAGATTGCAGTTTGACATTGTTCGGTAAAACCTTTAAAATTGATCTTATTCCCATAGAACTAGGAAGTTTTGATGTGATCGTTGGTATGGACTGGTTGTCTAGAGTTCACGCTGATATTGGTTGTTACGAGAAAGTTGTAAGAATACCTCTTCCAAATGATGAAACATTGATAGTGCAAGGAGACAAGTCAGGGAAGGAATTGATTTTAGTGTCGGCGATAAAAGCGAATAGATATTTACAAAAAGAATACCCTGCTTTCTTGGCACTAGTGGTTGAAAGGAAACCAGAGGGTAAAGGCATTCAAGATATTCCAGTTGTTAAAGATTTTCCGGAGGTGTTTCCCGAAGATTTGACGGGACTTCCACCTCATAGACCAGTCGAGTTTGGAATAGACTTGGTCCCTGGAGCTGCACCTGTGGCCAAGGCACCCTATCGCCTTGCGCCGTCAGAAATGCAAGAATTGTTCGAACAACTTCAAGAGTTGTTAGCTAAAAGACTGATTCGTCCATGTTCATCACCGTGGGGAGCTCCAATCCTATTCGTCAAGAAGAAAGACGGCTCTATGCGCATGTGTATTGACTATAGAGAATTGAACAAGTTGACTGTCAAGAACAGGTACCCTTTACCTCGTATTGACGATTTGTTTGACCAACTGGAAGGTGCATCACATTTTTCCAAGATTGATCTCAGATCTGGGTATCATCAACTCAGAGTCAGAGAGACGGACATTCCTAAAACAGCCTTCAGAACTCGATATGGACATTATGAGTTTTTGGTTATGCCTTTTGGTTTAACCAATGCACCTGCTGTGTTTATGGACTTAATGAATCAAGTATGTCGACCGTATCTTGACAAGTTTGTCATTGTATTCATTGATGACATAATGATTTACTCAAGAACTAAAGACGAACATGAAGGTCATCTGAGAACCATTTTACAACTGCTCAAGGATCAAGAATTGTACGCATAGTTCTCAAAATGTGAATTCTGGATTAGGGAAGTACACTTCTTGGGTCATGTGGTGAATGCGGATGGAATCCATGTAGATCCATCTAAGGTCGAGGCGGTAAAGAAGTGGCAAGCCCCTAAGACCCCGACAGAAATTCGTCAGTTTCTTGGACTGGCTGGCTATTACAGGAGATTCATTGATAATTTCTCTAAGGTTGCTCAACCTTTGACTTTGTTAACTCAGAAGACTAAGGAATTTATTTGGCAGGATGCCCAAGAAAAGGCATTTCAGACGTTAAAAGACAGACTATGTAATGCTCCTATTCTAGCATTACCGAATGGCATTGAAAATTTCGTGGTATACTGTGACGCCTCACATCATGGAATGATATGTGTACTTATGCAAGAAGGTAAGGTCATTGCTTACGCTTCCAAGACAACTCAAAATCCACGAAAAGAATTATACAACCCACGATCTCGAACTTGGGGCGGTTGTTTTTGCCTTAAAGATTTGGAGGCACTACTTGTATGGTACCAAGTGTACGGTATTCACAGATCACAAAAGTCTTCAGCATATCTTCGATCAGAAAATGCTGAATATGAGACAAAGACGATGGGTAGAATTGCTCAGTGATTATGATTGTGAACTCAAATATCATCCCGGTAAAGTAAATGTTGCTGACGCGCTAAGTCGAAAAGATAGAATTTCCCTATCTGTTATAAAAAGAGCAAGTTCTTATATTGGCTCATCATTAAGGGATAGAGTTCGAGAAAGAAGCATTGTGGAATGCTGAACGTTTATTTGAATTGGATGGCGATGGGATCCGGCATGTCAAGGGCAGAGTGTGGATTCCCAAGTACAATGGACTTAGAGAACTCTTAATGAACGAGAGTCATCGATCTAAGTATTCAATCCATCCTGGTGCTGACAAAATGTACCATGGACTAAAGGACTTTTATTGGTGGCCTGGTATGAAAAGAGATATCGCCACTTATGTCTCAAAGTGTCTAAATTGTTCAATGGTCAAGGCGGAGCACCAAAAGCCTTCTGGGATGCTCCAACAACCCCAAATTCCTGACTGGAAATGGGAACAGATTACTATGGACTTTATTACTAAACTGCCTCGAACCCTGAAAGGATACGATACTATTTGGGTCATTGTCGATCGATTAACGAAGTCTGCTCATTTAATTCCAATACGGGAGAATTGGAAGATAAAGAAATTGTCTCAGTTATATATTGAAAAGATCGTATCACTTCATGGTGTTCCTTTATCTATTATCTCTGATCGAGATGGTCGTTTCACTTCACAGTCATGGAGATATTTTTAAGACGCCTTAGGCACTCAATTGCATTTGAGTACAGCTTACCATCCACAGACTGACGGACAAAGTGAACGTACCATCCAGACTTTAGAAGACATGCTTCGCGCATGTGTCATTGACTTCAAGGGTAGTTGGGATACCTTTTTGCCGTTAGCTTAATTTTCATATAATAACAGCTATCACACTAGCATCAAATGTGCTCCTTATGAGGCTTTGTATGGACAAAAATGTAGATCTCATGTATGTTGGCTTGATGCTGGCGAACGTCGTTTGTACAAATATGGACTAGTTCAGAAGACTACTGATCAAATTGTTGAAATTAGGGCACGGCTGAAGGCGGCTCAAGATCGCCAAAAGAGCTATGCCGACCGTAGAAGGAAACCACTTGAGTTTCAAGTGGGAGACAAAGTAATGTTGAAAGTGTCACCTTGGAAAGGCACTGCACGTTTTGGCGTGAGAGGGAAACTTAGTATTCGTTATATCGGACCATTTGAGATTGTTCAAAGAATTGGTTCCGTGGCTTATAAGCTCGATTTGCCCCAAGAGCTAGAACACGTTCATCACACGTTTCATGTGTCAAATCTTAAGAAATGTCTGACTGATGAAACATTAGTAGTACCTGTCGAAGAGCTTCAAGTGAACGACTCTCTTCAATTTGTCGAAGAACCTGTTGAAATTTTAGACCAACAGCTCAAACAACTTAGACTTAGTCGTATCAAGTTGGTCAAGGTTTGGAACTCAAAACACGGACCCGACTCAACTTGGGAACGTGAAGACTATATGAGGGATAACTATCCTCATCTTTTTACTGAGCAAGACTTGATTTCAGGACGAAATCCTTAGAAGTCGGGGATGCTGTGACAACTCGTAATTAATTAACATCGGGTTAGTCTTAATCTCAATTAGACAGTCATTAGACGTGGAAATTATTAGACTTTTGGACTTTTGACTTAGTCAAATTAGACGTATCTTGATGACGTAGACTATTAGCTATCTAGACGAATGCAGAGTCTTAAAAATAACTTTAAATGAATATTTAAAGGTTATGTCTTGTACAAAAATAAATAGACTGTCTAGACTTAATATTATAAAGTTCACTTTGACGAAACTTTATTGACTTGTCTTAATTTAAATAACACGAGGGAAAATACCTTTACGTTAAATTATAACCTTTTTGTCATACGGTATTAAATCGTAAGCATTGTACCAAATTAAGGGTACCAAAAATATTAAAAATGGCCACATGGGCCGTCCTCCTTTCTTGTGGACGTGAGTAAACCACCAAACACCCCCATCTCCCTCCTTTTCTTCTTCTTTGGTTCGGTCACACAAAACACACACACACAAGACTACTCTCAAATTAATTGGCAAGGGGAAATCAAAGGGGATTCAAAGGGAATAATCATATTTCAATAATAATTAAGGTTTTGGCATCATCATCATCACCATCTTCATCTTTATTATTTCAAGAACACAAGATTTGGTAAGTAAACTTTTTCTCTAAACTTTTGATTTAATTGAATTCCATTTTTAGGTTTGAATTCAGTTTTGAGTATTGAATTAGATAGTCTTGGAAGGAAATGAGTTTTGGTTTTGTTGATTGAATGAAGTTTTGATTTAGAAATTAGGTCTTTGAAATCAAAATGTTGGAATTGTGAAATGGTTAGAAAAATGGGTTGTTACCAGGTTCTTTGAACATGTATATAGTCTTTGTAATGAAAAGGTTGAAGTAGAAAATGATTTGGTTTGCGGAAAATGGTCAAAAACTGTTGTTTTACTCGTTCAGGTGCAGAATCGCGCCGCGATCCCTCCAGATCGCGCCGTGAAGTAGTACAAAATGGTCATCGCGCCGCGATCCTTCAGGATTCGCGACGCGAAGTAGTGTAATTTGTCAATCGCGCCGCGACCCTTAGTCCTCGCGCCGCGATATTTTTGTCTTTTTGACATTTTCAGATTTTTGACGACTTAAATCTTGAACTTCGTTTATACGAATTGGTACTTTAGACTACCTTATAATGACAATGTCAATGACATTAGAAATTTAAGTCAAATAAAATGGACGTTTAAATCACATTCTTGGTCGTGGCATTCTAGGGTTGATAGCTAAGTAGTTGTACGTAGGATACTTGTCGTCATGAGATTTGATCCTCACCATTGGTACTCATATCCTAGGTTTTGGATAGACGTGGAGACTAGACTGCTCATTTTCTCGGACTACTCATACTTTTAGCTCATTGATCGCTAAGGTGAGTTTATGGCGCCCTTTTCCTTTTACTTTGGGCCTGAAAAGCATGTACTGTATACACGACTACTTTATAAATGATTTGTCTTTGTCTATGCCATGAGATTTGGTAAATTAAATCATTTGTCTTATGTCTTGCCATGTTGACGGCTGTCTGAAAATGTGTATACATGTCTTATGAAATATTGAACTTAATGACTTTGACTTTCCATGTTGTCGGCTGACTAAATTGTTCTTTGTGTTTGACGAACTAAAATGTTGCCCCTATGTAGTTATTACCATTATGAGATCCTAATGGTTGCCTTGTCAGTTTTTGTGCCTGACTGTCATAGTTCTGGTCCGCACCCCATTATAGACGGGAGACCTGTGCGAGGTATACTGGTCTGCACCCCATTATAGACGGGAGACCTGTACGATGGAAATTAGTCTTATTGTCGGACCTTGCTCCCGACTGTCTTGTCTTAATAACTACATGTCATTGTGTGCTCCCAATGACGACTGGTCTTTTAGTCAAACACACTGTAAACTCACCAACTATTTCGATAGTTGATCCTCTCAAATTTCATGCTTTTCAGGTAACCAACAGTAAGTCTTGGATCATCTATGGCATTATAGGGCCATTGTTTTGACATTGGACGTACAATTAGCATTAGACATTTGAGGACTCTCATGTTATTAGCTTTAATTGTATTAGACTGTCCAATTTATTGAACTCCCAGTTCCAAATGAGGATGACTTGTATCCGTATTTTGGGGTCCACATTTGAACGATTGTACTTATATTGAACATGTATTGGCATTAATGGATGTAATCTCTATTTACCTTCTGATTAGTATGCAATTATTTGTTAACCCTGTATTTCCGCTACAACGGGGTGTGACAGTCCAGTGGATGCAACTCCTGAAGTTCCTGATGACAGGGTTTTTGGCCAACACTTAGGAAGACAAACGAAGACTTGAAGGTCACATCTAGATGCTGGTGTCAAGGGGGAGACTGTTGGTGCATGTTTCTCGGTGACAAAAGCATTCTAGATGTGTCATTTATTTATATTCAAGTCTTGTAATTTTTCTTGTAAATTACCGTTTGTCAATATTACCTTGGCATATATTGTGATCATATTGGGATCCTTTTATGTTTATGTGTTTGTTTATTATTTATGTTTTGCAGGTACTTGACATGAATGTAGAATTATATAATAATATATAGTGATATATATATCATATATAAAAAGGTGATATAAAAACCGTGGGTTATCTCGAGGGATTCCGCACCTCGACATATCCTTAGTCAATCTCGTTTCGACGGTCCGACAAACGAGGGCGACCTGAACTTACAATATTGGTGACCGCTTGAGCGATCACAGTTTCCAAATCCAGCCTTGGTGCTTCACCACCACCACCACCTCTACCTTGGCCTCTTCCTTGACCCCTGCCTCGGCCTCTACCACGACCTCTTCCACGGCCACCACCACGACCTCCTCGAACTTCCGACTCTTGCGGCTCTTCCCTATAGTTAGTTCCGACTCTTCTTGGTATTACCATTTCTATAAAACAAGGAACACATCGACCCGAATTCAGTCTCAAATACGCACATGTTAAACACACAAGTAGTTAATGCTCTCATGTCGACGCACTATACATAATCAATACCTTTATACTAAGGCTAGCATGTTAATGTTGTTTCTGCGTTTGACAGCAGTAGAAACATTAACTTAATATATACTTCCAAAGGTAATGTAATCAATGTTGTTTCTGCGTTTAACAGCAGTAGAAACATTGGCTGAGTTAATGTTGTTTTTGCGTATCAACAGCAGTAGAAACATTAACTTAATATACTTCCAAAGGGAAGTTAAGTTAATGTTGTTTCTGCGTTTAACAGCAGTAGAAACATTAACTTAATATATACTTCCAAAGGTAATGTAGTCAATGTTGTTTCTGCGTTTTACAGCAGTAGAAACATTAACTTAATATATACTTCCAAAGGTAGTTAAGTTAATGTTGTTTCTGCGTTTAACAGCAGTAGAAACATTAACTTAATATATACTTCCAAAGGTAATCTTATCAATGTTGTTTCTGCGTTTTACAGCAGTAGAAACATTAACTTAATATATACTTCCAAAGGTAATGTAATTAATGTTGTTTCTGCGTTAACAGCAGTAGAAACATTAACTTAATATACTTCCAAAGGGAAGTTAAGTTAATGTTGTTTCTGCGTTTAACAGCAGTAGAAACATTAACTTAATATATACTTCCAAAGGTAATCTTATCAATGTTGTTTCTGCGTTTTACAGCAGAAGAAACATTAACTTAATATATACTTCCAAAGGTAATGTAATCAATGTTGTTTCTGCGTTTAACAGCAGAAGAAACATTAACTTAATATATACTTCCAAAGGTAATGTAATCAATGTTGTTTCTGCGTTTAACAGCAGAAGAAACATTAACTTAATATATACTTCCAAAGGTAATGTAATCAATGTTGTTTCTGCGTTTAACAGCTAGTAGAAACATTAACTTAATATATACTTCCAAAGGTAATGTAATCAATGTTGTTTCTGCGTTTAACAGCAGTAGAAACATTAACTTAATATACTTCCAAAGGGAAGTTAAGTTAATGTTGTTTCTGCGTTTAACAGCAGTAGAAACATTAACTTAATATATACTTCCAAAGGTAATCTTGTCAATGTTGTTTCTGCGTTTACAGCAGGAGAAACATTAACTTAATATATACTTCCAAAGGTAATGTAATCAATGTTGTTTCTGCGTTTAACAGCAGTAGAAACATTGGCTGAGTTAATGTTGTTTTTGCGTATCAACAGCAGTAGAAACATTAACTTAATATACTTCCAAAGGGAATTTAAGTTAATGTTGTTTCTGCGTTTAACAGCAGTAGAAACATTAACTTAATATATACTTCCAAAGGTAATCTAAGTTAATGTTGTTTCTGCGTTTAACAGCAGTAGAAACATTAACTTAATATATACTTCCAAAGGTAATCAAGTTAATGTTGTTTCTGCGTTTAACAGCAGTAGAAACATTAACTTAATATATACTTCCAAAGGTAATTTAAGTTAATGTTGTTTCTGCGTTTAACAGCAGTAGAAACATTAACTTAATATATACTTCCAAAGGTAATCTTATCAATGTTGTTTCTGCGTTTTACAGCAGAAGAAACATTAACTTAATATATACTTCCAAAGGTAATGTAATCAATGTTGTTTCTGCGTTTAACAGCAGAAGAAACATTAACTTAATATATACTTCCAAAGGTAATGTAATCAATGTTGTTTCTGCGTTTAACAGCAGAAGAAACATTAACTTAATATATACTTCCAAAGGTAATGTAATCAATGTTGTTTCTGCGTTTAACAGCTAGTAGAAACATTAACTTAATATATACTTCCAAAGGTAATGTAATCAATGTTGTTTCTGTGTTTGACAGCAGAAGAAACATTAACTTAATATATACTTCCAAAGGTAATGTAATCAATGTTGTTTCTGCGTTTAACAGCTAGTAGAAACATTAACTTAATATATACTTCCAAAGGTAATGTAATCAATGTTGTTTCTGCGTTTTACAGCAAGTAGAAACATTAACTTAATATATACTTCCAAAGGTAATTAATCAATGGTGCTTCACCACCACCACCACCTCTACCTTGGCCTCTTCCTTGACCCCTGCCTCGGCCTCTACCACGACCTCTTCCACGGCCACCACCACGACCTCCTCGAACTTCCGACTCTTGCGGCTCTTCCCTATAGTTAGTTCCGACTCTTCTTGGTATTACCATTTCTATAAAACAAGGAACACATCGACCCGAATTCAGTCTCAAATACGCACATGTTAAACACACAAGTAGTTAATGCTCTCATGTCGACGCACTATACATAATCAATACCTTTATACTAAGGCTAGCATGTCAATGTTCTTCTACAATTGTCATCTATCATGTCCTCATACCAATGACCATGACCAACTCAAATACAAAAAATAACCATAGCATACCAAGAATCATATAAGAACAAGCGGTTAAAGCATAGTCCGAATCTAACTCCTACATCCAATCTACCAAGGGTGTTTGTATACAGGTGATACCAGCGACTTTCCCTCCACAACCCCGGTATATTAAATGCATGTTGGGCTTCGTGTTAGGTCCAGATTTAGTCCAGATTTACTGGACTCGCTCCAGACGCGACTATTGGAGCCTCACTGAAGATCTGACCAGAATCGTGTTCTACTGGACCTACTCCAGACTTGGAATCTGGAGTCCCTCTGAAGATTTGTCCAGAAATAATTGAAGACCAGTGAGCAAATACTTGTATAGGAAATCTGGAGTATTCTCCAGATTAGCTCACTGGACTTCACCCCAGTCCAGATCAACTCTACTGAAGACATTCTGACTGAAGTCAAAGACTGAAGTCTGAAGAAAGAAGACTTAACAAATGGCGGAGTCCACTGGAAAGTCTTACCAGATCTGTTCACTGGAGGATTGTTAGTGTTCTAGATCCTGCAAGTCTGAACACTGATATCAAGGATTGACTTTTCCCTTTACACACTTTCCAAAGAACAATCCACTTGTTCTTTACCAAAGTATACGTGTGTTAAGGTGGTTGGATAAAAGGATACACTTGCACTTGATGTGACTTTATCCTTTAACACTTTCCAAAGAACAATCCACTTGTTCTTTACCAAAGTATACGTGTGTTAAGGTGGTTGGATAAAAGGATACACTTGCACTTGATGTGACTTTATCCTTATTCCTTATCCAATACATTTATTGTTCTTGTCGGATCATTAAATGTATGCAACCATATTTGTACGGCACAAAATTCACTGGTGAATTTTGTTGCCTATAAATACAAAGTCATTTCCTTGACAAAAATACTTTTAAGCATTCATTTTGCATTGAAGTGAATTTGTCCAAATACTCTCGATCTTAAACAGGGATACTTCACAACTTTAAGTATCTCGATCCTAAAGAGATATTTGACAAATATAGATCATTTGTAACTCATAGGTTGTTAGGATATATACTTAATTGTATTATCCTGATTCCGCAACAACCTTGTGTTTTATTTAACATCATAAATAAAATACCCATGAAACAATACATAATGTTCCACTTTATTTGTTTACTGCTTTAAGTCTTGTATTACTTTATTTATATACTTGCATTTATATTAAAGTAATACTAGTCCAATCTAGTGCTTATTAGACTTGTTGTATTTTGCACTTTTTGGTTAACCATCGAACTTAAGGGACTCACATTTGGTATCAGAGCAGAAGGCTAAACATTGCCTAGATCTGTTTCTTGATGGCTAACCAAGAAAATACACAAGGTTTTAGTCTTGGTCCCGATCCTAATGCAAACATTAATGATCAAAATGAACCACCAATTGTCAATAACACTAATCCACCTCCTCCTCCTCCTACTCCTGCTTCTCCACACGTGCATGTGCACTACTCAAATAATCCTGTTCCTAAATTCAGTGGGAACAGTGATGAATTTGATACGTGGAAGGCTAGGATGGTTTTGCATGTCACTGGTATTGAGAGGAACATGATGAAAATTTTAAACGAAGGTCCATATATTCCAACATCACCTCTCAATCCCCTTCTTGATCCTTCTGGATCTAGAAGAGGAAGGGAAAAGAGGGAGGAACATTGGTCAGAAGAGGAGAGGAGATTGGTGAATCTAGACACCCTTCTCAAAAACATGATCCTCGGGGCCGTTCCAGAAACCCTAATTCCCACACTAGTTCTTTTTCCTAGTGCTAAAACCATGTGGGATGAACTTTTAAACCAACATGAAGGAGGAGATGACACCATTGTCACCAGAAAGGTCTCCTTAAACAAGAGGTATGAGTCATTTTTTGCTCAACCTAACGAGTCTCTCACTGGTACTTACACCAGATTTATGAGTATCATAAACAAATTGAGAGGTCTTGGGGTTGAGAAGGACAAGGATATACTTCTGGAGAAATTTTGTGACATTCTACCCACCAAATGGTCTCACATGATCCTAGTCTTACGACAAGGAAAAACTCTGCACACACACACTCTCTCAACTCTTTATGGAGCTTTCAGGTACACTGAAGAAAATCAAGCTCAGAGAGTGGTGGCAGAACAAGATGCCTTTAACCATGCCTCCAGTAGTTCTAATGTGATCAGTCATACTGAACCACAAGGTACAGCACTGATATCTTCTGAGAATGTATTTTCTATGAAGAAGATGGTGTCTGAACTCATGGATTCTGGAGAATCCAGTCAAGTCTCTCCAGACTGTTGTGATGAAACTGAAGATGATGACCTTATTGCAATGATTGCTAAAACGTTTAACCGTTTCAAAGCAAGAGCAAATAGGCCATCTGGAGAATTTGCATCCAGTTCTTCCACTGACAAGACCAATTTGACATGCTTTAAGTGTGGCAAAAAGGGTCATTTCATGAAAGAGTGCAGGTCCAACCAGTTTGCATCCAAGCCTGGTCCATTCTCTTCTAATAATAAGCCTGATGATAGCTATAAAATGAAATATAAAAAGCTTAAGGCCCAAATTGCTCTCATGGCACAACAAATTGAAACCAATAATAAGTGCATGATCGCAACAACTGAAGAGAAGTGGGTTCCTTCTGATGACTCATCTATTGATGAAGAAGAAGAAAGAGATTGCTGCTACATGGCTCTGGCAGACGAAGAGCACCTGGTGAAGGAAGATGTCACATCTGGACGATGGGTGGACATTGTTATCAAGAAGGTTAGTGATTATGATAATGCAACTGACCAAGAACTAAAACTGGACATTGCTGAAGCTTTAAATTCTGATTTGATTTTTGTAGAAACTGTTAGATCTGATTGTGTAAATGGTCTAGAAACAGATTCTTCTGAAATAAATGCTTTAAAATCAAAATTAAAAGAACTTCAAGACATTGAACTGGCATTTCAAGCCCAGGTTCTGGTAACTGAACAATTGATTCAAGAAAAACAAGATCTTGAGATCATTTTAGAGAAAGAAAAACTGGTGATTAAGTCATGGCTAGAAACCAAAAAGCCATATGATGCTGCAGTAAAACAATTTCCTGCCCAGAAACGTGCATATTTAGATGGAAATACTCATATAGCATCATTAATACCAGTAATCGATCGATTACCAGAGGAGTTCAGGTCAACCACTGTTTATGATAAGCCTGTAACTCCCAAGACCAAGTTTTGCCCAGTTCAATCCCCAGAGGTCAAGACTGGAGCGCTCCAGATGGCTGCTCCAGTTAAAGAGGTCTATCGGAATAAACCTTTGCCTCAGACCAATCCCCTACCAAAGCCTTGGACTGGAAAGGCTAAGGTATCATCTGAAGATAATGTTTTGTCCAGGTTAGAGAGCCAGATTCAAATTCTGACTCGTCAATTACAAAGTATTAATGCAAGATTAAACTTTATTGAGGGTACTTCATCTGGCCCTAGACAAAACACAAAACCTTTTGCTAAGAAAGACAAATCTATTTCTCAAGTTGAGAAAAAGAAAAAGGTTTTAAAACTATCAACTCCAGTGGTCTTTTCATCTAAGACCACTGTTGAAGAAAGTGAACTAGATCAGATTGCCCCAGGGACCTATAAGGGAGGGTCCAGTGAACCCATCAGTCGATGGGTTCCCAAATCTAACTGATAAATATCTGGTGTATGTGTAGGGCGATCGAAAGAAGTATATCTGGTATCTTGACAGTGCAGCTGGCAGGACTATGACCGGATGTAAGACCCTACTGGAGGAGTTCACCATTTCTGATGGACCCTCCATCACTTTTGGAAATGATGGTTGTGGAAAGACTGAGGGATATGGTGTTCTGAACAATGGACAAGTCAAGTTTACACGTGTTGCATTTGTGAATGGTTTGAAATATAACTTGATCAGTGTAAGCCAACTGTGTGACGATGGCTATCAAGTCTTATTCAATGTTGCTCAGGGCATCGTATTCAACAAGGACTGGAAGGTAGTGTTGATTGCTCCCAGATAAGGGAATGTGTACGTGATGGATATGGAAAGCTCTCCTTCAGAGCAGTGTTTCTATACTCAAGCTGATGAAGACACAAACTGGTTATGGCATAAAAGGTTATCCCATTTAAATTTCAAAAACATTAACAAGTTGTCCAGAAAACAACTTGCGCATGGGATACCTTCAGTTTCCTTCAAAAAGGAAAGGCCATGTCCAGGATGTGAGATGGGTAAGCAAAAACGTACCAGTTTCAAGACCAGACAGAATTTCAGCATTTCTGAACCTCTTCATATGCTTCATATGGACCTCTTTGGTCCAGTGAACGTTCAGACTCGTGCTGGTAAAAGATACACCCTGGTGATCGTAGATGAATTCTCCAGATATTGTTGGGTGATCTTTCTAAGGTCTAAAAGTGAAGCTGCTGCTGAAATCATCAGTCTTATCAAGCAAATTGAGCTCAAGTACAGTCGAAAAGTGTGTCAGTTAAGAAGTGACAATGGAACAGAATTCCAGAATGCAACTCTGGAGTCATTCTGTACTGACACTGGCATCTCCCAGAATTTCTCATCAGCCCGATCTCCAGAACAAAATGGAGTTGTGGAAAGACTGAGGGATATGGTGTTCTGAACAATGGACAAGTCAAGTTTACACGTGTTGCATTTGTGAATGGTTTGAAATATAACTTGATCAGTGTAAGCCAACTGTGTGACGATGGCTATCAAGTCTTATTCAATGTTGCTCAGGGCATCGTATTCAACAAGGACTGGAAGGTAGTGTTGATTGCTCCCAGATAAGGGAATGTGTACGTGATGGATATGGAAAGCTCTCCTTCAGAGCAGTGTTTCTATACTCAAGCTGATGAAGGGTATTTCTTAGGCTATTCAGCCATTCGCAAGGCCTTCAGAGTCTACAACAAGAGACTGGAGAAGGTCCATGAGTCAATTCATGTCACATTTGATGAATCAAATGTTGCAATCAACAAGAAGCCAGCCCTTGACACTCCCCCAGTAACTCCAATTGTCTTTTGTGAATCTGATCCTATAAACGACAAATTTGAAGATTCACCAGACACAGTTTCCAGTCATCCTGATCTGGAACCTGTTCAGAAACTCTACAGTAGTACTCCATTCTATCCCTCTATTATTTTCAAACTACCCTCTGAAATTAATATTGGTTCAGATGTACGTACTACTCCCCCAGTAACTCCAATTGTCTTTTGTGAATCTGATCCTATAAACGACAAATTTGAAGATTCACCAGACACAGTTTCCAGTCATCCTGATCTGGAACCTGTTCAGAAACTCTACAGTAGTACTCCATTCTATCCCTCTATTATTTTCAAACTACCCTCTGAAATTAATATTGGTTCAGATGTACGTACTACTCCCCCAGTAACTCCAATTGTCTTTTGTGAATCTGATCCTATAAACGACAAATTTGAAGATTCACCAGACACAGTTTCCAGTCATCCTGATCTGGAACCTGTTCAGAAACTCTACAGTAGTACTCCATTCTATCCCTCTATTATTTTCAAACTACCCTCTGAAATTAATATTGGTTCAGATGTACGTACTACTCCCCCAGTATCAGTGTCAGTTGAGAATAGACCAGAAATGTCTTCTTATGAAGAATTTCAAACTGAACCAGTACTCCAGGAAATACCTTCAAATGAAGAATTTCATGATGCAAACTCCAGGAAATGTCTTCTTATGAAGAATTTCAAACTGAACCAGTACTCCAGGAAATACCTTCAAATGAAGAATTTCATGATGCAAATTGTGATTTAAATGACTCAGATGAAGATACTGAAGTAATCTGGCAAGATCCTCCTCCAGAAGCAACTCCAGAGGAGACTCAACTGAATTATTGCACTGATATTGTTGTCAGTAACAATCCTGGTCAGTACTCCAGATGGACAAAAGCTTACCCTATTGATCAGATCATAGGTGACTCCAGTCGTGGAGTTCAGACCAGAAGAGCCTCCAGTAATCAATGCTTATACGTAAGTTTTCTATCTTTGATGGAACCAAAGAAGATTGACGAGGCTATGGAAGATCCAAGCTGGGTGACTGCTATGCAAGAAGAGCTTCACCAGTTTGAAAGGAACAAAGTCTGGTATCTGGTTCCTTTCCCAGTTGGAAAGAAAGAACCAATTGGAACAAGATGGGTCTTTAGAAACAAAGTAGATGAAGATGGCCACGTAATCAGAAACAAAGCCAGACTGGTAGCACAAGGCTACTGCCAGTCAGATGTCGACTTTGATGAATCATTTGCTCCAGTGGCTAGACTTGAAGCGATCAGAATATTCTTAGCATTCGCTGCGAATCATCAGTTCAAGGTCTACCAGATGGATGTAAAGAGTGCTTTCTTGAATGGAAAGCTTGAAGAAGAAGTTTACGTCAGACAACCTCCAGGTTTCGTTGATGAAAAGCATCCACATTGGGTATATCGTCTGGACAAAGCGCTATATGGCCTCAGACAAGCCCCACGTGCCTGGTATGATACTCTGACTAAACATTTGTTGAAAAATGGTTTTAAACGAGGTGCAATTGACAATACCTTATTCATTCTTCATGAGAAAGGTAATCTGTTACTGGTACAAATTTATGTTGATGATATTATTTTTGGGTCTACTGATGAAAACATGTGCAAGGAGTTTTCAAAAATCATGTCCACTGAATATGAAATGAGTCTGATGGGTGAATTAACATATTTTCTTGGACTCCAGATTAAACAAAACAAAGATGGCATTTTTATTAATCAGGAGAAATATGTTAGAGATCTTTTAAAGAAATATGATATGAACTCTTCACCATCTAAACCAACTCCAATTTCTGCACCACTGACACTGGACTCTGATCCAGATGGCAAACCAGTGAACACCACTGTCTATAGAGGCATGGTTGGTTCACTGGTGTATTTAACTGCCAGTAGACCAGATATTATGTTTTCAACATGTTTATGTGCCAGATATCAGTCTAATCCAAAGGAATCTCATATGCTTGCTGTAAAGCGCATACTGAAGTATCTTAAAGGTGTCCCCAGTCTAGGTCTTTGGTACCCCAAAGGCTCAGGCATGGATCTAATGGGTTATTCAGATTCAGATCATGCAGGTTGTAAGATAGATAGGAAATCCACAACTGGTGGATGTCATTTCCTTGGTGGCAAACTGGTCAGCTGGACCAGTAAGAAGCAAACTTCAGTTTCATTGTCCACTGCTGAAGCTGAATACGTGTCTGCAGCCAGTTGTTGTGCTCAGATACTCTGGATGAAGAACCAGTTCCTTGATTATGGTATTAAATATTCAAAGACTCCAATCTTTTGTGATAATACCAGTGCCATCGCTATCTCAAACAATCTAGTCATGCACTCCAGAACGAAGCACATTGATCTAAGGTATCACTTCATTCGTGATCATATTATGAAAAACAACATTGAACTCCATTTTATTCCCACTGACAAACAACTCGCTGACATTTTTACCAAACCTCTGGATGTCAAAACTTTTGAATATCTTGTTGGTGAGTTGGGAATGTTAAATCCTTAAATCTGGTGACTGCTCAGATATTGAACGCCTCTGTGTACTATCTTTGCATTATTAGATTTCTGGAACAACATTCCAGGGAAGACTTGAAAAATATTTTCTAAATACTTGGTCTTTGTGTGTGCCACGTAAGCAAACCTTTTTGAAGATATTTTAATCCTACGTGGCATGTAAATTTTTTCAACGCAATGATGGTCTTTTTACCTTGGGAAAACAAAAAGTACAAGTTGTTACTGTTTTGTGGGCTGTAAACCGTCATGCATTTATGTATGATGTGATGTAATTAATGCGGATCTCAGAACCCGATCAAAAACTTTGTTTGATAATTTCAAATAAGACGTTTGAGTTCCACATTGTCTCTCCTATATATACCCACTTTCAATTTCAATAGCATTTACTTCGAACATAACTCCCAAATCTCTCAAATTCCTTCATTAAATTTCTTCCTTCATTCAATTTCCAATCATATTTATCTCTCTTATTTACTCCATTTACATTCAATTCTTTCATCAAATCTTCATCATAACCTTAAATATTCAATTTCATTTTCATCTATTCTCATAAATGGCACCTAGACAGTCAAGATCTCTTAGAAATTTGCTTGCCAACGAATTTGCTCCTTCGGAAAATGTTGATAGGGCGCCTCATATCAATCTTGAGGCAAGTGCCATAAGAATAAATATGAATAACTGGATGGCAAGACTCTCTCTGTCCAGTGTTCATGATGCCCAATCGATCATTGGGAGATTAAACTCATTCTTCCTTTCTTGCCCATTATATGGTGCATTAACATTGAATCCAGGAAGGATGTACCATGAATATTTGTGTGAATTCTGGTACACTGCAACCTATGACGATGAAACTTCATCGATCAACTATACTCTCAAGGGAGGTACCAGATCCCTTGGTTTCACAGCTAGTCTTTTCAGGTCTGTTCTCCAGTTAAGCTATCATGAACAGAATGAGTTACCTATCGAACTTCCCACTGGTATAAATACAAGGGAAGTATGCAGGCTAATGGGGCATACAGATATATTGGATGAGCATGGCCAGCTATCCAGAAAAGGGACTATCTACATGAGCAAGCTGTCAGACTCATGGAGATATTTCTTCACTCATATTGTTGAGTGTCTAGGAGGCAGCTCTGGAGGATTAGACCAGATTAATCAAATACACCTCCAGATTGCCTATTGCTTGTGGTTTGGGCTTAGAGTGGATTTTGCCCAAATCCTCTTTGACGACCTGGTTGAGCGCCTAAGAGTGAAAGGACGAAAACCATTTGTGCCTTATATTCGATTCCTTTCACTGATGTTTAAGAATGCACTTGGCGACCAGTATGATATGGATACTACTCACTTTTCTATGAGTGAGTATATGAGGGACCTAGTCAACCTTAGGTCTCCAGTGGATGAGGTAGATATTCCTCAGTCCATGCTTTCCTTCCAAAGGGAAGAAGTTGAAATGGGTCCAGTTAGAGTTCAAGATGTTGAAGGACCATCTGGTGATGATGTACAGATAATAGAGGCTGTACAGCCCATAAGACAAGTTGCTCCAGAAGGTCAAGGTCAAGAAGTTGTTGAACCTTCCAGACGACCTAGAACTAATAGGCGTCTGATGAGAGCTGGAATCCAGGTGAATCCAGAAAGACATCCAGGTGATGTTATGAATCTGGATGGATCACCAATATTTGAATCTGAAGAGGTTGTTGGGCAAGAAACTGATGAACAAGCTGAACATATTGCCCAGGTTGTTGAAGAAGTTGTTGAAGATGTTCAAACTGATGAACATGCTTCTGGTGAGCAAGAGGCTCCACTGGACTTGAATGTTGAGGTTGGTGAACAGGTAGATGTAGAGACTGGTGAACAGTCTGGTGAACAGACAGTTGGGATTGCTCAAGAATGGGATGTTGTTGAATCTCCAATGTCTGAAGGCTTTGATGTGAACTTGAACTTTCTGGGTGAAGATGTACAAGAAGAAGAAAATCTAGCAGAAATGCCAACACCTACACCAGAAATGCCACCACCAGAAACCAAACATGCCACCACCACCACCACCTTCAATTCCAGAAAACACCCAATACTTCACTCCAGCAATCATTCAACCTTCAGAATCTCAACCTCCTCCTCGTGCGCCGGAGTCACCAGTTGCAACGTCTGAAGCTGCAACTGAAGAGGACTGGGCACAAGTTCCTCTTATGACCAGATTACCCTCCACTCTTGAACCTCCCACTGGTCTCTCCACTTCTCCTTCAACCGAGGTCCAAGGACTTTTAAGTAAGGTGGTGGACCTGGAGAGATCACTCCAGACTTCATCTCAGGTTATTTCAGACTTCAAATCTTTACTTTCAAATAACCTTGCTTCAGAGATGAATGTCTTCGCTGGGAATGAGAAGCTGGTTTATGAGAAGCTTGATGAACTGGTACTGGCCACAAACACCAACACTGAAAAGATCAAGGTGGCAGTCCAGGGATTAGAGAATAGGTTGGTTACTTCTGTTCAGAGTGCAGTCACTGGTGGACTGGCAGGTCTGAAAGAAGAGGTTCAGAATTTGGTTTTCAGGGTAAGCTCTCTGGAGAGTAGGCCCACATTGGACCAGAGTGCAGTTGTTAGTACTCTAAGTGATGAATGTACAAGGAAGTTCAGAAACAACATGTTAAAAGAATTATGTGAAGAAGTTTCTGGGACTGTCCTTCGTAGCATTTATGATGGGGTATTACCCCAAGTAGAGAAGCTACTGGATGAGAAGTTGCCAAAACACTTGCCCAAAGCTGTTGCAAATGTTCAGAAGGAAGTGCAGGAACTAAAGAAAGTTGTGACTGAAACAACTCCAGTACAAGGTACATCTTTTGGTTCACTGGACAGACTTATGCTTGAACAAATGTGGAATGATCTCAAGTCAAGAACTGGAGATCCTTCCAAGGGGGAAGAGTTGTCTGGTGACCAATCACAAAGAGCATATGGCACTGAAGCCGGGCTTACTGAATCACAAAGAGCATATGGCACTGAAGCCGGGCTTACTGAATCACAAAGAGCATATGGCACTGAAGCCGGGCTTACTGAATCACAAAGAGCATATGGCACTGAAGCCGGGCTTACTGAAGAGGCTGCTGGTACTGAAGCCAGTGAGCCCCAGTTTGAAACCTTCCCAGATATTCCTACTACACTGAAGGCTGTTAAAGGAAAGGAAAAAGTTGTGTCTGGTGAAGAGGAAGAGCAAACTAAAGATGTTGATAATGAAACTTCAAGGAAGTTAGAGCAGGAATGCATAATGATAGAGATTTTTAAAAGAAATCAAAAAGATGAACTGCTGGCCCATCAAAGGGAGATGGCAAATATGGGTACTCTGGACTCCTACAATGCTGGAAGGTTAGGCATTAATATTGAAGTTTTTAAAAGGATGAAGGATGACCCCAGAGTTCATCAATGCCTAAATGCATTAGATGATGTTCATGTACGCTCATTCTACGCTAAAGAAGAGCAAGTCTATGACTCAATTATTTATGGCGTGAGTGTACCAGAACTCATCAGACAGAGAAAAGCTGAACTGGTAAGTCTCCAGAAGAAAATAAGAAAGAATGTTGGTGCTCTGGAGATAGAGTACAGAAAGAGACTTACTGGTTTACCAAAGTTGACTTCCAGACAGATCAAAGCAATCAGAGATGGTGATGTAAGTACTTTCATTCCCCTGGACACTTCTCGAAGAATAAATCGTCAAGAACTCCAAACTGCTGTAGAGCAAAGGAGAGTGTCCAAGGATACTGAAGCTTTGATCCAGCAAGCCAAGCTGAAAGAAAAATACAATGAAATGTTAAACTTCAGGGCTGATGCAAGAAGGATCACTGGTGCTGAAATCAAGTTGGCTGAAGATCATGAAGGCATGTCTAAGTTTGAGGTAAAGTTGACCAGGGAGGATAACTTCACTGATGAGAGGAGAAGTACTTCAGTCCAAGCTTTTGGATGGAGTGAACTTAGGGAAATTGCTCTAACATTCAAGGGGAAGACAGATGTGTCGACTGATGTTAAGGCATTTCTGAAAAGGATTGAGAAGGTATGGATAAGAAAGCAACAGATGGAAGTTGCATTGGGCATAAGATCACCAGATTCATTACCATCTTCTCCATCACCAAAGAGAAAGGCTACTGAAGATGCTCCAGAAAGGACATCGAAAAGAAGGGCCTAACTCTTATTGTTTACTTATTGTAAATTATTGTCTTATGAAAATTGTATACTATTTATCAGTTGATGAATGTAATAATAGTTGCAATTTTTTTTATTTTTATAAGTAAATGACCAGATTTAGTCTAAGTTAGAACTTAATTGATGAAACTGAAAACACTCATGATCTATAAAGTGTTTTCCAGTAACTTAGACTTTTTAGACAAATCGAAACTTGTGTTTTTCAAGCTTACAAAATGTATAGATTCAAGCTTTAAAACACTTGCATTATTTCTAAACAAATAGGGGGAATTTGTTAGGTCCAGATTTAGTCCAGATTTACTGGACTCGCTCCAGACGCGACTACTGGAGCCTCACTGAAGATCTGACCAGAATCGTGTTCTACTGGACCTACTCCAGACTTGGAATCTGGAGTCCCTCTGAAGATTTGTCCAGAAATAATTGAAGACCAGTGAGCAAATACTTGTATAGGAAATCTGGAGTATTCTCCAGATTAGCTCACTGGACTTCACCCCAGTCCAGATCAACTCTACTGAAGACATTCTGACTGAAGTCAAAGACTGAAGTCTGAAGAAAGAAGACTTAACAAATGGCGGAGTCCACTGGAAAGTCTTACCAGATCTGTTCACTGGAGGATTGTTAGTGTTCTAGATCCTGCAAGTCTGAACACTGATATCAAGGATTGACTTTTCCCTTTACACACTTTCCAAAGAACAATCCACTTGTTCTTTACCAAAGTATACGTGTGTTAAGGTGGTTGGATAAAAGGATACACTTGCACTTGATGTGACTTTATCCTTATTCCTTATCCAATACATTTATTGTTCTTGTCCGGATCATTAAATGTATGCAACCATATTTGTACGGCACAAAATTCACTGGTGAATTTTGTTGCCTATAAATACAAAGTCATTTCCTTGACAAAAATACTTTTAAGCATTCATTTTGCATTGAAGTGAATTTGTCCAAATACTCTCGATCTTAAACAGGGATACTTCACAACTTTAAGTATCTCGATCCTAAAGAGATATTTGACAAATATAGATCATTTGTAACTCATAGGTTGTTAGGATATATACTTAATTGTATTATCCTGATTCCGCAACAACCTTGTGTTTTATTTAACATCATAAATAAAATACCCATGAAACAATACATAATGTTCCACTTTATTTGTTTACTGCTTTAAGTCTTGTATTACTTTATTTATATACTTGCATTTATATTAAAGTAATACTAGTCCAATCTAGTGCTTATTAGACTTGTTGTATTTTGCACTTTCCTGGTTAACCATCGAACTTAAGGGACTCACACTTCGGTTCCGTTATGCTCTCAAGGTATTGGCAGGGTTTGTATACAGGTGATACCAGCGGCTTTCCCTCCACCCAACCAACACCCATCAAGCACACCGGTTTACCTACTATACATTAATCCAAGCATGTGCAATCCGTGATACCACATAACTTGCATATACTACCGGGTGGCGTAGAACCGTTGATCAGGCGTTTCTAGGGTTACCCGCTGTTATACTACGTTAGTGCCATCACTTCACATTGCCCTAAATTATTAAGCTACCATCAATCAAAAACAACAACCCATTCAATCCACAATCAAACATATGCACATGACCTCATTGACCTTAAATGACCACTTTGACCTCAACCACATGACCACATCTTAAAAGCAACACATTGTCCAATCGTACTCATGTTATCACATATAATGATCATGCCTAGAACTCCTAGCGCACACTTACAAAGCTCATACAATTCACCGTGCACACAAGATTCCTAATCATGCATGCTATATGAAAAAGTTTTACATAAGTCGTAGTCTAGGCCAATCCACCTAATTCTCTACGACCATGTGTGGGCCACCATTCTGTAACACCCCAAGCTAGGCCTGGAGCGCACGGAAAAGCATAGCACGACATGGAATTAATGTATAACGAAACTATATGAATAAAGGATTCAAGGAATCCAACACCAAGCATACCAAATGTACACATAACATATAGTGTTTACAATGCATCTAATACGAAAGTCAAATAAAGACATATCGTTCATCCCTCGTAGAAAAGGGAGCATGTGGGTTCGAGACCACATGAATATGTCAATCAAGGAAGCGCCAATCATGCACATTTCCTTGAACACTACTACAAAAGATGCGCGGCGTCCTCGATCCGGTCCAACTCTAGCATGCTATCCTCAAGTCCTCTGGTTCGCTTGGTTACCTAAAAAGTGTACTAAACCAAGTCAACACTAGGTTGGTGAGTTCGTAGGAATGAACAACAAGGATCTAATGTCAAGGCCTTCCACAAAATAATCAAACATAAGATAAGTAGTGAACTTACAGCGAGCCTTTATAAGGCACAAAACACGCAATTGAGGTTTGCCTATAGCATAACCTTATCACACACGTATTCACATATGGAGCTACATCAAATAGTCAGAATACGAATAATAAACCAAAATAAGTAAAACGATAACAATGAGTATTGTGCAAGTCCGATAGTGTCACAAAGTCAACCATGTCCATCAATGTCTATCACAATGTTCTCATATCCTCTCATTGTCATCAAGTACGTAGAGTACCCGTATATTGTCATCAAGTACCTAAAGTACCCGTATATTGTCATCAAGTACTTAAAGTACCCGTATAAAGTCATCAAGTACGTAAAGTACCCGTAAATTGTCATCAAGTACCTAAAGTACCCGTATATTGTCATCATGTCCACCATGTCCATCAATGTCCATCACAAAACAAAGAATACATACACTTTAGAGACGATCCTACCTCCGAGGGTGTCATAGATGCTTATATATAGGGTCACCCGCAGCCTTCCCACCACATCTATAACACTTTGATGGCATTACCGACCACCATGTATGCATTACTAAACCTAAATTATGATTTATAACTAAAAATGAAAATACACACAACCAATCATTTCAACAAGACTTGTACACTTTCCAGCCCGAATCTCTATCGAGTAGGGAACTACGAAACTCACCTTGATCGAGCAAATACAAGTTAATATCAAGCTACGAATGTACAACGTTCGCCAATTGTCCACAACCTATCAATACATGTCACAATATAACCAATGTCAATGCTTGTAAACCTAGCAATGACTTCCAACCTTGAATGACTCTAGAAACTTGTTATGACACCAATGAACCAGAAAGAAGGTCTATAAGAAAGTACGGCTCGACCCAAGGACCATGGAAGATCAATAAGCTCAAACGAAGACGAAACAGGAAAACAACAACTGGAGACTGGCGTCTCACACGCCACCTTGTGACGTCTCATACGCCGGCCAAGCTTGGCTTGGCGTATCGTACGCTATGAATTGACGTAACATACACCGGCTAGGAAATGTCTTGGCGTCTCGTACGCCGAAACTGGCGTAACATACACCGGTCTAGAAAATGTCGTTTTGATCAGCGTAACACAAGGGGATTTGGCGTGAAGACAAAAACGAACTATGGGAAGCACCGTCTCATACGCCAAGGGTGTCGTATGATACGCCAGACCTGCACACAAAAATCAGCCAAACACGATCCAAACATCACCAAAACCCCAAATTTGACCCAAAAATCGATTTGAGGAACTTCCAAACTCATTTCTAAGCATAAATGAACATAAACCATATTCCAAACACGATCCATAACATCAAACCTTATCCAAATTCGTTCTTGACCCAAATAAAACCCTAAGAAACCTAGTTTGACCCAAAAACACATTTTAAACCGAAATTGACCAAAAACTCTTTTGATTTGAACTAGAAACAAGATTAACAACATAAAATGGAGGTTTTGCGCTAAGAATTACTTACCAAATCTTTCTCCAAGATGTCAAATCCGAAAATGAGCTAGAGAAGGAGTTTCCTTGCACTTTGAGAACCCAAATTTGTGATATGTGAAAGAGATGACGATGCTAACAACGATTTTATCACTAATCTAGTTTGAAACAACAATTTAGATGTAAGAATTTTAGAGAGAGAGAGATAAGAGTGTGTGTGTGTGTGTGTGTGTTCTTGAGTGAGCTAGAGAGAGAAATAGGTAGATAGAAATGAAAGGAGGAGGGAAGGAGGATAAGGTTGGGTGGGTCACGAGTCGCGGGTCGGATCCATGGATGACCCCTTTCACATTTCTAGTCCAATTTAATACTGAATAATGTCTCATGACTAAATAAATGACCAATTCACCTCGACACGTACCTTGCACACAAAAGAACTACAAAATGACCTCAAATATATATTACTAACTAAATTTGTTAGTCAATTGTACAAATAGTCAATTGGTCAAAATCACGAATGTTACACCATCCTAACCAGCTACAGATTACTAGACCCAATCAGAATAGAGGCAATCAAGTTCCAGCTGCTAGAGGTCGTGCTTTTGTATTGAATGCAGCAGAGGCTCGCAACGATTCGAAATGTTGTTGCAGGAACTTTTTCTTGAATGGTCGTTATGCTACTGTTCTTTTTGACTCGGGTGCTGATTATAGTTTTGTCGCGCCTAGTTTTGTTCCTTTATTGAGTGGTAGACCGAGTCCTATGTGTTTATACTTTGACGTAGAAATGGCTAACGGTGAGTTAGTTAAACTAGACCAGGTCATTCGCTCGTGCACATTAGTCCTTAATAATCAAACTTTCCTTATTGACTTAGTACCTTTTGAAATGGGAAGTTTTGACATCATTGTTGGTATGGACTGGATGTCTTTGGTGGACGCAACCATTCATTGTAGTGCAAAAGTCGTTAGAATACCTTTACCTAGTGGTGAGATACTAGAAGTCCAGGGTGAGAAGTCTGAATCTTTTTAAAGTCGTGCCATGAGTGCATCGGTTAAAGAGGTTACCTTCAATGATGTTCTTGTCGTTCGTGACTATCAGGATGTTTTCCCTGATGATTTACCGGGCTTACCTCCATCTCGACAACTTGATTTTCGTATTAGCCTTGTTCCTAACGCAGCTCCTGTAGCAAAAGCCCCTTATAGACTAGTGATGACTGAATTACAAGAACTGGCCGCACAATTAAAAGAACTTCAAGATAAGGGATTTATTCGACCTAGTCAGTCACCGTGGGGAGCACCTGTTTTCTTCGTTAAAAAGAAGGATTGTTCTTTTCGTACGTGTATCGACTATCGTGAGCTGAATAAGTTAACAGTAAAGAACCGTTATCCCTTCCTAGGATTAATGATTTGTTCGACCAGCTTCAAGGTGCTAAGTGTTTCTCAAAAATTGACTTACGTTCAGGGCATCATCAATTGCGTTTACACGAGGACGACATACCAAAGACTGCTTTTAGAACGATATATGGACATTTTGAATTCACAGTGATGCCCTTTGGATTGACTAACGCACCAGCAGTTTTCATGGACTCTATGAATAGAGTGTGCCGACCGTATTTGGACAAGTTCGTAATCGTGTTTATCGACGACATTCTGATTTACTCAAAGACAAAGAAAGAGCATGTTCAACACTTGAGAAAGGTATTGGATTTATTGACAAAGGAAAAACTATATGGGAAGTTTTCTAAATGCGAGTTCTGACTTGATGAGGTACTGTTAGGACCAGTTCACCTGGAACTGGCCAGTCACTAGTTCACACTGACCAGTCACCAGTTGCATCTGGTGACCCAGTAAAACTGGTGACCAAGAAGATTTGTCCAGAAATATATTGAAGTCCAGTTGCACCGTACAGTCAACGCAACTGAAGACTTCCTCCAGTTGAGAACTGACCAGTTGAAGAATCATTCCAGTTGAAGTCGAAGACAACAAATGGAAGATAGAGAATGGCAATGGCAGCGAAGCCCAGTTGGCATTCTAGTCAGTTACAAACTGGAGACCATAAGTGGAAAGCCCTTACAAAGCTTTACACTGATTACGAGGAATTGACTTGTATACTTTATGTACCTTGTGTAAAGTTGCTTTATCATGTGACTTTACACTGCTTTTTAAGGAATTAAATGTTATTCCTTAAATGCTCTCAACCACATTTGTACGGCTAAAGTTAACATCCCAATGTTAACTTTGCCTATAAATACAAGTCATTGCACAACCAAGAATTAAAATAAAGTGTTCAACTCACAAAGTGAAAAACATACAAACACTTCACACTTTGCAAACCTGCAATATTCTTGGTGAACTTGTGCAATCTTCTCTCAATCGCTAAAAGGAACATTTCACAACTTTAAGTGTTTCGATTGTCTTGAGAAATTCCGAGTATAGATCAATTGTATTTCATAGGTTGTTAGGATATTTACATTCGTGTATTATCTTGGTTCCGCATCAACCTTGTAATTTGTTTAATATCAATAAATAAATTACACATTGAAAAATACATATTGTCTCATCAAGTTATCTTTCAAGTTATTTGTATTATTGCATTGTTCTTTACTTATTATCTTTTGTATAAGTAATCTATCTAGAACTTGGTATATACACACTGCAACTGGTCGTCTCCAGTTCAGTGCATATATTGCAAAGTAACTCCACCATCGACATAGAGGTGTCTTCAGTAGTACCATCTATCGAGTTGGGACTTACAAGTGGTATCAGAGCAGAAGGCTAATAAACTTGCCTAGATCTACTAAGATGAACACTACTGAAGGCGGAGATGGTTCTGGTTCAGGTGAAAACCCCTCGAATACTAATGCACAACCTTTTCAAAATGTTAACACCAACCCTCCTCCTCCTACTGCCCCAAACCATGTCCATGTACACTACTCTAACACTCCTGTTCCAAAATTTGATGGAAACAGTGAGACATTCGGTACATGGAAGGCTAGAATGCTTTTGCATTTTGGTGGGATTGAAAGGTATATGTTGAAAATCCTTAAGGATGGACCATATATACCCATGTCCCTTGGGGTCAGTCCTCTTCTTGATCCAACTGGAAGAAGAGGTTCAAGGGAAAAGCCAGAAGACCATTAGTCTGATGAGGATCGTAGACTTGTTGATCTGGACACCAGACTCAAGAACATGATCCTTGGGGCTGTTCCTGAAGATCTAATTCCAACACTTGTGATGTTCCCCAATGCAAAATCTATGTGGGACAAGTTAGTTATTCAGTTTGAAGGAGGTGATGACACTATTGTCACCAGAAAAGTTGCTTTGAACAAGAAGTATGAATCCTTCTTTGCCTTGCCCAATGAAAGTCTAACTGGTACATACACCAGATTTTCTAGCCTCATCAATCAGTTGAGAGGTTTGGGTGTAGAGAAGGATAAAGATATTCTTCTTGAGAAGTTTTGTGATATTCTTCCTTCCAAATGGGAAAACAAGGTTCTTGTCTTGAGACAAGGTAAAACCTTGCACACTCATACTCTTGCATCGCTCTATGGAGCCTTCAGATTCACTGAAGATAATAATGCTGCAAGACTTGTGGCTGAGCAAGATGCCATGAACCATGCCCAGAGTCCCAAGGTTGCTAGTGTAACTGAGCGACCTTGTGCTGCTTTAATGTCTGCTGAGAGTGTCCAGGTACACTCGATGAAGGAGATGTTGAACAGTTTCTTAAACTCTGAATTGACCACTGAAAACAGTGATGGTTGTAATGAAACTGACGATGATGATCTGGTCGCCATGATTGCTAAAACCTTTAATAGGTTTAAGCATAAATCCAAAAGATTTAATGGCCCCAACAATGCTTCCAGCTCCAGCTCTCTGGATAAGACCAATCTTACATGCTATAAGTGTGGTAAGAAAGGTCATTTTATGAAGGAATGCAGATCTAGTCAGTTGAACAACCAAACTGGCCCCTCTGTCCCTAATTTCAATCGGCCTGATGATAGCTACAAAGCTAAATACAAGATGCTTAAGGCCGAGATTGCCCTCCTGTCCATGGAAAAGAAAAAGGATCAGTGCTTAATGGCACAAACTGAGGGAAAATGGGAGTACTCTGATGACTCATCTGATGATGAAGAAGAGGAAAGGGACATGTGCTTCATGGCCTTGGAAGATCAACAGCAGCAACACGTGGTGAAAGAAGATGTCATCTCTGGAAGATGGGTGGACATCATACTGAAAAAGGTATGTGACTATGATAACCAGGTTGACCCTGAACTAAAACTAGACCTAGCTGAATCATTAAGTGGTGATTTGGCATTTGTGGAAACTGTAAGAGCTGATAGTGAAAGATATCTTGACACTATCCTAATTGAACTGAACAATGTTAAACCACAACTAAATGATTTGCAAAGTGTCCAGTTGGCTCTCAAGGAGTCAGTTTTAAAGATTGAGGCTTTAGAACTTGATAATCAAAAACTATTTTCTGATCTTGAAAAAGAACAAAAGATTATCAAGTCATGGGTAAAAGCATCTGGCAAAAACTATGATGCATTTTCAAGAACTATCGATTCCCAGAAGAATGCATGGAAATCTGGAGATCTGGAGATGGCAGCTCTCATACCAGACCTTCATGTATTGCCTCCAGCTCTCAAGGTTGAAACACCTTATGATCAATCTGAAGCTGTTGAAACTGAAAACTTTGAGACCACCCCCATTGAGGTTAAAACTGGAGCCAAACAGGCTAAAGCTCCAGTCAAAAAGGCCACTGGTAACAAGCCTTTACCTCAAAAGTCTAAGGTGCCCAAGACCCGACAGACTAAAGCACCAGTTGAACCTAGGTCCAAGGTTCAACTGCCTGAAGAAAATAATATTTTGGTTAATCTGGAAAGTCAACTCCAACTTTTGTCTCGGCAGGTTCAGAGTTGTACTGTCCGGATTAACAATCTGGAAGGAGGTTTATTACCTCCAGTTTTCAAACAAAATATTAATCCACTCTCTTTAATACCTAAACAAAAGAATGTTCCTTCTGAAACAAAATCTGGTAAAAATAAAGGGAGTAAGTATCAAATACCAATTGTTTTTACTCCTGCACCTGGAGCTGGTGATAAAGCTCCAGATGCAGCCTCCAGTTCAACACCACAACTGTCAACTGTGGCTTCTGTAGAGAAGTCCAGTGGACCCATCAAGAAAAGATGGGTTCACAAAAAGAACTAATGATTTTTGTGTGTGTGTAGGGCGATCGAAAGAAGAATATCTGGTATTTGGACAGCGCTGCTGGCCGAACTATGACCGGATGTAAGCCCCTACTGGAAGAGTTCACTGTCCAAGATGGACCGACAGTGACGTTTGGTAACGATCAATCTGGAAAGAATAAAGGATATGGTGTGCTCAATAATGGACAAGTCGAATTCAAAAGAGTTGCATTTGTGAATGGTTTGAAATACAACCTGATCAGTGTCAGCCAACTTTGCGATGATGGCTTCAGAGTATTGTTCGATATTGCACAAGGCACCATATTTAACAAGGATTGGAAAGTGGTGATGATTGCACCAAGAAAAGGAAATGTGTACATCATGGATATGGAACCAGCTCCAAAAGAGCAATGTTTCTATACCAAAGCTGATGAGGACACCAACTGGCTATGGCATAAAAGGTTATCCCACCTTAATTTTAAAAACATTAACAAGTTGTCTCGCAAACAACTGGTTGATGGGATACCTCAGATTTCTTTCAATAAAGAAAAACCATGTCCAGGGTGTGAGATGGGCAAGCAGAAGAGAGCCAGTTTTAAAACTAGGCAAAATTTTAGCATCACTGAACCTCTTCATATGCTACATATGGATCTCTTTGGTCCAGTGAATGTTCAAACTAGAGCTGGAAAGAAGTACACTCTAGTTGTGGTTGATGAATTCACCAGATACAGCTGGGTGGTATTCATCAGATCCAAAAGTGATGCATCTGCTGAAATCATCTCTCTCATTAAAAGAATTGAGCTCAAGTATACTCGAAAAGTTTGTCAGTTGCGAAGTGATAATGGTACTGAATTCCAAAATAAGGTACTTGAAACATTTTGCAATGACACTGGCATCTCTCAAAACTTCTCATCAGTTCACTCTCCAGAGCAAAATGGAGTTGTTGAAAGAAAGAATTGTACACTGATAGAAGCAGCCAGAAGTATGTTATCTGAATCTGGTCTTCCCACCAGTTTTTGGGCTGAGGCAGTTGCAACTGCTTGTCACACCCCAAAACCGGTCAGTCTACATCAAGAGACATAAGAAGACTGCCTATGAAGTACTCAGGAATCGTAAACCAAATATTCGATACTTCCATGTATTTGGTTGTCCAGTTTATATACTAAACGATTCCAGTCAGCTTGGAAAGTTTGATTCAAAAGCTGATGAAGGGGTATTTTTAGGCTATTCAGATATTCGAAAGGCCTTTAGAGTTTATAATTATAGACTCCAAAAGGTTCATGAGACTATTCATGTCACATTTGATGAGTCAACTGAAGCAATCAACAAGAGACCAAGCCTTGATATTTCTCCAGTCATTCAATTAATTTTGGTGAAACTGACCAAGTTCATCGGTCAGTTGTTTCACCAGAAGATGCTTCCAGTTACAACAAATTGGAACCAGTTAAGAATAAGAACACCACCAGTGACATATCATTCTATCCCTCCATCAATTTCAACTTACCACAAGAATTGGTGATTGGATCTGATGTACGTGCCACTCCAATATCAGCACCAGTTCAAACATCTACTTCTCCAGTTCTTCATGAAATGCCTTCTAATGAGGAATTTCATGATGCCAATCGAGACCTCATTGACTCTGATGAGGATGTAGAAGCTGTTGCAACTGAAGAAGATCGCCAGGTGACTTGCACTGATATTGTGTTACACCAGCCTAGTCAATACACTAGATGGACTAAAGCCCACCCAATTGAACAAATTGTGGGTGATCCAACTAGTGGGGTTCAGACTAGAAGAGCCACCAGTGAGCAATGCTTAAACGTCACCTTCTTATCTCTAATTGAACCAAAGAAGATTGACGAGGCTATGGCAGACCCAAGCTGGGTGGAAGCTATGCAAGAAGAGCTCCTCCAGTTTAAAACGAACAATGTTTGGGAGCTTGTTCCTTGTCCACCAGGGTTAAAGAAAGAACCTATTGGTACCAGATGGGTCTACAGAAACAAAATGGATGAAGATGGCCATGTTGTAAGAAACAAGGCCAGACTAGTTGGCCCAGGGTTATTGTCAAGCAGAGGGCGTTGACTTTGATGAAACTTTTGCTCCAGTTGCAAGACTTGAAGCCATAAGAATATTTCTGGCTTATGCAGCCCATCTGCAGTTCAAGGTCTTCCAGATGGATGTGAAAAGTGCGTTCCTTAATGGAACATTGGAAGAAGAAGTTTATGTTAAGTAGACTCCAGGTTTCATCGATGAGAAGCATCCTCATTGGGTTTATAGACTGAACAAAGCATTGTATGGTCTAAGACAAGCCCCAAGAGCCTGGTATGATACTTTGTAAGTCCCAACTCGATAGATGGTACTACTGAAGACACCTCTATGTCGATGGTGGAGTTACTTTGCAATATATGCACTGAACTGGAGACGACCAGTTGCAGTGTGTATATACCAAGTTCTAGATAGATTACTTATAAATGACAATAAGTAAAGAACAATGCAATAATACAAATAACTTGTAAGATAACTTGATGAGACAATATGTATTTTTCAATGTGTAATTTATTTATTGATATTAAACAAATTACAAGGTTGATGCGGAACCAAGATAATACACGAATGTAAATATCCTAACAACCTATGAAATACAATTGATCTACACTCGGAATTTCTCAAGACAATCGAAACACTTAAAGTTGTGAAATATTCCTTTTAGCGATTGAGAGAATATTGCACAAGTTCACCAAGAATATTGCAGGTTTGCAAAGTGTGAAGTGTTTGTATGTTTTTCACGTTGTGAGTTGAACACTTAAATTCTTGGTTGTGCAATGACTTGTATTTATAGGCAAAGTTAACATTGGGATGTTAACTTTAGCCGTACAAATGTGGTTGAGAGCATTTAAGGAATAACATTTAATTCCTTAAAAAGCAGTGTAAAGTCGCATGTTAAAGTGACTTTACATAACCACCTTTATGTACCTTTTATTACTTAAATAATAAGACAAGGCTTATTATCCGGGTAAAGGTACATAAAGTATACAAGTTAATTCCTCGTAATCAGTGTAAAGCTTTGTAAGGGCTTTCCACTGATGGTCTCCAGTTTGTAACTGACTAGAATGCCAACTGGGCTTCGCTGCCATTGCCATTCTCTATCTTCCATTTGTTGTCTTCGACTTCAACTGGAATGCTTCTTCAACTTGGTCAGTTCTCAACTGGAGGAAGTCTTCAGTTGCGTTGACTGTACGGTGCAACTGGACTTCAATATATTTCTCGACAAATCTTCTTGCTCACCAGTTTTACTGGGTCACCAGATGCAACTGGTGACTGGTCAGTGTGAACTGGTGACTGGCCAGTTCCAGGTGAACTGGTCCTAACAAATTCCCCCTATTTGTCTAGAAATATAGTCTAAGTCTTTTTCTAGTTCTTGTATCTATACAAGTGTGAATTATAGAGACTTGTTCGATTTAAATCTATCTAAGTTTCTTAAGGCATTTTTATAGATCAATAAATGCCTTAGGTTTTTCTTTTAGGTTTGTTAGATTTTAATCTTTTATCTACCTTGTGGTTACAAACTGGTAACTTCATTTATACAAGGGAATGAAATTTATACAAGTTACAGAATGTAAATACAAATTACAAGTAGATAAACTGAAGAAAGAACTTAATGAGATGGCCCTTCGCTAGTTCTTCTTCTCTTGGCAACTGAAGAGATAGGCTGAGTATCTTCAGGATCAATATTCAACTTTTGCTCAAGATTTTCTTTATGTTGAATCTTCCCCCTTAGAAAGTTTACCCATGCTTTCTCGAACCTATTCTTTTGTGCCTTTGCATCCAGTATATTCACCATCTCAACCCATTCGCTGAACCCATATTGCATAGCACCAGGATCATCAGTTCTACCAGTGGCCCACCAGTATACTTAACTTCGATTTGAAAAACCTTGGTGCCTGGCTTGATTGTAACATTGACACTATTAATAGTACCACTATGTCTTCTGGTTGACATGATCTGGGAGTAGTAGTTTCTAGCTTCAGATTCATTTGTGATTTTTATACTCCCAGCACCAGCAGCCAGTACAGCGACTTAATGTCTTCATTGGATACCTCGCCAGTTGATTCAACGAATGTGCTAAGGTCAGCATCTCTTGTCAGTGGTTTTCTTGGTTGTGGAATCCTTCTTCTTGGTGGATCCAGTACACTCTTCACAACCTTCTTGACATTTGCAATTCTCTTTAGAAGCCCACTAGCCCTAATCTCTTTGGCCTTCTCTACTGAAATGTTTAAGCTCCTGGCATCGAATTCAGCTTCATCCTCTTGATAGTGTCTGTCCAGTTCTACATCTAGCATTTCATTCAACTGGTCAACTATCCTAGGATCATTCTTAACCCTAACATACTCATCCTTAGTGATACCCAGTAGATTGGCATCACTCATATCCAGCAACTTAATCTGAGCAAGATGTGCCCTGGCCTCAACTTGGTTTCTTTGTTTCATTTTCTTTCTTTCTTTGATGTCATTACCAAGTCTAGCCAGTTTTCTACTATCACTATCTGAAACTAGAGGGAGTATATCAGCATTACCAGTTTCCAACATTACTTCAGTGGCCGGCTGGGCAGATGCATCACCAGCTAAACCTTTACCTTTGTCCAAACCAACATTCCCCCTAACACTCTGTTCACCAGCTTCAGTACTGGTAGCCACAACCAATTCTCTTCCAGATCCAGATGGAGTCCTTCCAGGTGCAACTGGTGTAAGGACTGAACTTCTTTCCCCCTTGGCAGCATCTAGACCTGCCCTAATTGCTTCCCATTCAGAGGGGTGAGATGGCAACCGGTCAAGAGGCTGCCACGACTGCATGTCCTTACACTCTTTGAAGATGCCACACATCATCCTGAAGGACCTCCATAAATGGTTCGTCTCCTTGGACTGGGTCAAGACATTTGCAACAACTTGGTCTTGACCAGTTTTCAATTCATTCAAGATCTTGGAGTCCTCATCCAAACCGGAGACAACCTTATCCTTAACCTCATCATCCATCTTCTTCAGATTTTCCACTTCAGTTGTCAGTTTCTCTATAGATTGAGCATGTAGAGATACCTGGGTGTTCAAACTTTCTATGCTGCCTCTCAACTAGTTGATCTCACTGGTAAGTGGGGCCAGATCAACCTGAGGAGTGGCCAGCTTGGTGATCTCAGACATCACCCTTTCAATCAAATGCTCTTCTCTAGCACCCAGCGTATCCTCTATTTTCTGACCAACCGAAGTCATCAACTGCTCTCCAAGGCCAGTTACATCTAGGCCAGGTCTTTCAATAAGTTCCTTAACCTGCCTTTCAATCTCTTTCAAGTCAACTTCTGAAGTTCTGACAGTATTTCCTAGCAAGTTGGAGATTGAACTGGAGACCTTGGAGTGAGTTAGGTCAAAGGCTTCCTTTAGAGTACCAGCCAGATTGTTGCAGCCAGTGACCAACTCATTAAGCTTTCTGAACACCAAGTCTTCATTAGATGAAAACTTATTTATCCCCAGATCGACCACCTTAATGTTTGTCAAATGATCTTTGTGGTATCTGGAGAAGGACTTGGTGTTCTTGTCAAGTGTCTTCTGAATCTCCTCCACCCTGGTTAGAAGGTTTTGGAGATCGGCTTGTAGTGAGACAACTTGACTGTCCAGTGACAAAGGAGAAGGTGTCACTGGACCACTAGCAGTTACTACTGGAGCAACTGGAGAAGGCAAACTGATGGAAGTCTCCCCAGTTGTCAGGCCAGCAGTTGAAGAAATTATTGGAGTGGTGGTTGAAGAAAGGACTGGAAAAACAAATTGTTGTTCATGCTGAGAATGCTCAGGTGTGAACAACGGCGACAGTGGGGGTGGCATTTCTCGAGCAAGTGAGAATTACCCAGTTGGTAAAGGAGCGAAATTTGTTGGTAAAGATATATCTATAGGCACATTTTCTTGTGGTGGTGAAAATGAAATTGATGCGTCTGGAAGTGAGACTGGAGATGAAGGGTCTTGTGCTTGTACAGAAGCATCAAGAATCTCCAAGTCTGTTTCAGTACCTTCAGAATCCGAAGATTCTATAAGGATTTCCTCGTCATTAACACTCATGTCCAGATCCATGAATGTAACTGAGGGCTGACCAGTTACCTGGTCAGTCTCCAGATGACCTTCCCCAGTTTCCTGGATGGGTGCATCTGTTGATGGATCAGATACCAAAGTATCTTCACCAGGGATAGATGTGATGGGGGTTGCTTCAGTTATGGTTGCTCTATCCTCAACCATAACATTAGACACACTGGAGGGTCCCTCATTATTTTGAGGCCCGCCCAGTTGCCTTTCTGACTCACCTACAAGAGGTGCATCAGTTGAAACGAATGCCAGTTGCATTCGTTCAGGAATTTCAACCTCACCAGCTTCAGATACCAGTGAGTCTAGATTCCTTAGCATATCTGGAGCAGTGTACGGTGAATCTGTACTATTATATGCTTCTCTGCCCAGAATTTGCTTAAAACAAAGTGAGAGGAACCTTGAAAAGGGAATACAAACACCCCTTGTGCCCTTCAACTTTTGAACCAGGCTTCTATACAGAATATCTGCAAAGTCCACTCTCAATCCGTTCCACAAGCAATAAGCCATCTCTGCTTGTGAGGAGTTGATCTGGTCAAGTCCACCAGAACTCCCACCCATGCTCTCCACCAGGTGGATGAAAAAATACCTCCATGAAGGTGTAAGGCCCTTCATGGTCATCGCACCTTTTGTCTTCAACACTCCATTCTCCAAACACTCCCTGTGTCCCATTTCAAGGTTTTTCCCTACCCCCTCTCACTGCCCTCTTTCCCCCCCCCCCCGCCACTTCTCACCCTTCCTCGATCACCTTTCTTGCGTTTCCCACCTCGCGCACCTTACTCCCCTCTTCTACTTCTCGTCCCACTTCCCCCCCCCCCCCCTCCCCCTCCCCCCAGTTCCTTATCCACTCCGGCTCCCGAGCTCCCCTCCCCCCCCCTCTCCACCGTTCATGGTCATCGCACCTTTTGTCTTCAACACCCCATTCTCCAAACACTCCCTGTGTCCCATTTCAAGAAGTACTTGGCGAAAGTTTATATTTGGGGGCAAGACGACTGGAGATTCACCCCTCTCCAGTAATTGAGGCGTAAGGCATCCCTCAATACATCGGCTGACAAGGTACACTGGATTGTTCCATCCTTTAATGTGAAACTGATGGAGGAACAATCGGAAGAAAGAACGGCAGTGTACCAAAACTCACATAAGTAGTTGTGAAACAACTTACGTGGGTTTAGAGAGAATGAGGGTCCTATTGGAGAATTCTTCAAAAACTTTTGAATTCTACCAATAAGGGTATCGGACCCTTGAGATCCTCGTAGGCTGGCCATCGGATTATTTGGATTTAGTTTGATGACCGAAGCACTACTGGAGAACTTCATCAGTGTCACTGACGCGTTCAATAACAAAGAAAGCTCCAGTTAAGGGTTTAACATTCCCAGTTCGCTAATGAGATGTTTAAAGGTTTTCTCATCGAGAGGTTTAGTAAAAACATCAGCTAACTGTTTGTCAGTGGGGATGAAATGAATTTCAATATCTCCTTTCATAACGTGATCTCGAATAAAATGATACCTGATGTCAATATGCTTTGTTTTTTAGTGCATCACTGGGTTGTGAGATATAGCAATAGCACTGGTGTTGTCACAAAAGATTGGGGTCTTGGTATACTTCTGACCATAATCTAGTAACTGGTTCTTGATCCAGAGAATCTGAGCACAGCAACTGGCCGCAGAAATGTACTCTGCCTCAGCAGTGGACATAGAGACTGAAGTTTGCTTCTTGCTGGTCCAACTTACCAGTTTTCCTCCAAGGAAATGACAACCACCAGTTGTTGATTTTCTATCTATCTTACAACCTCCATGATCAGAATCTGAATAACCCATTAGATCTAATCCTGAGCCTTTGGGGTACCAAAGACCAAGATTAGGACACCCTTTCAGGTATCTAAAGATACGCTTTACAACGTGCAAATGTGATTCTTTAGGGTTAGACTGAAATCTGGCACATAAACATGTTGCAAACATTATATCTGGTCGACTGGCAGTTAAGTACATCAGTGAACCAACCATACCTCTATAGTCAGTTATGTTAACTGGTTTGCTAGTTGGGTCAGAGTCCAAATTTAATGGTGCTGCAATAGGTGTGTTTTTCGATGAGATTGAATCATATTTGTATTTTCTTAACAAATCTCTGACATATTTTCCTTGGTTTATGAAAATTCCATTTTCAGTTTGCTTAATCTGAAGACCTAAGAAAAATGTTAATTCACCCATTAAACTCATCTCATACTCAGATGACATGATTTTAGAAAACTTTTTACACATTGCATCATCAGTTGAACCAAAAAATAATGTCATCAACATAAATTTGTACCAATAAGATATTACCTCTTTCTTTCAAGATAAACAAGGTATTATCTATTGCACCTCTTTGAAACCCATTTTTAAGAAGATGTTTAGTTAAAGTATCATACCAGGCTCTTGGGGCTTGTCTTAGACCATACAATGCTTTGTTTAGTCTATAAACCCAATGAAGATGCTTCTCATCGATGAAACCTGGAGTCTGCTTAACATAAACTTCTTCTTCCAATGTTCCATTAAGGAACGCACTTTTGACATCCATCTGGAAGACCTTGAACTGCAGATGGGCTGCATAGCCAGAAATATTCTTATGGCTTCAAGTCTTGCAACTGGAGCAAAAGTTTCATCAAAGTCAACGCCCTCTGTTTGACAATAACCCTGGGCAACTAGTCTGGCCTTGTTTCTTACAACATGACCATCTTCATCCATTTTGTTTCGGTAGACCCATCTGGTACCAATGGGTTCTTTCTTTAACCCTGGTGGACAAGGAACAAGCTCCCAAACATTGTTCCTTTCAAACCGGAGGAGCTCTTCTTGCATAGCTTCCACCCAGCTTGGGTCTGCCATAGCCTCGTCAATCTTCTTTGGTTCAATTAGTGATAAGAAGGTGACGTTTAAGCATTGCTCACTGGTGGCTCTTCTAGTCTGAACCCCATTAGTTGGATCACCCACAATTTGTTCAATTAGATGGGCTCGAGTCCATCTAGTGTATTGACTAGGCTGGTGAACTACAATATCAGTGCAAGTCACTTGGCGATCTTCTTCAGTTGCAACAGCTTCTGGAGAAGGATCAGTCCAAACAACTTCTACATCCTCATCAGAGTCAATGAGGTCTCGATTGGCATCATGAAATTCCTCATTATAAGGCATTTCATGAAGAACTGGAGAAGTAGATGTTTGAACTGGTGCTGATATTGGAGTGGCACGTACATCAGATCCAATCACCAATTCTTGTGGTAAGTTGAAATTGATGGAGGGATAGAATGATATGTCACTGGTGGTGTTCTTATTCTTAACTGGTTCCAATTTGTTGTAACTGGAAGCATCTTCTGGTGAAACAACTGACCGATGAACTTGGTCAGTTTCACCAAAATTAATTGGAACGACTGGAGAAATATCAAGGCTTGGTCTCTTGTTGATTGCTTCAGTTGACTCATCAAATGTGACATGAATTGTCTCATGAACCTTTTGGAGTCTATAATTATAAACTCTAAAGGCCTTTCGAATATCTGAATAGCCTAAAAATACCCCTTCATCAGCTTTGCATCAAACTTTCCAAGCTGACTGGAATCGTTTAGTATATAAACTGGACAACCAAATACATGGAAGTATCCAATATTTGGTTTACGATTCCTGAGTACTTCATAGGCAGTCTTCTTATGTCTCTTGATGTAGACTGACCGGTTTTGGGTGTGACAAGCAGTTGCAACTGCCTCAGCCCAAAAACTGGTGGGAAGACCAGATTCAGATAACATACTTCTGGCTGCTTCTATCAGTGTACGATTCTTTCTTTCAACAACTCCATTTTGCTCTGGAGAGTGAACTGATGAGAAGTTTTGAGAGATGCCAGTATCATTGCAAAATGTTTCAAGTACCTTATTTTGGAATTCAGTACCATTATCTACTTCGCAACTGACAAACTTTTCGAGTATACTTGAGCTCAATTCTTTTGATAGTAAATCATCATTCAGTATCAATTTCAGACCTCAATTTCAACTTTTGATCATGTTTTGTGCGAGCTCGGCAAACAGAGGTTTCGTAGGGATTTGATTTGAGTGGAAATTTGTTATAATTTTGTTTGAGGATTTGTTCGCGATCAATTTCTGAACATTTTGATAAAATTTTCAAGTTTTAATTCGCAAAAATGAGTGAGAATTTGAAGATTTTGTGTGAGCTCGGCGTTTGAGTGTTTGGCTGAACGAAGAAGACAACTGGAAACCGACTATTTTGTCATTTAGTGTATTCTCGTGTTTGCAGAGGTCGTTGATTAAGTGTTGGACGAATAGTGCGATTTGCAGAGATATAAGCTCGGCAAATCATCATTTCAAGAAAATCTTTCTAAGTGTTGGATGAATAGTGCGATTTGCAGAGATATAAGCTCGGCAAACACGGTGTTCAGCTGAATTCGTCTAAGTGTTGGAGATCAATTTGAAATTTGTGCTATTTGTCGAGATCTAAGCTCGGCATCTAGTAGGAGTTGAAGCTTGGTTCAGGATTCTCATATTTGTGACTAAGTGAAAGTGCCATTTGCCGAGATCTAAGCTCGGCAAATCAACATATTTTGTGAAAGTTGGTTCAAAATCATTTTTGATCAACATTCTTTCCTGGTGCAAAGTTTTGAAATTTTCAAAATTTTTTTTTCCTTCATCTGCCGAGATCTAAGCTCGGCATCCTTCACAATTCAGAAAATTCAAATTTTTTCAAGTCTTTTTCATACATCTTTTATTGAACATTATGTCTTCAAGGGAAGCATTGGCTCTTGGTTCTGAAGGAAGACCACCTGTCTTGTTTAGAGGATCTTATCCTCAATGGAAGAAAAGATTTTCAAATTAAAATTGATACATTTCAAAAAGAATTTGAAAATTTGAAATCTGAAAAAGCAGCAGTCTCTTTTACTCAAAACTCCAAACTGCATCTTGAGAAACAAGAACTTGAGACCAAAGTTCTTGAACTGAGCAAGATTGTACGACAACTTCAAGTTGAGAAGACCAATGAGATGTTTCGAGCAAATGCTTTGGCTGAAGACATTGAGTCTTTGAATGTCAAGATGAAAGAATATATCCCTGATGTGACGGAATTTGAAAACAAAAATTCAAATTTTTTTTCAAGTCTTTTTCATACATCTTTTATTGAACATTATGTCTTCAAGGGAAGCATTGGCTCTTGGTTCTGAAGGAAGAGTTTGTTGGAGGTGAGAAGAAATATGAAAATCAGAGGAAGTTTGAGAAGAAGGTAATGGAGAGAAGGAATGAAGACAAGAAGTGCTATAACTGTGGCTTGACTGGACATTTTGCAATCAACTGCACCAAACCTCGACAGAAGAACTTCGAGTACTACAAGTACAAACTTTTGCTGGCAAGACAAGAGGAAAGCGGAATTGCTCTTCTCGCTGAGGATGACAAGTGGTTACATCTTTCTGACGAGGAGACAGACGAACTTGCAGCAAATGTGCGCTTCATGACAAAGATCAAGAAGTCAAAGGAGTTGGAGGAAGAAGATGAAAGTGTTTCTGAAGTCGAGGATGAGGTAATCTCTTTTCCCAAATCTGTGTTGAAATATTATATGGATATGGCTGAGACAGCAAGGAAACACTGCAGGGAGTTGAGTAAAAAGAATCTAAAATTAAAGAAAGATTTGGAGGACAAAGAAAAAGATTTTCAAATTAAAATTGATACATTTCAAAAAGAATTTGAAAATTTGAAATCTGAAAAAGCAGCAGTCTCTTTTACTCAAAACTCCAAACTGCATCTTGAGAAACAAGAACTTGAGACCAAAGTTCTTGAACTGAGCAAGATTGTACGACAACTTCAAGTTGAGAAGACCAATGAGATGTTTCGAGCAAATGCTTTGGCTGAAGACATTGAGTCTTTGAATGTCAAGATGAAAGAATCTATCCCTGATGTGACGGAATTTGAAAATAAAATTTCTGACCTAAAATATGAATGTTGTATAAAAGATTCTCTTAAACAAAAACTTGATAAAGAAAATGACGAGTTGAAAGCTGAAATCAAGTCCTATCAAGAAAAGTTATAAGATAAATCGTTCATATCAACAAGTCTATTTAAACAGGCCCAGAAATTCAGAAACAATTTTCACATCAGGGTTGGGTTATAATAATCCAAAATGTTTGCTCGAAGCACAAAAAGAAGTCCCATCGTTATACAACGAATCTTATCTGAGATGTGGGATGACAGATCAATTTGTGAGACCGACCAATAGTGATTATGAGGCTGATGATTTTCTAGAAAAGGGTGCAAAAGTCTATTTTAACTATGAGTTAATGGATGAGTCATATGATTTTTTTGCTAACTCTACACACAACACAATCAAAGACAATCATGAGGCTGTCATACCGGAAATTCTTGAGTGTTTTACAGAAAAACCTTTGGAAAATCCTATTCCTATTCCAAAACCTGCAATTTTGAGACCTTATGTTCCACAGATAGTTTTGGAAAAGGTAATTGAAAATCTGGAAAAGTCACTTGATGAAAAGCAATCTTTGATAGATAATCTACAACCTCAAAATCACTATGTCATTGCCCCACTCAAGAATCATGAAAATGATTGTGATCACCCCGATTGTCCTGTTTGTGAAGTTATGGCCACTCCAAATCTACCAAACCAGTCTGTGTGTCAAAAATGAGACAACTTCACAAACTGCATGTTCAATTTGTGAAATCATGAATGCATCTGTGCAAACTGAGAGTCAAGTTGTGCATGTTTCTGTTCAAACTGATGGTGATTTAGATGATGTTCATGATATTGATGATTATTTTTTCCCAATTACATCTGAAATTGAGACTTTCACCAAGTTTTCTGAAGGAACTCAATCTTACTTGAATGAAATTGATGCTTTCAAACAAAAGTTTGAAAAAGAACGAAAACAGAGATTAAATGTTGTGAGTCCCTCGATAGCTACTGATCGCTCTCGAGATCGTCTATTGTTATGTCGTGAGTGCGGAATCCTCACGAGATAACTAGTTTGATTAGTTATCGTGGTTATTGCTAATTATTTCAATATAATCAGCCTTAAATGATCTATATTCGTTTTCTATAGCATAGAAACGAACTTAGTCGCCTTTTGGTGTGTGTAATATCAACTGGTCTCCTCACTTTAGGGTTTCCAATCGTTTATATATGTTCACGATCGATATTGGGCTTGTTGGGCTTTGTTCTTACGAACTTAGCAGTCCAGCCCATAAAACGAAGATTATCTTCGTTAGTTCCTAACGAAGATTATCTTCGTTAGTACTAAATACCATCAATCATCTATGCTTAGTTATTTTCCAAGTACTTTATGTACAAGAAACCTAACATATATTATGTTTGTACTTGTATGATATACATAACAAACATCATATATAAACATATAAATAACACCAAAACATGTAATCAATCATTATTAAAACACGAAGTCCATAATCTATCAATTACATATAAATGAATAAGACATAATCAAATCTAAGTTGCTGTTGTCATATCAACATGCATCAACAAACTCCCCCTTGACAGCAGCATCTTTGATTTCTTCAGTCTTAAAAAATCTTTATCATCCATCAAATAACAATCGTTTGCTATTTGCATGGATATTTTCATGTAAGCAAACTTGGAGAATCTTACGATATTTATCTTCTTCATTCTTCCAAAATGGTAGAAATGAGCATTCAGTATCGTATAATTTCCTCTGATCATTTCTTGAGAAGTTCACCAACTGCATTGGATCATACATCCTTCTCAACAAAATCTTCTTCTTTGAATCTGCATACATCTTAGCTTCACCAGAATTTCGATCAATCTCCCAATTATCCAGTTTATCCAAGACATCTTGTGCCCATTTCTTGGCAGGGACTTTGATCATACATTTGATATCACGTTGAATATACTTAACACTTTTATCTGGCTTCACCACCTTCTTCTTTCGTCTTGGTTCAATATGAAACTTTGGTTTTTCAGAGTTCTTTCATATTCGACCTCAACTTGAAATCTTCATGAAGGTTCTTACCAATCACATCTGCAAGACCATAACTACTTGGATTGATAATCCTGTTATTTCCTAGTTCATGTAAGTCTTCTCACACAAACTTCTGAAATGTCTCTCACGCCATGCTAGATATTGACAACCTTCTGGTCTTTTAAGAACAAACAGCTTCAGTTCTTCATCATAAACCAACTCCAGATTATTGTCTTATATCTTGCAGCATCTTTATCTGAGATATGAGTCCAATACATGATGGGTTTTCATAGTATCCCATGTGACTATATAATCATTGATTCTTTGACCAGGCACAAGTCTATCAATCTCATGTAGTGGATCATCTTCTCTGAGAGGTACAGGATAAGTTTGAAGCATTCTTTCCTTAACTTCTTTCCTCTTTATCTCCATCTCTTTCCTTTCTTCCAAAGATGGGTCTTCAGGAGTTGAATCCCAAACATCATCAAACCCATAAGGTTTCTTGAATATATTCATATCCGGTTCAGGAACAAGCTCACCCTCCTCAAGTTCATCACCATCGAAAAGAAATTCTGTATCATCTGTATCATCTATTAAGATTACACAAAATGAATACCGGAATACAATGAATAATCATGATAATAATAATAAAGATGAAATATAATTGCATTGAAATAAGATAAATTACATTCACATGTCGTAAACTTATTACATGCAACCTAATATACACTTTATCAATCATTATCAAAATCATAAGTTGAATCAGAATCAGAATCAGATTCCAAGGCGCCTTTGAATCTGTAATTCTTTTTCTCTTTCAGTTTCTGCTTCTTGCTGTTTATCTAATAAGTTATCAAATACAGAATGAAAAGCATTTTCTTCGGTATTATAGTCATGTTCAAATTTTGCCTTAACTTCACGCTTTAATCGTTCAGTTTCAGCTTCAACTTGATCATCACTTAAATAATCAACCGATTTCGAAGAATTACCTGAATCAAGTGCTTCAATAACTTCAGCCTCTCGAGGAGCACTTGAACCACCAGCACCAGAAGTACCAGTCTGGGTAGTATCTCTTTCTGTCTCCCCCTGAGTCTCAACCCCTTTTCCTTTGTCAGAAACTGGGCGAAAATCACTCCTATTACCAGCATCATCAGCATCATCATCATCATTCTGACGTCTTGGCTGAACTGCTGATAATCTGCAGACTTCTTCAGGAACATCTCCCCTTGATTCTTGACCCAGTCGATCAAAAAGGTTAAAGTACCTCGAACATTTGTAAGATCAGACTCTAACGTATCAACACGAGCCTGAAGAACATCTATATGCCTAACCAGGGAGTAATCTGAAGGAATAGGAGGAAAAGTAGGCAATCTGGGCAATATTAATCTGGCAGGAGGCAAAAGTGGACGTAATGGTACACTGCCAGCAACGCTGTTGAGACAACAGGAATATCAGCAGCAGCTGCAGGTACTGAAGTATCCTCAGAAATTCTTGCACGCTTAGCTCTGCGATAAGTGAGAGGAGCATCCAGAGTCCTCTTCGATCCAACATTACTTGTACCTTCATGGAATGGACTTGATGCCATATCTCTATGTTCCAATTGTTCTTGATAACCAGATACAACTTCTTGTTCAGCACCAACATCCTCATCCAGATTAACTTCTTCTTGAACAGATTGATTCGTTTCAGACAGAACAGGTGAAGAATGACATGCCTTACTCCGACGCTCTCGGCGTAAAGCACCAAGTACATCTTCTCGAGAAAAGTGATATGAATTATCACTTCCCGAAACCGCAGGTACATCATGAGCCATCTTAGTTCGATGCTCATTACCAGAATCAGCAGCTACACTATCATATTCATCTGTGTCTGCTTCAACAACATCATCACCACCATCATTCCCACTATCAGAATCATCAGAATCACCATCCGAACTATCATCTGAACTCTCTTCATCCTCATGATCAGAGTTGTCTTCATCATCCACGAACATATCATTCTCAAAACGAGATCGATAATTTGGATTAATCAAATGACCAAACAATGGTGGATTATTTAGACCAGCTACATTTCGAGTATTGGCATCTAAATCAGCAAATATACGTAGAGGCCACGCATGTGGTACATAGCGAGGACCTTGATCAAATATCAAGTCCGGACAGAAATGTCTAACTATCGCCATAACAAAATGAGGATATAACAGAAACCTATTCTTCGCCTTGGCATTGATTTGATCAACAAAAGCATGATAGAAGTATGTTGAAAACGGATAAGGTCGATTATAAACCAAAGCAACCATCTGCGAAGAAATCTGAGCAGAAAGCTGATCAAATCCAGCCTTACGTAAGCAAGGTATCTCCAACGTCCTTGAAATCCACTCTTATCAAAAGGAAGCTTTATTTGACCAACATATCCCATTCGTTGAAAACACCGACGAATTAGGTCAAAATCATATGCTAATTCTACTGCTTCGTCTGATTCATCACCCAAGTGCAGAATTTCACGAAGTATCGCAGCATTAAAATCAAAAGTTATTCCTTCGACAGTTGTTCTAACAAAGCTACGACCATTAACCATGACCTGATGAGCAGTCCTCCAGAAGTCATCGATATACTGCCTCACCAATCTAGGGGAATCACAGAATGCAAAAGAAAGCCTAGAACGAGCAATAAAATCAAACATTTCATGATAGCGTTCACAATTATGCTGATCTGGATCCAGATTTAAGGCCAGATTATGCTTCTTAAAGAACTGACGTGGAGCAAGAGCCATTTCTGCAAAAACAAATCACAATTGAAAAACAATTATAGGATTAGCACAAGAAATGAATAGCAGTCTTAGATGAACTTAATCAATAATCTCATAAGTTGGAACTGTACGAAATTAGTCCTTAAGTTCGTAAGGTCAAAGTGTACGAAGATAGTCCTTAAGTTCGTTAGTTAGGAATGAACGAAGATAGACTTTAAGTTCGTTGGATAACAATGAACGATAGCTTTTAAGTTCGTTGGATAACAATGAACGAAGATAGCTTTGAAGCATACTAAATTCGTTTGTCTCAAAAAAAACTTCTAAATTCGTTAGTTGAAAGAAGAGTCTAAGTTCGTAAGTCCTGTTTGAGAACCTAAGTTCGTAAAGATTTAACGAAGTCTAAGTTCGTAGAGGTTCTGAACTTCCTGTTGGTTCAAAAATCGAACATTTGATTCTTAAATCATTGAAGATCACTTGATTTGCCCAAAATTAATTACAAAAACATTTGTAACACTTAAAAAAAGCATAAATCATATCGATTTTACAAACAA
>CM067167.1:44574035-44598242 GCA_034093135.1 Erigeron breviscapus | reverse complement strand
AGGTATGGAACAACACTTGGATAGAAAGGACGATGGTGGCTTGTATTTTGTAGACAGACTATGGGTACCGTTCACTGGCGATTTACGAACATTGATTATGAACGAAGCTCATACTTTAATGTATTTGGTACATGATGGTGGTTTTCCTTTTAGTGTTTAAAGTTATAAATGTTGTACAAGTTATTATCTCAAAAACACACACACCTTAACGGACAGGGGACCCGATCAGATGTAGTATAGTTTAGTGATAAGAACAGGATCGTTCGCAGGGACGCGTTGCTTTACCTAATCTAGTAATACGTGTAATTCTAGCGGTTGTGGGGTTGTCACGATTTCCTATTAAACTAATTAAAATACTGAAAAGCAAATAGAAGCCGCAACCACTTATTCAGCGAGAGGTTCAGTCTGAAAATAGTTTGAAAAAGCAAATAACAGTAATTAAATTACAATACTTGTTTGGCATCTCAGATCTCATGGTACGGCCAAATATCATTCTACCTACTTGCTAGACTTTTGGAAACTTAATAATGGCTCAGATTCTCGTTAGATTCACTTTGCCTAAGTAACTAGTGCTGTCGCTAGACTCACACTACCCTATAAACAAATTCTCGTTAGATTCACTTTGCCTAAGTAACTAGTGCTGTCGCTAGACTCACACTACCCTATAAACAAATTCTCGTTAGATTCACTTTGCCTAAGTAACTAGTGCTGTCGCTAGACTCACACTACCCTATAAACAAATTCTCGTTAGATTCACTTTGCCTAAGTAACTAGTGCTGTCGCTAGACTCACACTACCCTATAAACAAATTCTCGTTAGATTCATTGTTAAGCATCATGTTCTATTCATCCTAATTACTATGGTTCTGGATCCCTCGGTTACAAGTGAATCACCTTTTACAACTCGCTAAAGACCGGCTAGTGTTTTCAATCCTTATGTATTAATCCTAGTGTATGATTATAGACCGATCATCAGAATTAAATCAATACATGCAGATATAGAACCGATAACAATATGAAGAACTAGTAAAACATGGATCTACGATAAACAGTAAAATACACTCCAACAGATTCTAACAAATAAAGTAAAATAGATAAACGTCTACATGATCACATCGATCCAAACAAAGTCTGAAAAGATGAAAGACATTGTTTACCAACTGAAAGTAAAATAAAAGAGTAGATCTAGACTGAGGATGAAGATCAGAAGGTGTTAGAAGCTCCAAAACCTCCTTGGAATCTGCAAAGTCGACCTAGGGTTGAATATGGGCGGCTAGGGCTGCTGAATCGGCTCTCTCTTAGGGTTTTGAGGGTTACTTCGACTTAAATAGGAGCTGAAGTCGGTTTCTGGTCTGGGCCGCCCGGCTTGGGCCAGCGGCGCTGGCATGACTGTCAGCGGCGCTGGCAGCAGCTGCTGCTTCTCGTACTTCTTCGTTCGGCTCCCGAATCACCTCCTTGTGTCTTGTAACTTCACAGGCTTCCTTCTTGGGTCACTTGATGCCATTTACCCTCATTCGCATCTTCCGTGAACCTGCGTAAACATAGAATCCATTAAGTACCGATAGTTCCGAAATATTAACTCAATTAGACATTGAAATAAAGCCTTTCGATAGGGGTTTTTATCACAAAATGGACGCTCATTAGTACACCTGGGCACTGCCAAGATGTACTATGACTTGCGAGAGTTATATTGATGGACGGGCATGAGTATTGAAGTTGCTAAGTATGTAAGTCGATGTTTGACATGTTTAAAAGTTAAGGCAGAGCATCTGAAACCTTCTGGATTACTTGAGCAACCGGAAATACCTGAATGGAAATGGGAGTGTGTGACTATGGATTTTGTTAGGAAGTTACCCAGAACTAAGGAGGGACATGATATGCTTTAGGTGATTATCGATAGAGTGACAAAGTCTGCCCATTTCTTTGCCATTAGTGAGAAAGACTCCACAGAGAAATTGGCGAAGAAGTACGTAAAAGAAATCGTGTCAAAGCATGGTGTACCAATTTCGATTATTTCAGACAGAGACACTCGTTTTAATTCTCATTTTTGGCGAGGGTTTCAAAGGGCTTTTAGGACTAGACTAGACATGAGAACCACGTATCATCCTCAGACCGATGGTCAGAGTGAGCGTACGATTCAGACATTATAAGACATGCTGAGAGCGTGTGTCTTAGACTTTAGTGGTAACTGGGATGACCATCTACCTTTTATAGAATTCTCTTACAATAATAGTTATCATGTGAATATTCATATGGCACCTTTCAAGGCATTGTATGGACGAAAGTCTAGATCACCTGTTGCGTGGGCTGATTTTGGTGATAGTCAGTTGGTTGGGCCTAAGCTTATTGAAGAGACTGCCGAGAGAATCATTCAGATCAAAGAAAGACTTAGAGTAGCACGGGAACGACAAAAGAAGTATGCTAATGTTAGACGTAAGCCTTTGGAGTTCAGTGTCGGGGATCGTGTATTTTCTTAAAGTTTCCCCTTGGAAAGGAGTGGTTAGATTGGTCAAGAGCGGAAAAGTTGGACCAAGATATATCGGACCTTTTGAGGTAATAGAAAGACTTGGAAAGGTGGCTTATCGATTAAGACTTTCTGAGGAGCTTAGAGGAGTTCACGACGTGTTTCATGTGTCACATCTTCGGAAGTGTCTAGCCGAGGAAGAACGTTACGTACCTATGGACGAGATCCAAATCGACGATAAGTTGAACTTCGTCGAAAAGCCATTAGAGATTGTGGACCGAAAGGAACAAAAACTAAAGAAAACCAAATACACCCTTGTTAAGGTTCGTTGGAAGTTAAAGCGAGGGCTAGAGTATACTTGGGAACGGGAAGATCAGTTCAAGACAAAATACCCCCAGTTGTTTGATGGGACTAGTACAAGTTGAATTTCGGGACAAAATTCCTTTAATGGGGTAATGATGTAACAACCGTCATCTGAGCATATTCTCCGATGTATTTTTCCGATTGTCTTCAGTTCGCAAGTGATCATGTACGTGTAAGATTAGTCGTATTTGTTCGGATTAGTACGTGTACATGTACTTTTATAAGAGTTTAAGCCATAATAAAGTGAGACTTTATGTTTGTTCGAGTTCTTGTACTTATAAAGGGTCGGAACTTGTGAGGTCGTGCTGAGAACGGAAGTATTAGTTGTCTAGAGAAATGCCAATTAAGTGAAGAACACTTAAAATTTAATAAATTAATGATTTAAATATCGATTATGGCCGTGTTTATAGGCGTTGGAAAGCTATTGAAAAGTTACAAACAATGATGACAAAGTAAAATATTGAGTCTCAGATTTCCTTAAAATGTCGAGTCAAACAAGTTTCGTAAAGGTCAAAGAAGGTCAAAATTAGGTCAAGGCTAGGGAAGGGTATATAAACCCTTAAACTCTCCAAAAGCAATTAAACTCTTCACTTTTCTTTCTTTTCTCTCTTGGCCGTCGACTTCACCTTGTTTTTCTTCTATACTTCGATCAACATCATCATCAATTCAATCATCAATCTCATTCTTTCTTCAAGTATTGGTATGATTTCTCTGGATTAAACATATAATTGTCTAGTTTTCAAGCAAAATCAATGGTAACTATATATATATGGCCGAATTATGTGTATATAATATACATGGCCGTGAGTATGTATGTATGTATATATACATATAAACCAATTTTTGATAGAAGAAATCACTAGTTTGTGTTGTTTTTGTTAAAGATTTATCCAATTATACTTGTTATTAAGGTTAAAATCATTCATAGCTAGACAAAAAAAAATTCTTTTTCTTTCTTCCTGCTGTGTTGGTCGAATTGTAGGGTTTAGGTGACAAACTCTCTGTTTTCGGAAAGTTTAACAAACTCTCTACTTTTGATTGATGTAAAATTCGATTCCCATAAAGTCTTTGTACGTAAATTCTATGCCATAAATTCTCTGTAATATTAAACTCCATGTTTTTTTCTGGATTCTTTATTTCTCAGAGTTTAGTAAGTTCTATGTCTTAGGAAGTTTTGGAGAATTTGTTTTCGAAGAGTTTGACAATTGCTGTGGGAATTTTCGGTGCTTTTATAAACTATGTGTCTTGAGAAATTTTGGAGAATTTATAAACTCTCTGGATTAAATTCTCTAATTAAACTCTTTTTTTTGGTAAAGTCTATGGAGCTATAGAATTTATAAACTCTCGGTCTTTTGAAGAATTTATAAACAAACTCTTTGTTTTAGAAAAATTTATTTGAAGAGTTTACAAACTCTCTAGATTAAATTCTCTACTATTAAACTCTCTACTTTTAAACTCTTTATTTAAACTCTTTGTTTTTAAAGTATGTGAAGACACCAAATTTATAAGTTCTTTGAATAAGTTCTTTGAATAAACTCTCTGAATAAACTCTCTGAAAATTAAAGTCTCTGAAAATTTAAGTCTTTGAAAATTAAAGTCTCTGAAAAATTTAAGTCTCTGAAAATTTAACTCTCTGAAATTCATAAGTTTTCTGAAAACTAAGTTTAGTATTTCTCAAAGAGTTACTCAAAAAGTTACTTATCGACTATTAAAAGAGTTATTTCATTTAAACGAATTACAAGTCATTGACAATAGACAAGACATAACGGCATTTCCTAAGACACTAGTATAGAACAATGACGTGTACAATTAAGTTAAGTACTTACTGGGTGACTTGTGGACAATGTAGGACTTTTGATCAGATAGTGAGCTTGTTTCAAGTGTATCTGACTGTTCCTGTTCTTGTTCGTTGATCTAGGGTACTTATATTTGTGCTGCTTTCAGGTGAGTTTCGTAGCCCCTCTTTCTTTACAAGTTTTGGGGTGGAAAGTATACTTTTTTTTCAAACAGTTTTGTCGATTCCTTATTATGTTCAATATTGAGCCTATGCATATAGAGTTACTTATGCCATTCGACGTGCTTGACATGCTTGACTTTCATTATTTGTGTGTGAGTTTGTCTACTTATTTGTTGTGCTATCTGACATGCTTATTTGACGTGCTTATTGTGTGCTTTGGAGACTTGAGACTTTTAGACTTTGAACTAAGGCAGGTACCGTAAGGCCGGACTTTGAGACATTGAGACTTTGAGTCTTTGAGACATTAAGACTTGTGAGATTGAGACTTTGTCTTATTATGGTGTAACTCTGCTTGTTTATATTGAACATATGATTGTTTGGACTTAAAAGAATCGACAAAGGACTTTTTCTTTGACTAGACTTTTTGCCTAAAACCTACGAACTCACCAACCATTGTGTTGACATGTTTTAGTATACTTTTCAGGTATTCAGGCTAATCAAGCTAAATAGGGATAAGGATTTCTAAGCTAGGGATGGACTTCGGAGATTAGAGCTCCATTTGCATGTTGTCAGACTATAAGGCTACATGCCTTGAATTACCCATTTTTAAGGATTATTGTAATAAGTTACCTTAGCATTGTTTTGACTTGAACTCATGTTTTGGGAATATATTCATTATATTCTATTTCATTTAGTAGTATCTATGTAATTCCATGTCGTGCTGTACTTTTCATGACACCTCATGTTTCCGCCAATGGTGGGGTGTTACACACTCAGGAGAAGTGCCAGCCAATTTCTTTTATGACTCATCCTCCCTCCACTTCTTCTTCTCCATTCTTCTCATGTATTCTCCATCTTTCTCATCTCAAACAAACTACATCTTCAATCCAAATCAAGAATTCTTTCAATATTAACAAGAATAATAATCTCCTATTATTTTAGAATTCAAAGTAAGGGCTTGTATATGTGTTTGTGTGTGGGCCGAATTTCAAGAGAAAAGAGGGAGGAGAAGAATTCGTGATTTTAATCCTTGACTTTATTCTTGAATCCTAAAGGTAATGATTTCCCTTAATCTAGTTTCATTCATTCTTGTGAATTAGGGTTCTTGGAAATTCCAAAATTGGGGGTTTTTGCTAGAATTGAGTTATTATATGATTTTCCCCAAATTCTTGTATATTATAGTCTTTTATTGAGTTGCATGATGAATTTAATTAAGTATTTGAATGTTGACAATGAAACTTTTATTATGAAAGAATGGTGATTTTACTAGTTGAATGGAATAATGATGGAATTGATGAATTGAACTCATCAAGTGAATTTTTGAATGAAATGCAACTCAATGGCAAAAAGAGATGGTTTGGGGGTTAGGAATGCTAGTGTAATATTGAAAGGCTAGGTTGAGTAGCCAAAATGGTGAATATTGTCTTATATGCGTTTATGATGAATTGAATAGGTTGAAAGCTTGTTGTGCATTGCGGTTATATTGATTTGATTATTGTGTCGCGAAGGAGGTGAGTATACTTGCATACCCTTGTATATTCATCGGGTCGATTACTATACGATGGTGGATTCCGTGTGTGATATTCGATTTGGTGTTGAGCCTAAATAGTGGCCGTCATTGATTACGGGCCTAAGTAGTGGCCATAGCCCGTGTGGGGCATTGTTATTGTTTATATTGATTGTGATTGTAATCATTTGCTTATATGGATCCATGTAATGCGTTGACACAAAGGTGAGTATTATAGATATGACACGACGGTGCCATAGTCTATATGCAATAGACCTTTGTGCATTGGCCTCCTTCGTTTATATGATTGTATGCAAGCATATTCACTAAGCATTCGCTTACTTTTTAGTTGTTTACGCTTTTATAGGTAGTTCTGGAAGAAGGAACTAGTGTTGTTGATTTGAAGTTAGTAGAAAAAAGGTTGATATTCTTGTCCGAAATTCTTGAAGAATGATCAATTATTGAAGGAACAATTCTACTTGAAGTTGAGGAAGAGTTTGAGGGAAAGGATAAGTTTACGCAAAATGGAATCCTTTTCCATGTTGGTCGATGTGGCTCGAGATCATGAGATCGAGCAATCAAGGGTTAATGAAAGTGATTTGAAAAGAAAGAATGATGAGGGTAACTCTCCAAACAAAAGATTCAAGCAAGATGGCGGCTCCGGGAGTAACTTTGCAAGAAGGAATGTTCCGTTTTGCAAGAATTGTAGGAAGAGTTATATCGGCCTTTGTAGATCAATGGAGAAAGGATGCTACAACTGTGGGAAATCGGGTCATTTGAGCCGGGACTGTAAGAAAAAATCCCACAAACCCATCATGTGTTTCAAGTGTTTCAAAGAGGGTCATATGAGAATTTCATGTCCTAAGTTGACCGAAGAAGAAAGACAAGAAGAAAAGAGGAAAGAAGTGATGAGCGTCCATATTGTGATAAAAACCCTATTGAAAGGCTTCATTTCAATGTCTAAATGAGTTAATATTCCGGAACTATCGGTACTTAATGGAGTCGTATCTTTACGCAGGTTCACGGAAGATGCGAGAGAGGGTAAATGGCATCAAGTAACTGAAGATGGAAGCCTATGAAGTTACAAGACACAAGGAGGTGATTCGGGAGCCGAACGAAGAAGTACGAGAAGCAGCAGCAGTTGCCAGCGCCGCTGGCAGCCAAGCCAGCACCGCTGGCCCATGCCCAGCGCCGCTGGGCGGCCCAGTTCAGCAAACGACTTAAACACCTATTTAAGTCGAACTAATCCTCAAAACCCTAGGAGAGAGCCGATTCAGCAGCCCTAGCCGCCCATATTCAACCCTAGGTCGACTTTGCAGATTCCAAGGAGGTTTGCAGCTTCTAACACCTTCCGATCTTCATCCTCAGCCTAGATCTACTCTTTTATTTTACTTTCAGTTGGTAAACAATGTCTTTCATCTTTTCAGACTTTGTTATTCCTTTAATAATGTCAGGCTAGTAGGCTGAATACTTGTTTGGATCGATGTGACCATGTAGACGTTTATTGTTTTACTTTATTGTTAGAATCTGTTGGAGTGTGTTTTACTGTTTATCGTAGATCCATGTTTTACTAATTCTTCATATTATTATCGGTTCTATATCTGCATGTATTAGTTTAATTCTGATGATCGGTCTATAATCATACACTAGGATTAATACATAAGGATGGAAAACACTAGTCGGTCTTTAACTAGTTGTAAAAGGTGATTCACTTGTAACCGAGGGATCTAGAACCATAGTAATTAGGATGAATAGAACATGAAGCTTAACAATGTCAGACGCGATCCTTTGACTTGGAAACGAGCACTGTGGTCACCGGAGATAATTACTATCTGGTCATCGCTTAAGAGCTGGGTAACTAAAAGATGAACTAGTAACACGAACTTTAGGTCATTAATGCTTAAACAATGAATCTAACGAGAATTTGTTTATAGGGTAGTGTGAGTCTAGCGACAACACTTGTTAATTAGGCAAAGTGAATCTAACGAGAATCTGAGTCGTTATTAAGTTTCCAACAGTCTAGCAAGTAGATAGAATGATATTTGGTCGTACCATGAGATCGGAGATGCCAAACAAGTATTTTAATTTAATTACTGTTATTTTCTTTTTCAAACTATTTTCAGACTGAGCTCTCGCTGAATAAGCGGTTGCGGCTTCTATTTACTTTTCAGTATTTTAATTAGTTTAATAGGAAATCGTGACAACCCCACAACCGCTAGAATTACACATATTACTAGATTAGGTAAAGCAACGCGTCCCTGCGAACGATCCTGTTCTTATCACTAAACTATACTACATCTGATCGGGTCCCCTGTCCGTTAAGGTGTGTGTGTTTTTGAGATAATAACTTGCATAACATTTTTATAAATTTAAACACTAAAACAAAAACAACCATCAAGTAATTTGGCGCCGCTGCCGGGGACGCGACGCATTCTTAGTTTAGTAGTGTAGTTCGATCCTTTCTTGTGTTTCGGCACGAGAAAGTTACTTTTCAGTACTTAGGGTTTATGTCATTTTAGGTTTAGAAGTCAAATTAGGTCAAATTAGGGTTTAGTGGTAATTTCATTTCATTTTTAGTTTAAGTAGTTTAATTTTTCTTTTCATTTTTATATTGGTGCGTTTTATCTTTTTCTTGAGTTTTGCAGGATTACTTAGGTAGTTGATGCGTTTAAGATCGGGAACGGTTGTAAAGCGTTTCTCTACAAGCTTAGGTAAACTCAAACGTAGGAGGAGAAATAACACACCAATTCAACCACCCGTGTTTAACCTAGAAAACCTTTTCAACGTAGAAACCCCTTTAGGATCATCCGAAACACCATCCCAACCAAACTCACCTAGATCAGAAATGGACGAATTCGACCGACCTATGATGGAAAGGACGAGAGCCGTTGCACCGACACCGGGATCGGCTATAGTCCCACCAAACCTAGGAGATTCGTTTTCAGTCAACGGACACCACCTTAAGTTAATCCAAGATAACCAATATGACGGCCGAGCCAAATCTGACCCCCATAAGCATGTAAGCAAGTTCACCAGTTTGTGCAAAATGTTCAAATACGGAGGAAACATTACCGATGACGATGTGAAACTTAGCTTATTTTCGTCGTCTCTCACGGGAGAGGCACGTGCTTGGTTCGATGAGCTCGATGAAGGTACCATCACTACATGGAATCAACTTCGCGAATAGTTCGTCTCGCGATTCTTTCCCCCGAGTTTAGCTAGGAAAATGCTTCGAGACATCAAGGCTTTCAAGCAAGACGAAGGAGAATCACTAGTTGATGCATGGAAAAGGCTTAGGGAAATGATCAGAAACTATCACGGGAATGGACTTAACAAGGACGAGATCATGGAAATTTTCTTTTATGGTTTAACTAAGAGTTCCCAAAAGGATTTAGACCTAGCCGGCGGTGGTAACTTTTTGTACAAGTCTACCAATGACGCGTACAAAATGATGGAGGATATGGTGCAAGCTAGCTTAGCTCGAGATATGGATGATAAAGACCGAGATAGGAGGACGAGGAGAACCGTGGCTAGCATCGAGAGCAGCTCCGACAATGAGGTAATTCATGAACTTAAAGCTTTATCTAACCGTTTTTCTACTTTGAAGATAGGTTGGACATTATGGACAAAGACCTCAAGGTGATTGCACACGGGTGCAACAATTGCGGAGGAATGCACTATACCGAGGATTGTGAAGAGGAGGCTACCGAGCAAGTCAATTATGTTCAGAACCAATACCGAGGAAGCTTTCAACGAGGACTATTCCAAATAAACCCCGGTAATTCTAACTTTAATTCTAGTTACGCTAGAAATAACTTTGGTTCTTTTCAAAATAGGTGGCAAATGAGTAATGGTCAACCCGAGCAACCAAAAGTGGAGAATGAAGTCAAGGAGGATCCAATTGTCAAGCTCACTAATATGATGGAGAAGTATATGGACATGAATGACAAGAGACATGACTCCTTGGCAAGCTATGCAAAGTCACTCAATGAGAAGATAAGTAATCTCAATCAAACGGTTGACGAAGGAGAAAGAAATCAACAAGCCGCAATCAAGGACCTGGAGAGGAGGATAGATAGATGGATTGAGCAGAATGCAAGAAAGGAGAGCAGCCCCACTCCAAGGCAAATCATCCAAGGCGGTCCAAGCTCAAACCCTAGCACGAGTCAAAAGTACCAACCACCAATCGGACGAAACGAGAATGTGAACGCCGTGTTCACCGAAGGTAATGACTCTACTGAGCTTTCTAATGATTTTTGTGAAGTGTCCCATCAGGTACAGGTCATACGGGAGCAAAATGAAGAAGAAACAAGCAAAAACGCAAAATTGGAAACTGTCCAGGAGCCACCAGCGCCGCTGGCTACACAGCCCAACGCCGTTCGCAACCTTCCAGGAACCAGCCAGCACCGGTGGATCACCTCCAGGTACAATCCAGTGCCTCTGGCACCTTGCCAGCGCCGCTGGCATCCACCCAGGTGAGCCCCAGCGCCGCTACCTACCTCCCAGCGCTGCTCCAGGCTCCATCAACTCAGATTCGCGCGAAACTTCGTTTTCAGCTGTATTTCAAGAAGATGTCAAGACCCAATTCGCTTCAAAATGCAAAATCAAATATGGGGATGACTCGGACAGTAAGGATGAAGTTCAAGATCCCGAAGTGCCGGATGACGGGACACAGCTATCGCAAGCATCTGAAGATCCAGGAAGTTTTCTTATCTCTTGCACTATTAATAATGAGTATTTTTTTAGTGCATTAGCTGATTTAGGGTCAAGTATTAATGTTATGCCTACTGTAATTTATGAGAAACTTACCCTTTGTTTGCTAAAACCCGTTAACATGAGCATTCGGTTAGCCGATCAGACTTACCGACAACCCAAGGGGATTGTCGAACGAGTCCATGTCAGGGTTAAGGATTTAGAATTTTGGACTGAGTTTGTTGTACTTGATTCGGTAAGTGAAATAGTGACACCCTTAATCTTAGGCCGACCATTTCTGCATGCTGCGGATGCTATCATCCATGTTCTGAAACGTGAAATATCTTTGTCAAATGGTCAAAGTAGGGTTAAAGTGTTCGAACTAGAAGAAGAGGATGAACTGCTTAAGGGTGAATGTCTTAGGATGGAGGTGATAGATGATGAACAAAACCCTAGTGAACAATTAGAAAAGGCAATAAGTAAGGAGACCATAGAAACTAAACCTAAGAGAAAAATCAGCTATGAAAGTTTCATGGAATTAAAAGAATTAAAGGAGAAAGTAGAGGAATAATTAAGAAATGGTAGAGAAGTAGCAAATAGGATTAGGAGGATCATAGGAAACATTAAGTGGGAAGAGCGTGTAACTGAACTAGAAAGAGATAAGATGAATGAGATAATGGCTAGAGAACCGAATGGTAAGTTTTATGGTGACCCTAGCATTTTTCAAATTCCTTGCTGCATTAGCTCTAACTGTTTTGAAGATACCTACATAGACCTTAGAGCCACATCCAATATCTTGCCCATAGGATTATACAAGAATAATTTGTAGAAATATAAGAATATGGTAAGATGGGAAGATTTAGAGATTAGGTTGGTAGGAGGAGCCAAGGTTTTAACTAAACGCTTTATAAGAGACTTAGTCATTAGGATAGAGGGATTGGATATCCCCGCTGATTTCTTTATAGTTGAAGATGATTCAATTACGAGAGATCACGTGATTTTAGGTCAACCATTTCTGCTTTCGGTAGGTTCATCGGTTAATGTGAAAGCAAAGAAGATAACTTTGACCATGGGATACAACCAAGTAGTTTTGATTAAGGAGGACTTAGTAAGAAGAACCCCTTTGGAACTAGATGCAAAGCAAGAAGCTTTGCATGGGAACTTAAGAAAAGGAGAATCGAATCGCACTTGAACACATCCGACCTTTACATTCGATTCCCAACGGGTACCGGCCCCAGCCTACCCCGTATTCTTCCTCAACCTAGTTCCTAGGTCGAGTCCGGCTGAAGACTCGTTAAACTTAGCGCTTCTTGGGAGGCAACCCAAGCCGTATTTTCATTTTTTATTTTATTTTATTTTATTTTTAGGAATATGTGACTAATTGCAATTGAGTGATTGTTTTAAACTTTATCATTTGTGATCTTTTTATGAGTATGTCTTTAGAATCACAGATGCAAGCTTTCAATGGATCAAGGAAACAAGTAACTTATTGCAATCACATTTTGTTTTATTTTTATTTTATTTTTAGCTTGTTATTTTCCATTTTGATATTATGATTGAAGTGTGCAGGAGTATATCGCTTTGTAGTCTGAAGGAAACCATGCACTTGGCCAAAAGCTAAGTGTGGGGGAGTTCAAGCATCAAATCGTTGAAGAAATCAGACGTCGAAACACGTACAGGAGTCGAAAGCGCCGCTAGGAGACATCCAGCGCCGCTGGGAAAGCCACCTGGGCTTCCCAGCACCGCTCACCACCTCCCAGCGCTGCTACCCACAAGCCAACGCCGCTCACCAGCTTGCCAGCGCCGCTCACAGCTCCGTTCTGCACACCAGATCGCGAAAAATCCAAAAAATCAGAAAAACCCAAAAATCCAAAAAAATAAAAAAATCAGAAAATACCAAAAAGAAAAGAAGGTGGAGATGCATCAATGGATCGCCATCAAATGGAGACGACTCAAGTTTTTGAAGTTCAACAATCATTCAAGTCACTCCGCAAATGCGATCTTCAACAACAATCATGCAACATAAGCCCGGGAAGTTTCGTTAATCCTTTTACTTTTCTTGTTTTTCCTATTATCCTTTGTGTTCTGTCTAGTATAATGGGGATGTTGTACAATTTAAGTGTGGGGGGATGGAATAGGAAAAACCCTTGGGTTAATTGCTTGATTTATCATAAGTTTTCTACTACTTAATTCATGCAAATTTTAAGTTTTTCTTGTGTCGGAAAACCATTTTGAGAATATAAGCTTTGCAAGTAGACAAAAGATGACGATAACTAAGCAATATTAGCTTTGGTAGATGAACGGTTAGTTAGGACTGTTAGTTTAACTATAGATTTGTGGCTGTTCATTCTTCCAACTGGATTAGAGCTTAGACTGAAACTGTATGCGATTAAGTTTCCATAGCACATTTAACCGGACTTTAATATGCCTAGCAATTAGAGCTTTCTAGTCATTAGTATAGGTGTATTAATTGGACTTAATTATATACGTGCTTGTGTAGGAACTAGTTTAGACGTATGGTTCGCCTTAATTCTTACACTATTTAATGTGAACTAGTTGCATGCGGAGTAAGTGTATGAGTCATCTGGGGTCTCTGATAATGTTGATTGCATGAATAATGTAGTATCTTAAGAAAGGCAATCAGTAGATTAATAAAAAGAGTTCAAAGAACTAATAACGAGTAAAATCTATACGCATCAAGTTATGTTGCTTTGCGCGTGGGGAACCACCGACCTGTCACCGCTGTCTTGATGTAAGGTATAAACTCTAACCATTAGTTGAGTTATGTCACTCTGCGAGTGGGGAACCACCGACCTGACACCGCTATCTCAACTATTAAAGATGATAATATCGTATAACTGCTTTAGTGTTTAGCTAGTGAGCATGACTGTAGCGTAAGAGTATGTCTAAGTAGTGACTCACAAGTACACAAACGATGAAATGTAAATGCCCTGCTAGTAGCTAGTAGTTCTGATTGCTATACAAACCTTAATTAAGTGCTTAACTAGTCAGCAGAAAGAAGTAAGATTGAGTTGTAAGACATGTGGAATTATAGAACGGTTTTAGAGGTATTAACACAAATAAAAAGTTAGCTTTTAGTTTTTGATTGACCAATTATCTTGCCTCTAGCTATAGCTTACTGATTTTGTCTAAAGCTTTCTCAAATCATTTTGCATGACTAATCTTTCAAATGATTTAATGAAGTAGAATAACTTTAACACTAAAGCTGTCCGCTCATCATTGTTTTATTATCTTAGAGTATTTGCTTGAGGACAAGCAAAGACTTAAGTGTGGGGGTATATGATGAGCGTTCATATTGTGATAAAAACCCAATTGAAAGGCTTCATTTCAATGTCTAAATGAGTTAATATTCCGGAACTATCGGTACTTAATAGAGTCGTATGTTTACGCAGGTTCACAGAAGATGCGAGAGAGGATAAATGGCATCAAGTAACTCAAGATGGAAGCCTATGAAGTTACAAGACACAAGGAGGTGATTCGGGAGCCGAACGAAGAAGTACGAGAAGCAGCAGCAGTTGCCAGCGCCGCTGGCCCATGCCCAGCGCCGCTGGGAGGCCCAGTTCAGCAGCCGACTTAAACACCTATTTAAGTCAAACTAACCCTCAAAACCCTAGGAGAGAGCCGATTCAGCAGCCCTAGCTGCCCATATTCAACCCTAGGTCGACTTTGCAGATTCCAAGGAGGTGTTGGAGCTTCTAACACCTTCCGATCTTCATCCTCAGCCTAGATCTACTCTTTTATTTTACTTTTAGTTGGTAAACAATGTCTTTCATCTTTTCAGACTTTGTTATTCCTTTAATAATGTCAGGTTAGTAGGCTGAATACTTGTTTGGATCGATGTGATCATGTAGACGTTTATTGTTTTACTTTATTTGTTAGAATCTGTTGGAGTGTGTTTTAATGTTTATCGTAGATCCATGTTTTACTAATTCTTCATATTATTATCGGTTCTATATCTGCATGTATTAGTTTAATTCTGATGATCGATCTATAATCATACACTAGGATTAATACATAAGGATGGAAAACACTAGTCGGTCTTTAACTAGTTGTAAAAGGTGATTCACTTGTAACCGAGGGATCCAGAACCATAGTAATTAGGATGAATAGAACATGAAGCTTAACAATGTCAGACGCGATCCTTTGACTTGGAAACGAGCACTGTGATCACCGGAGATAATTACTATCTGGTCATGGCTTAAGAGCCGGGTAACTAAAAGATGAACTAGTAACACGAACTTTAAGTCATTAATGCTTATACAATGAATCTAACGAGAATTTGTTTATAGGGTAGTGTGAGTCTAGCGACAGCACTAGTTAATTAGGCAAAGTGAATCTAACGAGAATCTGAGCCGTGATTAAGTTTCCAACAGTCTAGCAAGTAGGTAGAATGATATTTGGTCGTACCATGAGATCAGAGATGCCAAACAAGTATTTTAATTTAATTACTGTTATTTGCTTTTTTAAACTATTTTCAGACTGAGCCTCTCGCTGAATAAGCGGTTGCGGCTTCTATTTACTTTTCGGTATTTTTAATTAGTTTAATAGGAAATCGTGACAACCCCACAACCGCTAGATTTACACATATTACTAGATTAGGTAAAGCAACGCGTCCCTGCGAACGATCTGTTCTTATCACTAAACTATACTACATCTGATCGGGTCCCCTGTCCGTTAAGGTGTGTGTGTTTTTGAGATAATAACTTGCACAACATTTTTATAAATTTAAACACTAAAACAAAAACAACCATTAAGAAGCGGAAAGGAGGAATGCTCAAACCCATGGAAACCAACGGGGAAGATCTTTTCAACTTACGGTGGAGCAAGCTAAGAATGCGGATGATGTTGTTACAGGTACATTTCTTGTGTATAATGTGCCTATCCAAATTCTTTTTGATTCAGGAGCAAATACATCATTTGTTGCATCTAGGATGATTCATGTTATTCCAATATCTAAGTCAAATTTAGATGTCATGTTGCAAGTTGAAGTCGGGAATGGTAGAACGGAATTAGTCAAAGATATGTATAAAAATTGTGAAATCAAGATCATTACGGAAGTCTTTCAAGCCAACTTAATTCCTTTCCCAATGGGAGAATTTGATATAATCTTGGGATTGGATTGGTTGAGCTCTTGTAATGCCAAAATCGCGTGTGATGAGAAGGCAATATATATGAAGACTTCTAAGGATGAAGACTTGGTAGTTTATGGGGATAGAAAAGAGCGTCCTATATCCATTTGTACTTTTGCTCGTGCCCAACATTATTTGTCTCATGGGTGTCAAGCTTATCTTTCTCACATCGTTGATGTTGAGAAGAAACCTTTATCTATTGAAGATATTCCAATCGTTTGTGAATTTGCCGATGTTTTTCCCGAAGACTTGTCGGGTATTCCTCCCGAACGGCAAGTTGAATTTTCTATTGATCTTATTCCGGGGGCTACTCCCTTTGCTAAAGCTCCCTACCGTTTGGCTCCAACGAAATGCAAGAAATGATGAAAAAACTCAAAGAATTACTAGAAAAAGGGTTCATTCGCCATAGTAATTCTCCTTGGGGGTGCACCGGTTCTCTTTGTTAAGAAGAAAGATGGAAGCATGCGCATTTGTATTGATTATCGGGAACTTAACAAAGTAACTATCAAGAATAAATATCCGTTACCTAGAATCGATGATCTATTTGATCAACTTCAAGGAGCTTCGTATTTTTCCAATAAAAATTTGGCGCCATTACCTTTATGGGGTCAAATTTACAATCTATTCTAATCATAAAAGTCTTAGGTACTTCTTTGAGCAAAGAGATCTCAACAATCACCAACGAAGATGGTCATATCTTTTAAAAGATTATGATTGTGAAATTTTGTATCATCCCAGGAAAGCTAATGTAGTGGCGGATGCTTTGAGCCGAAAGAGTTCCCATCACTCTATCATTGTCTCTCCATTATGGGTGTTAATCACCAATAATTTTTTTGAGCAAATTAAAGCGGCTCAAGAAAAGGCTTTGCAACGAGATCCTAAGAAAGAGAGAATCCAAGGTCAAATCCAATATTTTTCTAAGGATTTTCGTGGCCTTACCTTACGTTATGGAAGAATTTGGATTCCATTCTCTTGTGAGTTGAAACAAGTTTTACTTGATGAAGCTCACAAATCCAAATATTCCATTCACCCCGGTGCTACCAAAATGTATCATGATTTAAAAGAAGAATATTGGTGGCCCGGAATGAAGCGAGATGTGGTGAAATATGTAGAAAAATGCTTGACTTGCGCTCAAGTGAAGGTCGACCATCAAAAGCCATGTGGAATGATGCAACCGTTAGAAATCCCTAAGTGGAAATGGGAGCATATTACCATGGATTTTGTCACCAAATTGCCCAAGACACCTCGAAATCAATTTGATACAATTTGGGTGGTGGTTGATCGATTAACGAAGAGTGTCTTATTTCTCCCTATTCGCGAGACATCATCTTCGAAAGTCTTGGTGAAAATTTATGTGAAAGAGGTGGTGGCAAGAAATGGGGTCCCAATCTCCATTATTTCGGATAGGGATACTCACCTTACGTCTCACTTTTGGCGAAAATTTCAAGAAGAAATGGGAACAAGACTAAATTTTAGTACCGCTTATCATCCCCAAATGGATGGCCAAAGTGAGAGGACTATTCAAACTCTTGAAGACATGTTGCGGGCATGCATAATTGACTTTGGTGGAACTTGGGATATTTATTTACCTTTGGTGGAATTTTCTTACAACAATAGCTATCATTCAAGCATCCAAATGCCTCCATATGAGATGTTGTATGGTAGAAAATGTAGGTCTCCTATTTGTTGGGGAGAAGTGGGACAACGAGAGATTGGTGGCACGAAAGTAGTGTTGAAAACGATTGAAAAGATCGACATAATCAAGGAAAGACTCAAAGCGGCACAAGATCGACAAAAGTATTATGCGGATAAACGAAGAAGGCCAATTGAGTTCAATGTTGGAGATCGTGTTTTGTTGAAGGTATCTCCATGATAAGGCGTCTTACGATTATAGAAACGTGGAAAATTGAGCCCTCGTTTCATAGGTCCTTTCAAATTTTGGCTAGAATTGGTAAGGTTGCTTACCGTTTGGAGTTGCCCGATGAGCTTTCGGGAATCCATTCTACCTTTCACGTCTCTCATCTTAGAAAGTGTCTTGCCGACGATGCTTCTTACGTTCCTTTGGAAGAAGTTGAAGTTGACAACAAGTTAACATATGTGGAAGAACCCATTGCCATAGTAGAAGAGGAACTTAGAAGAGTTCAAAACAAAACAGTAAGGACATAAAAAATTTTGTGGAAGCATGGAAGGATGTCAGATTGCACTTGGTAATCCGATCACGATGTTCTTGTATACTATCCATCGTTGCATATGGCTTGGATCATGAGGTCGTGATCCGTTCCAAGTGGGGGAGGGTTGTAACACCCCCAAAATTATAAGGTAATAAATTAACCCCTTTTGTAGTTTTGATATTAGAATAAGTTCCTAATATTTTATTTTTAGTTATGGGGTTAGTTTAGTTGGAACTTTAGCGGATAACAGGTAAAATACCCACTAATTTGGGAGATAGGGGTGTGGCACTCAGGAGAAGTGCCAGCCAATTTCTTTTGTGACTCATCCTCCCTCTACTTCTTCTTCTCCATTCTTCTCATGTATTCTCCATCTTTCTAATCTCAAACAAACTCCTTCTTCAATCCTAATCAAGAATTCTCTCAATACTAAGAAGAATAATAATCTCCTATTATCTAAGAATTCAAAGTAAGGGTTTGTATATGTGTTTGTGTGTGGGCCGAATTTCAAGAGAAAAGAGGGAGGAGAAAAATTTGTGATTTTAATCCTTGACTTTATTCTTGAATCCTTAAGGTAATGATTTCCCTTAATCTAGTTTCATTCATTCTTGAGAATTAGGGTTCTTGGAAATTCCAAAATTGGGGGTTTTTGCTAGAATTGAGTTATTATATGATTTTCCCAAAATTCTTCTATATTATAGTTTGTTATTGAGTTACATGATGAATTTAATTAAGAATTTGAATGTTGACAATGAAACTTTGATTATGAAAGAATGGTGATTTTACTAGTTGCATGGAATAATGATGGAATTGATGAATTGAACTCATCAAGTGAATTTTTGAATGAAATGCAACTCAATGGCAAAATGAGATGGTTTGGGATTAGGAATGCTAGTGTAATATTGAAAGGCTAGGTTGACTAGCCAAAATGGTGAATATTGTCTTATATGCGTTTATGATGAATTGAATAGGTTGAAAGCTTGTTGTGCATTGCGGTTATATTGATTTGCATATTGTGTCGCGAAAGGGGTGGGTATAATTGCATACCCTTGTATATTCGTCGGGTCGATTACCATACGATGGTGGATTCCGTGTGTGGTAATCGATTTGGCGTTGAGCCTAAGTAGTGGCCGTTATTGATTACGGGCCTAAGTAGTGGCCATAGCCCGTGTGGGCCATTGTTGTTGTTTATATTGATTGTGATTGTAATCATTTGCTTATATGGATCCATGTAATGCGTTGACACAAAGGTGAGTATTATAGATATGGCACGACGGTGCCATAGTCTATATGCAATAGACCTTTGTGCATTGTCCTCCTTCGTTTATATGATTGTATGCAAGCATATTCACTAAGCATTCACTTACTTTTTAGTTGTTTACCCTTTTATAGGTAGTTCCGGAAGAAGGAACTAGTGTTGTTGATTTGAAGTTAGTAGAAGAAAGGTTGAGTTAGAAGACTTGGAGGTATTGTCCATTATTGGAAGAATGGATCTTTTTTGTAGATACTTACAAAATCTCACCTCATCTATGGCACATGATACATTTCGTCATTTTGGTAAAGCTTGGTTTTGGTCCATTTCTGAAAGTTAATGTATGAATGGTCTTATGGTATAAATATGTTTTGGTTGACTTGAAAGCGTCAAATGGGTAAATGACCTATTTGGTCGTATATGTGAAAGTTGGTTCAAATGGGTATTATAACTATGTTTGTAATTGTGTCTTTTACATGTTTAAACTCAGATATGTTGTGTTTGAAGTTATATTTAAGTTGGAAAAGGTTGTATGTTGATTCAAGTGTCAAAATGGAAGTTTGGTTCTGTCAGACTCAGATATGTGGCGCATATCTGGAGTTTTTGATTTATGCGACGCATATTAGTCGCATGGAAAAAGTTCTGTGAAACTTTGCTGGGCGATATGCGGCGCATATATATGTCATGCGGCGCATATCAGGTAAAAAAAAATTCTTATTTTTTTCATATATCGAGTCGTGTCGTTTCAGTTACGCATGGCGTAATTGTATGTACCACACAACTTTTAGAAATGGTGAAAGTAATATAAAATGGAAAAGGTAAACAAGTGTAACTGAAATGAAATACAGTAATTAAATTAAAGCATAACCAAACGGCCTATTTTACCCTCTAAATCTTATTTTAAAATTAAAAAATATCTTAAAATTTAATATCATTTAATACTTTAAGATCAAACCCGAGGATCCAGATTGTGCCTTATTTGGTTTACGTTATGATTTATTTTACAATAACTAACCTCTAGAGGTATATATGATTAAGTTAATAATTATTTTTTTTCCACATCAACTTATTTTTTTTTTTGAAAAGTATAGATCATTCACATTAAATATACACTACTCCGCAATTGCGGAGTAGCAAAGATTACAAATGAGGATTGCTTACATTAAAATTATTCCAATCCTCCCAACTAAGAGTACCTTTCTTTAATCTACATTTATACCACAAAAATCCTATAGCTTTAATATCAAAAAAGACCTTATCAACACATAACGGAACTTGTTGAAAGATCTTCTCGTTTCTAGCCTTCCAAAGACACCAACACGCAACAAAGATAATGCATTTGAAGACCTTCCTTTCTTTCTTGTCTAATCCAACTTTATCATAGTATTCAATTAACTCACGTACAGAAGAGAACATGACATTCCCAACTTTACACCAAACTCCAATGCGATCCCATATGGCAGTAGAAAAGGCACAATAACAAAGCAAGTGATCAATAGATTCTTCCCAACACTCGCACAAACCACAAAGTGTAGAACCAAAGTGACAATTCCTTACCTTAAGCGCCATGTATGTAGGAAGAAGATCAAGAGCGACACGCCACATAAAGATATTACACTTCTTAGGGACACTTGAGATCCATTTAAGTGTGAATCGACCACTATAATCCACACCACTTTGGATAAACTTCTTGACACTTTTAACTAAAAACACATTATGAGAATCGCCGAGCCATATCCATCTATCGTTGGCCTCTGAAATACGAAGTCCATCCAAGAGATCACGAAACCTACACCATTCAAAAATCGCTTCAGCTCTCATAGGGGTCGAGTACCACGCCGGGTCGGCAATAAATCTTTTAGTCTCATCACAAAACCGATCTTTAATAAGGCTTTTTTTCTCCATCTCCATGCTAAAAATCAACGGGAATTCGTCTTTAAGACAAGAGTTAGTCGCCCAAGGGTCGAGCCAAAAACGAATTAGATCACCTCTACCACAAACTCCTTTGAACAAACCATTTAACTTCGTATTACCTATTTTGATAGAATCAACCTTTCCAACTAAAGACTTCCAGACACTAGGAAGAAACCGCTTAACCGGCACCGATTCCCAACCTCTACACGTTCCATGAAAAGAGTCAATAACTCGGCGCCAAAGCGCCCCTGGTTCCGTTCTATACCGCCATATCCATTTGGAGAGGAGAGCGACATTCGAATCCTTTAGCTTTGAAATGCCCAGTCCGCCCATTTTGATAGGAGAAGCAACAACGTCCCATGCTACCCAACTGATTTTACGTCTATCACTAGAACCGCCCCAAAGAAATCTTCTAATGATAGTTTCAAGACCATCAATAACCGAATTCGGCACCGCAAAGAGAGAAAAGTAATAATTAGGCAAAGTTTCAAGCACAGATTTAATGAGAGTAAGTCTACCTCCCATAGACAGGGTATTAGCCTTCCATGAGGCAACTTATTGCACACTTTATTTAGTGTTACAAACATAATTAATATCCATAAATTGTTCAAAACCACCAAAGACCCGGCTTGCACATCTTATAATTGTAGCACTAAAATTTATTAAGTCACACAAAGTGAAACATAAGGACACCATAATGGTCAAACAAAACAATATGATTAATTTGACGGCTTACCACTGATAGTGCGTATTTGTTAGTTCTGTCATAGCAAGGTTTTTCTTAATATGTTTCCATTAACCAAATAAAATCATCTCTCGATGATCCACTGGCTAACCCAATTGCAACAAAAACTAATGCTGCAACTAAAAACAATATATACAAATTGTACACAGTTAAAATTGCAAAAGTAATTCTAAAATGATATCAAAACTTTGGGCCGGGTTTGATATTTTCACCAAGTAACATTTGTTGGAATTAATATGATTTGTATTGTAAGTATAATGAAAATATGATAATAATAATAATACCTGACGATCTAGAGGACCTTGTAAGAGCAAGAATGTTTGCCATGGATGTCGGGTTCCCAAAATGAGATGATTGTGTTGAGTCAAGGATTCGCTGACCAGACTTGGTCGCTGATGTGAGTCGTCAGCAAGTCATCAGCGAGTCAATGACTCTCGTCAGCGGGTGGTTTACTTTCCAAGTTGTATGTCAAGGCGGGAAGTTTTCAAATCATAAGAAGACAAGAAGTCACATGGTGGTTCTTCCAACTGAACATTACCTTATATGGCAAAGGTACAGTTGGGACCAAAACAAGGGTTTTCTCTTTCATACCCGTTTTGGTAAAGAAGACAAAGGCTCCTGGATCCAAGTACAACGAGCCTATGAGAAGTCGACAACCACCATTCTATCACGATCATTGTAAGGCTGTGTTGCCCTAATTCCTCCCCTATATAAAGCAACACAGCCGCATCATTTATACTTTGTGTTTGTCACCACAAAGTGTGTGTCACTTTATTTTCTCTCTTGTAATTGCTTAAGTTTATAGTGTGTCTAGACTTAGCAATTATTTAGTTCATTTGTATTCTTGTAAGACAAGTTGTATTATCGACCATTTATTCATCGTTTAATCAATGATACATATGATTAGACTTGCTTAGATATTTGCATTTGAACTTATTCTTGTTCATGTTCTTTACTTTCTGTTCTTACATTCTTGTCTAGATTAATTATATTATAAGTGTGCAAATCCTGGACTGTTAAGTGGTATCAGAGCCAACGTTTCTAAATCATTGAAACTAAGATCCGTTTGCATACTTATTTCTTTCTAAATTCTTATTTCTTTCTTTAAATACAAGAACATGACTACTGTACCAACTCTTGTGAACACACGTGACTTTGGTTACGTGTCTGTTCCTCCAAGATTCGAGCCTGATAACTTTGGATCTTGGAAGGAAAGAATGCTTTTGCACATAGTTGGTGTAGAACCTTACCTTATAACTATTATGACCAAAGGTCCATACGTACCTACTCTGGTACAAAGAACACCAGGAGCAACTGCTGATGCTCCTGAGATTGTGATTGACATTGTCAAACCAGAGGTACAATGGACCGATGATGAGCGTAAACTGGTAAATCTTGATTCCAGGCTCAAAAACATGATTGTCTCCACTCTTCCTACTGACATCATGAAGCTCATCATCAAATATCCCACTTCTAAAGAAGTCTGAGATAGATTATGTAGCATGTATGAGGGCTCTGCTGCTACAATCGCCACAAAAAAGATTGATCTTAAAAGAGCCTATGAAAAATTCTTTTCTCTCCCTTCTGAAGGTCTCAATGGCACTTACACCCGATTCAAAGGGTTGTTAAATGACATGACCAATGTTGGTATCACTCATGACAACTTTGAGGTGTGCCACAAATTTATTGATAGTCTACCTATCAAGTGGCAAGGATTGAGACAAATCCTTAGGACCACTGAGCGACTCAATGGTCTTGATCTTGAGTCTCTCTTTGGCATGCTTCAGTTTGAAGAGAGAGCTCTTGCTCAAACTCTAAGAGCTGCTGCTGACGCACAACATAGTGCTGGTCTGTTAGAGCACATTAAGTGCATAAATTGTTGTCCGATGCAATAATTCTAAAAGGCTGAGAAATTCGTACATATATGTCTTACGAACTTTAAGTTCGTAAGAACTAATAAGTTCGTAAGTATATGCCAAACGAACTTTAAGTTCGT
>CM067167.1:44495058-44573035 GCA_034093135.1 Erigeron breviscapus | reverse complement strand
TAAATCTCAAACACTACAATCTTCCCGGTAGCAAACGATGTAACTGACCAACTCCTATCTTATAGTGATTCAAGATCTTAATGAAGAAGGAAGTGAAAGGAATCCTAAGGTTAGACAAGGTGAGGAAAGACTTGTAAAGTGTAACCTTCCCGGGAGGTGGGGGATGGGCTCTCTCATCTACATCCGGGAGAGAAGGGTTAAATTTAGCAAGGCATGGATACTTCTTGACCAATTTCCTAAGGTCTTTACTAGTCAAGCATGAGACACAATCTTTAACAAGTTCAGGAACCTCCCTAATCTTACAAACTCTCCTAGAGTTACTAGTCTCCTCAACTTCAACAGAATCAATATTCTCTCCCGACATATTCAAATTTCAAAATGAAGCGGGTGAAACACCTGTAGGCAAACAAAAATCCTAAATGAGGATACAACATCAAAAGTACATCCTAAAATGCTATCTTACAAAATTGTACAAAGCATCATGAAAGTATAAATTATTCACATGTATATGTTATCGCATATATACATAAAACTTTACAAGCTACTTATTTTACACAAATATGTCAATAACATATTGAATATTCTCATTCTTATGAAACAGAGCAGTGAACAAACACATTTCAAAGACTAGAGCAACATACTTTTTGAACATAATTTTTCTAGCATATATATCTCGCACACATCTTTGCCAAACACTCAAAAATTCAAAAGAGGATAGAATTATCTACTCAAACATGGAAGACATAATTGAAAATGGAAAGAGGGCACGACAAACAGACAAATCATTCAATAAAATTTTTGAATGATCATTAGAAAAGATACACAAGTACTCTTAAAGCAACAACAAAATATGCAAAATACACATACAAGTTATGTATATTTAGGTCAGTATTGAGGTCAAGAGTGAAGTACTAGCTCTTACAACATAATTAAATGTTTTAAGATTCAAATGAAAAAGGTTAAGGTCACATACCCAACAAGGCGAATGGGAAGACAGTAAAGCACCACAGCCACTTCTACTCTTGAACACACAATTTCACCAAGCACCACCACTAGTATCACTCTCGAACCCCCAAATCCAGAAACCACCACCAACCATACCTCTATATATCAAATCTCTCTGTTAATTACATGAAGTTCTTGTTAATACATGTATTTCTTGTTTGATAAACAATAAACAACTTCAAGAAAATCAAGCATACATGATGAGATTTTAAAAAGAAAATACGTTTTTAGTTATTTTACTTCCTTATCTCGATCGATCCAAAAAGGGAAAAGAAAAGCAAATCCTTGACTATTTTGATGCTCTAGCCGATCCAAAAGCTTCAAAATTCAAGAATAAAAATTTTCTTTAATCGAAAATCAAGAAAGTAATAGACATAAAGAGATCCGGAAATAAGGAATAAAATTTTTCGTACCTTTGCTTCTCCCTCTCGATTGTAGGAGCCCGATCCAGAAATAAAGAAAGACAAGAGATTGAGATAACCAAAAATGAGAGAATTATAAGTTTGGATCTAAATCTTTCAAAGGAATCTTTAAACCCAAACTTGGGGGACTTGAAGGGGTATGGGAGAAATACCTAACCTAATTGAAGATTGAGAGATGTATGGGAGGTAGCTGAGAGGTGCTTGGAAAGTGGGACCCAGCCGAAACCTATCTCAAGGAGAAGATAACCGAACAATATATATATATATATATATTTATAACAAGAAAGGGTTTTGAAGAAAGAGGATCGAGAGCTACCTTAAGAAAGAGAAACAAGAGGCATATCCTTATTGAAATATAATTGAAACTTCCAATCCCACCTTGGATGAGAGAGAAACGAAAGCTAATTTCGGGAGAGACCTAAAGGTGGGGTTCACCTGACGAGAGCTGGAAAGAAGGAAGGAAGAGAAACTCAACCGGGAAGAGAGAGAATCGGGAGTCTCATATATATGAGGAGGTCGAAACTACTTGAGGAATAGAAGAGAGAGTAAAGAAAGCCTCAGGGGTGCGCCCCAGCCGAGAGTCACTTGAGGGTGGGCCCCAGCCGAGAGCAAGCAGAAGGTTGGAAGAGAAGAGAGCAACCCGAGAGCTCCTGTGGGGTCCAGCCGAAAGCCTTCAGGAGAGAGAAACGAGAGTGAATGTTTAGAAGGAAGAGACCAAGAGCATATTAAGAACCCCCTTGGGAATATCTCTTGACGAGAAGTGAACGCTTGGAGGGAATGGATCGAGAGGAACAGATGGGCTAGAGACCCAATGGTAGCGAGAGGCCCATTAACAATTAAAAGTCCATCAAGTCAAGAATGGGTCGAGAGCTAAGCAAGAGCATGCCAAGAATAACTCCTTTCCCTCCCTTATGTCATATATATATATATATATATTTACTAAATAAATATGACAAGTTATCGAGAGTACTGAAGCTTGGGACATATGTTACTCAAGATTTATGACTGAGTATGAGATCTCCAATCACGTCATAAGTACATAATACGTTTATGATTGGACGTTAAGCGTGGCTTTAGAAGATTCTATTCTTTATATACCTCGTATTGGGTTGGCACCTGAAAAAGCAGGCCCATATCTGACAACGGCCCACAATACGATGTAACCTAATTGTTGCCTATAAATATACAATCATTGGATGTCAGAACATTCATTCAACATTCATTCATTACATTTACACACACATATTCCATTCTCTCTCAAAATTCTCAATCAATCATCAAAATCATCAAACATTCAATATCCTCCAGAGATCGATACATCTCTCTGGGAAAACCATTATTCACCTTAGATTCGCGAAGAATTTAGTAGGTTTGCACTACATAGTAGGAGATTATAATGGTTTTCATGGTTAAACCCCTTTTGTGATTGAGTTTGACAATTCATGCTCAAACAATTCCTTCTTCATCAACCCCCGTTGTTCAGAATCCACCAGTTCCTGAACCACAAGTTCAGGAACAAGAACCAATCACTTATCTTAATTCTCCTATATATACTCCTGTAAATGTCACAAAATCCTCAAAAGTCAACTTTTCTCCCTCTCAAATAATTGTGAAATCTAACAATCATATCGGCACATCGGAATTGCCAAAGGATACAAGCCCATGTTGGACTTTATCCATGCCTCTCCTGCCAATTACTGCATCATGGCAGACCCAGAAAAAATATTTGTGCACCTTCTTCGTGAATTTTGGTGGACTTGTGAGTACGATGATGAATCCAAGTCCATCACTGGTACTGTTCGTCAAGGGGAGAAGTCGATAACCATTACTCCGGCGTCTCTTCGCCAAACCCTAAGATTTCCTCAAGAGACTGATGAAAATAAATTTGTGGAGGCAGCAAGTGATGATGTGTGGAAGGCATGGTTGCCTTCCATTGGTATAATTATAATCTGAAGAACCCTCCAGCGATCCCCAGCAATCCTTTAAAGCAAAATCTCCCAGGGATCTGGAGAGTTCTTTTCACCCATGTGATTCAGTGCATGGGTGGAAACTCTGGATCATACAATCAGGCTTCAGCGACATCTATGCCTATGATCCATTCACCAGAATCTTCTCTCTCATCTTCAAAGAAGCGCTTGGAGATGAGTATGTGCTGCCTAATGCTTCCACAATTCTAATTGCATGGGTAGGCAACAACATTTACAAGCAACCCGCTGAACACTTGGTTGCTCGCCTCACTTCTCACATCAAAGAGGTACTCTTCTCTCTAAACTCTTCTTTATACCCTAAAGACAGCGACTGGGAGGCAGCACTTCTTTCTGATGAAGTGGCTGATACGGTCGCTGTGGATGCCAAAATGCCTTCAGAGGCTGGCTCGCTGGAAAACCCCCCAGCGACCTCCAAAGCCTCCAAAAAGACCAAAAGTAAATCTAAGGCAGCATCCTCAACACAAAATATACAATCTTCACCCTCCGCTGACGTCCCAACACGTAAGCGGAGTGTATCAAAGGGCAAACCCAAGGTTAAGAAGTCCACAACGCCCATGGACATTAGTACCCAAGCCACCCCATCAGCAGCCTCCCAACAGGCTGTTGACGAGTTAAATGAGACCAGCAGGCAGCCACCTCAAACTTCTGTAGACAAGGTTGGTGAAGATATTGGGTCACCCCAACCCACTAGAGGTCAAAGTCCAACCCCTCCAAATATTTCCCCTTCTTCTCAAAACCCTTCTGAGTCATTGTCAGCAGCCAGATCACAGGTGATGCTAGAGACAACACATTCTACGGCCGATGAGGTCTTGGTGGAACAACACACTGAGACTGAGGCACCCGGTTCCTCTACCCAAATCTATTCTACTGTCTCGGAAACTGTTTGTGCAGGGACCGAGACAAATGTTTCTCAAGAAGGTAATGTAAGTGATGAAGAGTTAGGCAGCGAATTTAGCTAACAAGATGATGAGGCTGCAATCAAACTCGCTGCCACTGAAGAAAATGAAGAAGAAATGGTCAGTGGTTTTTTGGATGCTGATATAGGCTACTTATTAATTTCTTCACCGCCCACTGAATTTGAAGATGGCCCAGTTTCTTTATCAGATATGCCTCCTTCCTCCTTCTTACTCACCAAGGCCCACTGCCTATCACGAACCAATTGGGCATTTTGGAGAGTATGTGTCTGACTTGGATGAAAATGAACTTCTTCAAAGAGTGCAAAACTGTCAACATCTGAACAACAATAATGAAGTTTATAATGATGAAGAAGAGATTGATGATGATATTGTCATGGAAGTGCCCCCATTGCATCACCCTGACTTCTTTGGGATTCTTTGCTCTCAGTATCCTGTCTCACTGAAGGATCTCAAGGTTCCTTCTCCCAAAATAGTCACCACTGCTTTCACTGCCATAAACTTGCCTGGTTTAGATTATGTTGAAACTTACCAGTTGCAAGAATTATTGAGAAGGGTGCAAATTTGTCAAAGTCAAGGGAACAGGCATGGGTACTTATATGCCTGGTTGGTTGATAAGGTAGCGGAAATGAACCTTGGTGCATTGGCCAAGTTTCAAGAGCTGGCAGCTGGCAATGAATTTTTGAAAGATGAGCTGGCCACTCTTCAAGGTATGGTGTTTGGTATTACTAAGAATCAAGTGACTGACACCAGGACAAATGCACAACTATTTCGACGAAATCAATCCTTGCTGCATGAAAGCATGAAAAAGGTCAGCACCTCTAATTCTTCTATCTCTGCTTCGCTTGACAAGTTGAAAGAAGAATTCAAGTCAGCGAAGGCACCAGCTGAGATGCCTGGCCTCTTGTCATCACTTGAACAACTTTCCCAATCCAACATTCTCTTCACTGCTCACCTTCATAAACTCACTCACACCGTTTCCTTCTTCTCTAAACAACAAGATGATTTCCTCACTACTCTCACCAAAAAAATTTCTTCACCTAAACCTCAATCATCTCAAGCCGCTGCTGATAAGAAATTGCTTGCAGGTTCTATCAGCAGGCAAAAGAAACTTGAAGAAGAAGTTGGCACCCTTAAAGGGATGATGACTGAGATGTTGGGTCTCCTTAAAAAAGACAAAGTGGAAGTAGCTAGTTCCTCAGCTGCTTCCAAGGGGGAGAAAAATGTTGAAGAAGGCCCAGCAACTCAAAATGAAAATGTTGATGATGCTGAGAAGGTTGTTGAACCGGCAACAAATGTTGAGGGGGAGCAAGCTGAGAAGGTTATTGAACCGGCAGCTGAAGTTGAAAAAGAGAAAGAAACTACCACCACTGAGGATGTGCCAGCGAGTGTTGAAAAAGTGGTTGTTGCTGAGAATATGCCAGCAAAACCCATTAATGTCTCTTTGTTCAAGCCAACCGCTGAGTTCCATGCTGCATTAGAAAAGAAATATGCTGACAAGGGAAAGGCAACAATTGCTGAAAAGGGCAAGCCACCCAAAGTTCCAACTACAGCAAGGGAACAACAAGAAAAGCTGATGGCTGGAGCTTTCCCCAATCCTTCACCATCTCAAAAGACAACTGCTGAACTTACTCCTGAAGAGGTTGTACTTCAAGAGGAGCTGAAACAAAAGAAAAGAGAAGAGGAACTCTCTAGAAAATATATAAGTGAGCAGATTGTTGGTGAAGAGTTGAAGGGTGCTGATGACGAAACGCAAAAGTTAGCACAGCAATCTGGTGGCTTGGAAGTTCTGAAGAAAAATGAGGAAGAGTTCTTCGCTAAGAAAAAGAAGAATTTTGAAGAAGGAAAAGAACTCTACCTTAAATCAAGGGAGATAAGGCAAAGGAAAGAGGAGATCCTGTTAGTCAAGGTCACTCTGACCAATCAAGGGATGAATCTTCATCTCCAAAGACAAGGAGCGGGCAAACTGTATACTTTAAGATATGTTACTAAAGACACCCTTGGCCCAACTGAATGGATTGAAATTTATAAGCTAATCAAGGACAAAACTGCAGTGAGTTACAAGCCTTTGATTGAGCTAGCAGGAGAGCAGATAAAGAGAGTGCGTAATATGGAAAAGAAGTACAAAATTAAAGACTCTCTGCTCAGCGCTGCAAGACATCCCTTCCCTCCTCCACCTCAGCAACCCAAAGTTCCAACTACAACAAGGGAACAACAAGAAAAGCTGATGGCTGGAGCTTTCCCTAAACCTTCACCATCTCAAAAGACAACTGCTGAACTTACTCCTGAAGAGGTTGTACTTCAGGAGGAGCTGAAACAAAAGAAAAGAGAAGAGGAACTCTCTAGAAAATATATAAGTGAGCAGATTGTTGGTGAAGAGTTGAAGGGTGCTGATGACGAAACGCAAAAGTTAGCACAGCAATCTGGTGGCTTGGAAGTTCTGAAGAAAAATGAGGAAGAGTTCTTCGCTAAGAAAAAGAAGAATTTTGAAGAAGGAAAAGAACTCTACCTTAAATCAAGGGAGATAAGGCAAAGGAAAGAGGAGATCCTGTTAGTCAAGGTCACTCTGACCAATCAAGGGATGAATCTTCATCTCCAAAGACAAGGAGCGGGCAAACTGTATACTTTAAGATATGTTACTAAAGACACCCTTGGCCCAACTGAATGGATTGAAATTTATAAGCTAATCAAGGACAAAACTGCAGTGAGTTACAAGCCTTTGATTGAGCTAGCAGGAGAGCAGATAAAGAGAGTGCGTAATATGGAAAAGAAGTACAAAATTAAAGACTCTCTGCTCAGCGCTGCAAGACATCCCTTCCCTCCTCCACCTCAGCAACCCAAGTTCCAACTACAACAAGGGAACAACAAGAAAAGCTGATGGCTGGAGCTTTCCCCAATCCTTCACCATCTCAAAAGACAACTGCTGAACTTACTCCTGAAGAGGTTGTACTTCAAGAGGAGCTGAAACAAAAGAAAAGAGAAGAGGAACTCTCTAGAAAATATATAAGTGAGCAGATTGTTGGTGAAGAGTTGAAGGGTGCTGATGACGAAACGCAAAAGTTAGCACAGCAATCTGGTGGCTTGGAAGTTCTGAAGAAAAATGAGGAAGAGTTCTTCGCTAAGAAAAAGAAGAATTTTGAAGAAGGAAAAGAACTCTACCTTAAATCAAGGGAGATAAGGCAAAGGAAAGAGGAGATCCTGTTAGTCAAGGTCACTCTGACCAATCAAGGGATGAATCTTCATCTCCAAAGACAAGGAGCGGGCAAACTGTATACTTTAAGATATGTTACTAAAGACACCCTTGGCCCAACTGAATGGATTGAAATTTATAAGCTAATCAAGGACAAAACTGCAGTGAGTTACAAGCCTTTGATTGAGCTAGCAGGAGAGCAGATAAAGAGAGTGCGTAATATGGAAAAGAAGTACAAAATTAAAGACTCTCTGCTCAGCGCTGCAAGACATCCCTTCCCTCCTCCACCTCAGCAACCCAAAGTTGGATCAAAGAGATCAGCGTCTGGATCCCAAGTTTCTCACCTCCCCACTATACTCAGAATGGTTCCCAAGACTGATATAGATGAGGAGCCGCTGCTAAATTTGAAGCTGCCTTCCAGAACTCTTTTTATGGAAGGTACCTATGATGAGAAGCTGGGAGGTTTTTGCTTCTGCAATGTCCATGGTCATGAGCTCTTCTTCAGGACCAACGAAATTGGAATTGCTCCCTCTACCTTCCTTCTAAAAATAAGGAAGTATTGTGCTCAGACTTCCAATGATCCCGAGTTTATAAAGATGATTGATCAAGAGCTGCTGAAGCCTGAAAGACAAAAAGATAAAGCTTTCATTGAGGCTAAGCAAGAGTCACAATGGGATTAAGTAGTCTTATATAATTCATGTAATGCTGATTATTGTAAAGTTGTTCGTCATATAAATAATATCAGCATTCCCTCATTCTACTTCTTACTCTTGAAAGTTCAAGCGACTTCTACTCAGCTAAGTCTCCTCAGCGAATAGGGGGAGATTGTTGAGTCATGGATTCGCTGAAAGACTCAGCGAGTGAAAGTGTCAGCGAGCCTTCAGCAACCATTAAGTATCTTCGAGTTAAAGGATAAGTTCAATGACTCACCGCCATGTTTTGTAAGTCAAATATGGGCGGGAAGATGAAGATAAGAAGACTGGTCCCCAAGGACACGTGTTGATAGATCAGGATGGAGCCATGTGACCGTGTACTATTTTGGTACTAAGGTATTTCTCTTTGATGTTGTTTTGGGAAAGAAACAAGATGAAGAAAAGAGAACTTTGCAGATCTGATTTATCCACCAATAGATAGTTGACAACCTTCATGTGTCAACATCTATTGGGTTGTCATGTGATGTCTTTTCTCTCCTATATAAGACATCACTTGACCTAGCCGCAAAGTTGTTGGTTTGTGCCATATTTACACTTAGTGTGTTTTTCTCTCTTTGTATAATTGTTAAGTTTTTAGTGTGTCAAAAACTTAACAATATTTTCTCTTTTATTTCTTTGTAAACCGACCATGTATTCACTGTTTAATCTATGTTACTTATGATTAAACATCTTTACTTTCTTGTCTTATGTTCATAGTGTAATTTACATTAGTTGTTTAATTACCTAATCGTTGCAAACTTGGGACTTTCACAACACTACTTACATCTTTATAAAAAGTGACAATAAAAATAAAGAAACATGCGAATGTGGACATGCTATAATTGGATTTTTTTTAATAAAAAAAAGTGACCAACAGTCGGGCGAAAATGTATTTACGTAACACAAAAACGTAAAAGTGTTGACCAGATTGATGGTAATTCTACATATTATTTCGTTTACTATATACATGTCTAACTGTTATTAATGAACTCATACTAATAAATGATAATAACGAAACACAGTTATGATTATAAAAATAAATTGGATATAATCAATAATGTACTACACGTTTTTTAAAATCATACTTAATTATAAAAAATGGTAATGAGTAAGTTAAAAAAAATGATAATAGAATTAGTGAGACGCTATTGATAAAATATGACATATGGTTGGATAAAAAAATGTTATTTTACATTAGGCTTGGTTAGATTTTAGAAAACTTCATAGTAAAAGGATTAAAAATAAAAAGTTAGAAGATGATGTCATAAAACAATTAAATTAAAAGAAACAATTATTAAAAGAAATTCTAAGGATGCCATGTATAATTTTTTTGAAAAATAATTATGTCATCAAAAATTTTCTTTATTTATATAATAGATTATAATGCACATGAATATCAGATGTATGGTATTATGAATGATGCGTGTACATGAGTGAATCAAATGTTATTTTGATAATTGTATCATTGTGCATCATATAACTTCAAGTTTATTTCATGAGTGTACATGTATATCATAATGATTTAAGTTTATTTCATGTATCATTGTGCATCATAATTATTCAAGTTTATTTCATGTGCATCATTGTGCATCATAATTATTTAAATTTATTTCATAAGTGTATCATCGTACATCATAATGATTTAAGTTTATTTCATGCGTGTATCAATGTGCATCGTAATGTGTTCAAGTTTACCGAATATTTCATTGTATTCCCATTTAAATTTTTAACTATATTAAAAAAAAAAGAATTTCTCCTCAATTGTTGAGTTGTATCAAATAATTATTTGTATCATACGAATCAAATATATTACTTGTATAAATGTGAGAATGTGTTACTTGTATAAATGTGAGAATGTGTAATGCGAATCAAACAAATTATAAATATAATAATATGCATCGATCAACATGTTTATGTTTCAAAATAGTTTGTATCATGTTTATCTCTTATTAACATTTTTTTGGTTAAATATTATTTTTTCTTATCAAATGAATGAACTAAGTAATAACCTTTACTTCTTTATAAAACAAATTATCATTCCCTTCTTTTTAACTTTCTATCTTTAAAAATCTCAAAATACCCTTAACTTTCAACACATTCTCAACCCACACACTACATCTACCTAAAATATCCCTTAAATTTTCATCTCTATCCATTCAAACTATCACTCTTAATGAAATTATTTAGAATATACATCTCTTAACCCTTAAAATAACTACACTACCTCTTTTACATTAATTACTTTTACATTAATAACCACATCATTATTGCCACCACTACCACTACCACCACTCGTCGCCAACGCCGTTGCATTGCGCGGGTACCTTTACTCGTAAGAGAGGAAAGAAAGAATTAAATGAATGTTAAATTGTCATTTATACCCTTAATTATAATTTTTACTTACTTAAAAAAATGTATCAATTAATAATCTTAATTAATACGTTAGATCAAGATTCGGCTCACGATTTGTCTTATTTATTTTACGTTAAGACTTTTTTTTTACAATAGCCAACCCCTCTCTATATATATAGGGGTTTAGAAACTCCTAAATGATTAGAAACATTTAGGAAGCCTTTTAATTTAATCACGACCCTTGAAAATATTGATCAATGGACTAAAACAAACATGACATTTTGGTAAATAATGAAAGATTAAATTCACTTTAATACGGGTAATAAAAAAGGATAGTTTAGTCTTTGGATTTATGTTAAATAAAAATGTTGAATAACTACTTTTACAGAGTTTATGTTAAACTAAAAACTAAAGATATGTATGTTTACTTTGACGTCTTGTAGTTAGGAATGGTACATTCTCAGGTAGATGACGATGGTATCATATGCTTAACAACCACAAACATGATATGACAGCAATTTTCAATTCAATTTTGTTTCAACCTTGTACCTACACTTGCTAATCTGCTTAACATTCACTTCAGTGTTCCTCCTTATGCTCAAATGAAGACAATATTCTCGATGACGACGTCCTTAGTGAACACACTATATTCTTGTACCAATTGAGAGCAAGTTCCTCTATTCAAGAGTCAAGTTGACATCCAACTTCGCTAGCTTTTTCATAGCATCACTTATGCACAATCAACCACAAAATTAGATGCATGCATGATGAAAGTAATCAATTAAAGCTTCAATCAATTAACTTCTTTATTTTATAAATATATAAAATCCACTATATTGCACTGTAGCTCCTAAAATAGAGTCGATTAGAGTTCATGCAATATACATAACAAAATTAAGAAAGAAACATTAATAGTGACGGTCCACAATTTGCACATTTATAATTAATTAGTCTAGACAAGAAAGTAAATAGAAAGTAAAGAACAAGAACAAGAGTAAAGTTCAAGTTTAAGAAACTATGCAAGTCTAATCATATGTATCATTGATTAAACAGTGAATACATGGTCGATATTACAACTTGTCTTACAAGAAAATACAAGAACATACAATTGTTAAGTTTAGACTAACTAGAAAACTTAAATAATTTCAAAGAGAATAAGTGACACACACTTAAATGGTGATAAACACAAAGTGTAAATGATGCGGCTGTGTTGCTTTATATAGGGGAGGAATTAGAGCAACACAGCCTTACAATGATCGTGATAGAATGGTGGTTGTCGACTTCTAATAGGCTCGAAGTACTTGGATACAGGAGCCTTTGTCCTCTTTACCAAAACGGGTATGAAAGAGAAAACCCTTGTTTTGGTCCAAACTTTACCTTTGCCATATAAGGTAATATTCAGTTGGAAGAACCACCATGTGACTTCTTGTCTTCTTGTGTTTTGAAAACTTCCCGCCTTGACACACAATTGGGAAGTAAACCACCCGCTGACGAGAGTCACTGACTTTGCTGATGACTCGCTGACGACACACGTCAGCGACCAAGTCTGGTCAGTGAATCCTTGACTCAACAATCTCCCCCTATTCGCTGAGAAGACTTGCTGAGTAGACTAGACTTGATAAGAATAAAGGAATGATGAAAAGATGTCTTATATATCATCTTAAAATATTACAAGCTGATACATATAGTTTTTCATTTTAAGACATCTACAAGTTGGCAGCTTCAAATTCCCAAGCTTCCTCTTGCTTGGCCATCCTGATCGCTGGGTCATCCCTTCTATGAGGCTTTATCAATTCTTCATCCAACTTGCTGATGAACCATCTGTTGTTGGATGTTTCAGCACACCTTCTTCTTATGCTTAAGATGAACCCAGTGGACGCTTTTTCAAGTTCATCCAAGCGAAAGAACAGTTGATTATTCTGAAAGTTTGTGAAGAAGATGCCAGCAGGATTTTCTATCACTCTCCCTTCCTCAAAGAAGCTTCTGGGAGGAAGTCTGGTGTTCAGCAAGGCATCACCAGTGATAGGAGGAAGGTCAACAACTATGGTTCGATGCTCTTCTTTCCTCTTTCTTTGAATCCTTCTTCCTGCTGAGGTGGAGATAGCTGCAGGAGTACCGAAAACTTGCCTCAGCATTGGCAGATCAGTTTTGAACTTGGTTTCGTACTCTCTGGCTTTCTCAAAGTATTCCTTGAGCATATTCTGAAGCTGTTCGTAGCTGACAGCCTTTTTGTCTTTCACCAGCATATAGACTTCAACCCACTCAGAGGCACCCAAGGAGGTTGGCTTGACCCCTTCCAGTTTGATTGGCTTGTCAGCACCTTCTCTTAAGATTTTCAAGTTGGTCTTAAGACCCATTTCAGCGCGAAAGGCTTCAGCAGCAACAATCTTTTGAGGCCTCTTTCTGTCCTTCATATGCTTCAACCATTTGGCCTTTTCTTCTTCAAACTTGGCTCTTTTCTCGCTGATGCTCCCCCTCAACACCAGCTGGGGGAACTTCAACACTTATAATTTCTTTTCCAGTATACTCCCCCTCAACACCAGCTGGGGGAACTTCAACACTTATAATTTCTTTTCCAGTAGACTCCCCCTCAACACCAGCTGGGGGAACTTCAACACTTATAATTTCTTTTCCAGTAGACTCCCCCTCAACACCAGCTGGGGGAACTTCAACACTTATAATTTCTTTTCCAGTAGACTCCCCCTCAACACCAGCTGGGGGAACTTCAACACTTATAATTTCTTTTCCAGTAGACTCCCCCTCAACACCAGCAGGGGGAACTTCACTTATATTTCTTTTCAGTATACTCCCCCTCAACACCAGCTGGGGGAACTTCAACACTTATAATTTCTTTTCCAGTAGACTCCCCCTCAACACCAGCTGGGGGAACTTCAACACTTATAATTTCTTTTCCAGTAGACTCCCCCTCAACACCAGCTGGGGGAACTTCAACACTTATAATTTCTTTTCCAGTAGACTCCCCCTCAACACCAGCTGGGGGAACTTCAACACTTATAATTTCTTTTCCAGTAGACTCCCCCTCAACACCAGCTGGGGGAACTTCAACACTTATAATTTCTTTTCCAGTAGACTCCCCCTCAACACCAGCTGGGGGAACTTCAACACTTATAATTTCTTTTCCAGTAGACTCCCCCTCAACACCAGCTGGGGGAACTTCAACACTTATAATTTCTTTTCCAGTAGACTCCCCCTCAACACCAGCTGGGGGAACTTCAACACTTATAATTTCTTTTCCAGTAGACTCCCCCTCAACACCAGCTGGGGGAACTTCAACACTTATAATTTCTTTTCCAGTAGACTCCCCCTCAACACCAGCTGGGGGAACTTCAACACTTATAATTTCTTTTCCAGTAGACTCCCCCTCAACACCAGCTGGGGGAACTTCAACACTTATAATTTCTTTTCCAGTAGACTCCCCCTCAACACCAGCTGGGGGAACTTCAACACTTATAATTTCTTTTCCAGTAGACTCCCCCTCAACACCAGCAGGGGGAACTTCAACATTATAATTTCTTTTCGTATACTCCCCCTCAACACCAGCTGGGGGAACTTCAACACTTATAATTTCTTTTCCAGTAGACTCCCCCTCAACACCAGCTGGGGGAACTTCAACACTTATAATTTCTTTTCCAGTAGACTCCCCCTCAACACCAGCTGGGGGAACTTCAACACTTATAATTTCTTTTCCAGTAGACTCCCCCTCAACACCAGCTGGGGGAACTTCAACACTTATAATTTCTTTTCCAGTAGACTCCCCCTCAACACCAGCTGGGGGAACTTCAACACTTATAATTTCTTTTCCAGTAGACTCCCCCTCAACACCAGCTGGGGGAACTTCAACACTTATAATTTCTTTTCCAGTAGACTCCCCCTCAACACCAGCAGGGGGAACTTCACTTATATTTCTTTTCAGTATACTCCCCCTCAACACCAGCTGGGGGAACTTCAACACTTATAATTTCTTTTCCAGTAGACTCCCCCTCAACACCAGCTGGGGGAACTTCAACACTTATAATTTCTTTTCCAGTAGACTCCCCCTCAACACCAGCTGGGGGAACTTCAACACTTATAATTTCTTTTCCAGTAGACTCCCCCTCAACACCAGCAGGGGGATCTTCAACATTTACTTCCTTCTCTATCTTTCACATTCTTTTTCATTATTGACCGTCACAACAATTTCCATTTCATCATTGGTTTCCAGCACTTTTTCAGTAGATTCATCGTAGATTTGTTACACAGTTTTGTTAACTGCTTCACTGACAATATCCAAAATAGCAGCATCGACTTTCTCCCCCTTGGAAGTTGTATTGTTAATGACAACTTCCACAGTGGCTGGCTGTTTTGATTGCTGGGTTGTTAGGACCAGTTTACTGGTAAACTGGCCAGTCTCCAGTTGCACCTGGAGACCCAGTGAAACTGGAGACCCAGAAGATTTGTCCAGAAATATATTGAAGTCTAGTTGCACCGTACAGTCAATGCAACTGAAGACTTTCTCCAGTTGAGAACTGACCAGTTGAAGAATCCTTCCAGTTGAAGTCGAAGACAACAAGTGGAAGATAGAGAATGACAATGGCAGCGAAGCCCAGTTGACATTCTAGTCAGTTACAAACTGGAGACCTTCAGTGGAAAGCTCTTACAAAGCGTTACACTGATTACGAGGAATTGACTTTTATGCTTTATGTGCTTTTACCCGGATAATAAGATTCATCTTATTATTTAAGTAATAAAAGGTACATGAAGCTGGTTGAATAAAGTTGCTTTATGCTGCAACTTTACACTGCATTTTAAGGAATTAAATGCTATTCATTAAATGCTCTCAACCACATTTGTACGGCCAAAGTTAACATCCCAATGTTAACTTTGCCTATAAATACAAGTCATTGCACAACAAGAATATCAAGTGAAATCACATAGTGAAAACACTTCACACTTTGCATACCTGCAATATTCTTGGTGAACTTGTGCAATATTCTCTCAATCGTTAAAAGAAACATTTCACAACTTTAAGTGTTTTGATTGTTTAGAGAAATTCCAAGTGTAGATCAATTGTAGTTCATAGGTTGTTAGGATATTTACATACTTTGTATTATCTTGGTTCCGCAACAACCTTGTAATTTATTTAAAGTTAATAAATAAATTACACTTGAAAATTACATATTGTCTCACCAATTTACTTTACAAGTTATTTGTATTATTGCATTGTTCTTTACTTATTGTCACTTAAATAAGTAATCTATCTAGAACTTGGTATATACTCTCTGTAACTGGTCGTCTCCAGTTCAGGGCTTATATTGCAAAGTAACTCCACCATTGACATAGAGGTGTCTTCAGGTAGTGTCATCTATTGAGTTGGGACTTACAAGTGGTATCAGAGCAGAAGGCTAATAAACTTGGCTAGATCTGCTAAGATGAACACTACTGAAGGTGGAGATGGTTCTGGTCAAGGTGAAAACCCTCTAAATAATAATACACAACCTTTTCAAAATGTTAATACAAACCCTCCTCCTCCTACTGCCCCAAATCACGTCCATGTACATTATTCTAACACTCCTGTTCCAAAATTTGATGGGAACAGTGAGACTTTTGGTACATGGAAGGCTAGAATGCTTTTGCATTTCGGTGGGATAGAGAGGTATATGTTGAAAATCCTTAAGGATGGACCATATATACCCATGTCTCTTGGGGTAAGTCCTCTTCTCGATCCAACTTGAAGAAGAGGTTCAAGAGAAAAGCTCGAAGACCATTGGTCTGATGAGGATCGTAGACTTGTAGATCTGGACACCAGACTCAAGAACATGATCCTTGGAGCTGTCCCTGAAGATCTAATTCCAACACTTGTGTTGTTCCCCAGTGCCAAGTCAATGTGGGATGAATTAGTTATTCAGTTTGAAGGAGGTGATGACACTATTGTCACCAGGAAAGTTGCCTTGAACAAGAAGTATGAATCCTTCTTTGCTCTACCCAATGAAAGTCTAACTGGTACATACACCAGATTTTCTAGCCTCATTAATCAGCTGAGAGGCTTGGGTGTAGAGAAGGATAAGGATATTCTTCTTGAGAAGTTTTGTGATATTCTTCCTTCTAAATGGGAAAACATGGTTCTTGTCTTGAGACAAGGTAAAACCTTGCACAGCCATACTCTTGCATCGCTCTATGGAGCCTTCAGATTCACTGAAGATAATAATGCTGCAAGACTGGTGGCTTAGCAGGATGCCATGAACCATGCCCAGAGTCCCAAGGTTGCTAGTATACCTGAGCGACCTTGTGCTGCTTTAATGTCTGCAGAGAGTGTCCAGGCACACTCAATGAAGGAGATGTTAAACAGTTTCTTGAACTCTGGCCTGACCACTGAAATCAGTGATGGTTGTGAGGAAACTGACGATGATGATCTGGTAGCCATGATTGCTAAAACCTTTAACAGGTTTAAGCATAAATCAAAAAGATTTAATGGCCCAAACAATGCTTCCAGCTCCAGCTCTCTGGATAAAACCAATCTTACCTGCTATAAATGCGGTAAGAAAAGGTCATTTTATGAAGGAATGCAGATCTAGTCAGTTGAACAACCAAACTGGTCCCCTGTCCCTAATTTCAATCAGCTGATGATAGCTACAAAGCTAAATATAAGAAGCTTAAGGCCCATATTGCCCTCTTATCCATGGAAAAAGGAAAAGATCAGTGCTTAATGGCACAAACTGAGAGAAAATGGGAGTACTCTGATGACTCATCAGCTGATGAAGAAGAGAAAAGGGACATGTGTTTCATGGCCTTGGAAGATCAACAGCAGCATGTGGCAAAAGAAGATGTCATCACTGGAAGATGGGTGGACATCATCTTGAAAAAGGTATGTGATTATGACAACCAAGTTGACCTAGAACTGAAACTGGACCTGGCTGAATCATTAAGTGGTGATTTGGCTTTTGTGGAAACTGTTAGAGCAGATAGTGAAAGATATCTTGACACTATCTTAATTGAACTGAACAATGTTAAACCACAACTGAATGATTTACAAAGTGTCCAGTTGGCTCTCAAGAAGTCAGTTTTAAAGATTGAGGCTTTGGAACTTGATAATCAAAAACTATTTTCTGATCTTGAAAAAGAATAAAAGATTATCAAGTCATGGGTGAAAGCATCTGGTAAGAACTATGATGCATTTTCTAGAACTATCGATGCCCAGAAGTATGCATGGAAATCTGGAGATCTGGAGATGGCAGCTCTCATACCAGATCTTCATGCATTGCCTCCAGCTCTCAGGGTTGAAACTTCTTATGATCAACTTGAAGCTGTTGAAACTGAACCCATTGAGACCACCCCCATTGAGGTTAAACCTGGAGCCAAACAGGCTAAAGCTCCAGTCAAAAAGGCCACTGGTAACAAGCCTTTACCTCATAAGTCTAAGGAGTCCAAGACCCGACAGACTAAAACTCCAGCTGAACCAAGGTCCAAGGTTCAGCTGCCTGATGAAAAAGATATTTTGTTTAAACTGGAAAGTCAACTCCAACTTTTGTCTCGACAGGTTCAGAGTTGTACTGCCCGGATTAAAAATCTGGAAGGAGGTTCATCACCTCCAGTTTTCAAACAAAATATTAAACCCTCCTCAACACCTAAACAAAAGAATGTTCCATCTGGAACAAAATCTGATAAGAAAAAGGGGAGTAGGTATCAAATACCAATCGTTTTTACTCCTGCACCTGGAGCTGGTGAAAAAGCTCCAGATGCAGCCTCCAGTTCAACACCACAACAATCAACTGTGACTTCTATAGAGAAGTCCAGTGAACCCATCAAGAAAAGTTGGGTTCACAAAAATAACTGATGATTTTTGTGGGTGTGCAGGGCGATCGAAAGAAGAATATCTGGTATCTGGACAACGCTGCTGGCCGGACTATGACTGGATGTAAGCCCCTGCTCGAAGAGTTCACTGTCCAAGATGGACCGACAGTGACGTTTGGTAATGATCAATCTGGAAAGACTGAAGGATATGGTGTGCTCAATAATGGATAAGTCGAATTCAAAAGAGTTGCATTTGTGAATGGTTTGAAATACAACCTGATCAGTGTCAGCCAACTTTGTAATGATGGCTTCAGAGTTTTGTTCGATATTGCTCAAGGCACCATATTTAACAAGGATTGGAAAGTGGTGATGGTTGCACCAAGAAAAGGTAATGTGTACATCATGGATATGGAACCAGCTCCAAAAGAGCAGTGTTTCTATACCAAGGCTGATGAGGACACCAACTGGCTGTGGCATAAAAGATTATTCCATCTTAATTTCAAAAATATTAACAAGTTATCTCGCAAACAACTGGTTGATGGGATACCTCAGATTTCTTTTAATAAAGAAAAGCCATGTCTAGGGTGTGAGATGGGCAAGCAGAAAAGAGCCAGTTTCAAAACTAGGCAAAACTTTAGCATCACTGAACCTCTTCACATGCTACATATGAATCTCTTTGGTCCAGTGAATGTTCAAACTAGAGCTGGAAAGAAGTACACTCTAGTTGTGGTTGATGAATTCACCAGATACTGCTGGGTGGTATTCCTCAGGTCCAAAAGTGATGCACCTGCTGAAATCATCTCTCTCATCAAAAGAATTGAACTCAAGTATACTCGAAAAGTTTGTCAGTTGCGAAGTGATAATGGTACTGAATTTCAAAATAAGGTACTTGAAACATTTTGCAATGACACTGGCATCTCTCAAAACTTCTCATCAGCACACTCTCCAGAGCAGATTAGAGTTATGGAAAGAAAGAATCGCACACTGATAGAAGCAGCCAGAAGTATGATATCTGAATCAGGTCTTCCCACCAGTTTTTGGGCTGAAGCAGTTGCAACTGCTTGTCACACCCAAAACCGGTCAGTCTACATTAAGAGACATAAGAAGACTCCTATGAAGTACTCAGGAATCGTAAACCAAATATTGGATACTTTCATGTATTTGGTTGTCCAGTTTATATTTTAAATGATTCCAGTCAGCTTGGAAAGTTTGATGCAAAAGCTGATGAAGGGGTATTTTTAGGTTATTCAGATATTCGAAAGGCCTTTAGAGTTTATAATTATAGACTCCAAAAGGTTCATGAGACAATTCATGTCACTTTCGACGAATCAACTGAAGCAATCAACAAGAGACCAAGCCTTGATATTACTCCAGTCGTTCCAATAAATTTTGGTGAAACTGACCAAGTTCATCAGTCAGTTGTTTCACCAAAAGATGTTTCCAGTTACAACAAATTGAAACCAGTCAAGAAGAAGAACACCACCAGTGACACATCATTCTATCCCTCCATCAATTTCAACTTACCACAAGAATTGGTGATTGGATCTGATGTACGTGCCACTCCAATATCAGCACCAGTTCAAACTCCAACTTCTCCAGTTCTTCAAGAAATGCCCTTGAATGAAGAATTTCATGATGCAAATCGTGACCTCATTGACTCTGATGAGGATGTAGAAGTAGTTTGGACTGATCCTCCTCCAGAAGCTAATGCAACTGAAGAAGATCGTCAGGTGACTTGCACTGATATTGTTTTACACCAGCCTAGTCAATACACTAGATGGACTCGAGCACATCCAATTGAACAGATTGTGGGAGATCCAAATAGTGGGGTTCAGACTAGAAGAGCCACCAGTGAGCAATGCTTAAATGTCACCTTCTTATCTCTAATTGAACCAAAGAAAATTGACGAGGCTATGGCAGACCCAAGCTGGGTGGAAGCTATGCAAGAAGAGCTCATCCAGTTTGAAAGGAACAATGTTTGGGAGCTTGTTCCTTGTCCACCAGGGTTAAAGAAGGAACCTATTGGTACAAGATGGGTCTACCGAAACAAGATGGATGAAGATGGCCATGTTGTAAGAAACAAGGTCAGATTAGTTGCCCAGGGTTATTGTCAAGCAGAAGGCGTTGACTTTGATGAAACTTTTGCTCCAGTTGCAAGACTTGAAGCCATCAGAATATTTCTGGCTTATGCAGCCCATCTGCAGTTCAAGGTCTTCCAGATAGATGTCAAAAGTGCGTTCCTAAATGGAACATTGGAAGAAAAAGTTTATGTTAAGCAGACTCCAGGTTTCATCGATGAGAAGCATCCTCATTGGGTCTATAGACTGAACAAAGCTTTGTATGGTCTAAGACAAGCCCCAAGAGCCTGGTATGATACTCTAACTAAACATCTTCTTAAAAATGGCTTTCAAAGAGGTGCAATAGATTAAGCAATGTGTAAAAAGTTTTCTAAAATCATGTCATCTGAGTATGAGATGAGTTTAATGGGAGAATTAACATTTTTCTTAGGTCTTCAGATTAAGCAAACTGAAAATGGAATTTTCATAAACCAAGGAAAATATGTCAGAGATATGTTAAGAAAATACAAATATGATTCAATCCCATCGAAAAACACACCTATTGCAGCACCATTAAATTTGGACTCTGACCCAACTGGCAAACCAGTGAACATAACTGACTATCGTGGTATGGTTGGTTCACTGATGTATTTAACTGCCAGTCGACCAGATATAATATTTGCAACATGTCTATGTGCCAGGTTTCACGCTAATCCAAAAGAATCACACTTGCACGCTGTTAAGCGTATCTTTAGATACCTGAAAAGGTGTCCTAATCTTGGTCTTTGGTACCCCAAAGGCTCAGGATTAGATCTAATGGGTTATTCAGATTCAGATCATGCAGGTTGTAAGATAGATAGAAAATCAACAACTGGTGGTTGTCATTTCCTTGGAGGAAAACTGGTAAGTTGGACCAGCAAGAAGCAGACTTTAGTCTCTATGTCCACTGCTGAGGCAGAGTACATTTCTGCGGCCATTTGCTGTGCCCAGATTCTCTGGATCAAGAACCAGTTACTAGATTATGGTCAAAAATATACAAGGACCCCAATCTTTTGTGACAACACCAGTGCTATTGCTATATCTCACAACCCAGTAATGCACTCCAAAACAAAGCATATTGACATCAGGTATCATTTTATTCGTGATCATGTTATGAAAGGAGACATTGAATTACATTTCATCCCCACTGACAAACAGTTAGCTGATGTTTTTACAAAACCTCTCGATGAGAAAACCTTTAAACATCTCATCAGTGAACTGGGAATGTTAAATCCTTAAAACTGGAGATTTCTTTGTTATTGAACGCGTCAGTGACACTGATGAAGTTCTCCAGTTGAGGAGGTCCAGATAATCTTTGATCGCCAGGCTATCGAACGCCTTTGTGATACTATCCTGGCACTAATCTATATCTGGATCATCATTTTAGGGGGAAAGACTCAAAATAATTTTCTGACTAAAATTCGTTTTGTTTGAAAATGGCAACTGGAGAACTCTCCAGTTGGAAACTGGCACTGGACTGATCCTCCAGTGACCAGATTCAGTCCTGTCTTATTTTTTATAACGTTAGAAATACTTGGTCAATATTTGTGACACGTGATGGTACTAGAGTGTTTTAAACCACTTGGTATCGTCATCTGACGTGTTTAAAGTCATTTTGGTAAATGAACACTGTTTGTATTGGGAAAATAAAAAGTGAGTGGGCGCGTGGGTAAGATAAGCCGTCGTAGCATTTAATGCTGACATGGTAGCATTTAATGCTGACATGGCAAAATTATGATTTTATTTCAAAATTTAAACTTAGTTTGTTAAAATATCTACAAATTGATTTTGTTAAATAAAATATAATTTTTGGTATTTCATTGGGATCTTGAATTCCTTATAAATACCCTTATTTACTTCGATCACATTTACTTCCTTTTACATTCTTTCATTTACTTCCCAATCATCTTGCTTCATTTCTCTCTCTGCTTCATAAATCAAGAACCCTAATTCCTAAATTTCAATTTCATTTTCCAATGGCTCCAAAATCATCCCGTTCAAGAGATGTAAATCTCTTGACTGTTCCATATGCTCCTTCACCAGATGTCAAACCGGCGTTTGGTGCTCCTAGTAATGCTTCGGTCATCAAACTCAATCCAAATAATCGATGGCAAGCTTACAAGGATCTCAAGGGTCCAATACCCTTATTGGTAGAATCCAAATTTTTTTGAAGGATTCTCCAATAGGACCCTCATTCTCTCTAAACCCACGCAAGATATTTCACGACTACTTGTGTGAGTTTTGGTACACTGCCACTCTTTCTTCAGATTGTTCCTCCATCACTTTTTCATTAAAAGGTGGAACAATCCAGTGTACCTTGTCTGCTGATGTGTTGAGGGATGCCTTACACCTCAACTACTGGAGAGAGGGTGAATCTCCAGTTGTCTTACCCCCAAACATAAATTTTCGTCAAGTCCTCCTTGAAATGGGACATAAGGAGTGCTTGGATAAAGGGGTGTTGAAGACGAAAGGTGCGATGACCATGAAGGGTCTTACACCTTCATGGAGGTACTTTTTCATCCACCTGGTGGAGAGTATGGGTGGGAGTTTTGGTGGTCTTGACCAGATTAACTCCTCACAAGCAGAGATGGCATACTGCTTGTGGAATGGATTGAGAGTAGACTTTGCCGATATCTTGTTCAGAAGCCTAGTACAAAAACTGAAGGGCACCAGGGGAGTTTGTATCCCCTTCTCAAGGTTTCTCTCTCTCTGTTTTCAACAAATTTTGGGCAGTGATGCATACTTTAGCACAGATTCACCTCACACTGTGCCAGATTTGTTGAGGAAATTAGACTCTCTGGTATCTGAAGCTGGAGAGGTCGAGATTCCAGAATGAATGAAACTGGCATTCGCTAAAACTGATGCACCAATCGAAGGTGAGTCAGAAAGACAACTGGGCGAGCCTCAAAATAATGAGGGACCCTCCAGTTCGTCTAATGTTATGGTTGAGGATAGAGCAACAATAACTGAAGCAACTCCAATAACATCTATCCCTGGTGAAGATACCTCGGTATCTGATCCTCCAACAGATGCACCCAACCAGGAAACTGGGGAAGGTCATCTGGAGACTGACCTTTCTGGTCAGACCTCAGTTACATTCATGGATCTGGACATGAATGTTAATGACGAGGAAATCCTTATAGAATCTTCGGATTCTGAAGGTACTGCTTCAGACTTGGAGATTTTTGATTCTGCTGTACCAGATCAAAACCCTTCATCTCCAGTCTCGCTTCCAGATGCATCAATTTCACTTTCACCACTCCAAGAAAATGAGCCTACTGATATACCATTCCCCACTTATAACTATATGTCTGGAAACAGACGTATGGTACCATCACCAACTGGGCAATTCTCATTCCTTCGAGAAATGCCCCCACCACCGCCGCCGTTGTTCACACCTGAGCATTCTCAGCATGAACAACACATTGTTATTCCAGTCCTTTCTTCTACCACCACTCCTACTATTTCTTCAACTGCTGGTATGACAACTGGGGAGACTTCTCTAAGGTTGCCTCCTCCAGTTGCTCCAGTAGTAACTGCTGCTGGTCAGTGACACCTTCTCCTTCGTCACTGGACAGTCAAGTTGTCTCTATTCAAGCCGATATCCAAAACCTTCTAACCAGGGTGGAGGATATTCAAAAGACAAGTGACAAAAACACCAAGTCTTTCTCCAGATACCACAAGGATCACTTGACCAACATTAAAGTGGTTGATCTGGGGATTAACAAGTTTTCATCAAATGAAGACTTGGTGTTCAACAAGCTAAATGAGTTGGTCACTGGCTACAACAATCTGGCAACATCTTTGAAAGAAGCCTTTGACCTCACTCAGTCCAAGGTCACAACCTCAATCTCCAACTTGCTGGGCAACACTGTCAGAACTTCAGAAGTTGATTTAAGGGAGATTGAAAAACAGGTAAAGGAATTGGTTGACAAGCCTGGGTTGAATGTGGCTGAACTTGGAGAGCAGTTAATGACTTCAGTTGGTCAGAAGATAGAGGATACGCTGGGTGCTAGAGAACAACAATTGATTGAAAGGGTGATGTCTGAGATCACCAAGCTGGCCACTCCTCAGGTTGATCTGGCCCCACTCACTAGTGAGATCAACCAGTTGAGAGGCAGCATTGACAATTTAAACACCCAGGTATCACTTCATGCTCAGTCTTTGGATAAACTGACAACTGAAGTGGAAAGTTTGAAGAAGAAGGATGAAGAGGTAAAGGACAAGGTGGTTTCTGGTCTGGATGAAGATTACAAGATTTTAAATGAATTGAAAACTGGTCAAGAACAGGTTACAGCAAATGTTTTGACCCAGTCTAAAGAAACCAACCACCTTTGGAGGTCTTTCAGGATGATGTGTGGAATTTTCAAGGAGTGCAAGGACATGCAAACATGGCAGCCTCTTGACCGGTTGCCATCTCACCCTTCTGAATGGGAAGCTATTAGGGCAGGTCTAGATGCTGCCAAGGGGGAAAGAAGTGCAGTCCTTGCACCAGTTGCACCTGGAAGAACCCCATCTGAAAATCAATCTGGTGGTGAATTGATTGTGGCTGCCAGTACTGAAGCTGGTGAGCAAAGAACTGGTGATATAAGTGATAGGGGGAATGTGTTGGATAAAGGAAAAGGTTTAGCAGTTGATGTATCTGCCCAGCCGGCCACTGATATACCTATGTTAGAAACTGGTAATGCTGATGTACTTCCTCCAGTTTCTGATAGTGTAAGCAAACAACTGGCTAGACTTGGTAATCAAATAAAAGAAAGAAAGAAGATAAAACAATGCTTGACATTAGTGATGCTCATTTATTGGGAATCACTAAGGAGGAGTATGCCAGAGTTAAGAATGATCCCAGGATAGTTGACCAGTTGAAAGAAATGCTTGATGTTGAACTGGACAGACACTATCCTGATGATGAAGCTGAATTCGATGCCAAAAGTTTGAACATATCAGTGGAGAAGGCTAAGGAGAATAGGGCCAGTGGGATTCTGAAAAAGAATTGAACATGTAAAGAAGGTTGTGAAAAGGGTTTTGAATCCACCAAGAAGGATTTCTCAACCAAGAAGACCACTGACCAGAGATGCTGACCTTAGCACATTTGTTGAACCAACTGGCGAGGTATCAAATAATGACATCAAGTCTGCTGTACTGGCTGCTGTAGCTGGGAGTATTAAAATAACAAATGAATCTGAAGCAAGAAGCTATTACTCCCAGATCATGGCAACCAGAAGACATAGTGGGACTATCAATGATGTCAATGTAACAATTAAGCCAGGCACCAAGCACTTTCAAGTTGAAGTTAGTTATACCAGAGGGCCACTGGTTAAAACTGACAATCCTGGTGCAATGCAGTATGGGTTCAGTGAATGGGTTGAAATGGTGAATGTTTTGGATGTAAAGGCACAAAAGAATAGGTTTGAGAAAGCATGGGTGAACTTCTTAAGGGCAAGATTCAACACAAAGAAAATCTGGAGCTAAAGTTGAATATTGATCCTGAAGACTCTCAGCCTATCTCTTCAGTGACCAAGAGAAGAAGAACTGGCGAAGGGCCATCTCATTAAGTTCTCTTTTCAGTTATCTACTTGTAATTTTATTTACATTCTGTAACTTGTATAAATTTTATTTCCTTGTATAAATGAAGTTACCAGTTTGTAACCACAAGGTAGATAATAGATTAGATCTAACAAACTTAAAAGAAAAACCTAAGGCATTTATTGATCTATAAAAATGCCTTGGAAAACTTAGATAGATTTAATCGAACAAGTCTCTCTAGTTCACACTTGTACAGATACAAGAACTGAAAAAGACTTGCCAATATTTCTAGACAAATAGGGGGAATTTGTTAGGACCAGTTTACTGGTAAACTGGCCAGTCTCCAGTTGCACCTGGAGACCCAGAAGATTTGTCCAGAAATATATTGAAGTCCAGTTGCACCGTACAGTCAACGCAACTGAAGACTTCCTCCAGTTGAGAACTGACCAGTTGAAGAATCCTTCCAGTTGAAGTCGAAGACAACAAGTGGAAGATAGAGAATGACAATGGCAGCGAAGCCCAGTTGACATTCTAGTCAATTACAAACTGGAGACCTTCAATGGAAAGCTCTTACAAAGCTTTACACTGATTACGAGGAATTGACTTTTATGCTTTATGTGCTTTTACCCGGATAATAAGATTCATCTTATTATTTAAGTAATAAAAGGTACATAAAGTGTTAGTCTCAACTCAATAGATGGCACTACCTGAAGACACCTCTATGTCGATGGTGGAGTTACTTTGCAATATATGCACTGAACTGGAGACGACCAGTTGCAGTGTGTATATGCCAAGTTCTAGATAGATTACTTATATAAATGACAATAAGTAAAGAACAATGCAATAATACAAATAACTTGTAAAGTAACTTGATGAGACAATATGTAATTTTCAATGTGTAATTTATTTATTGATGTTAAACAAATTACAAGGTTGTTGCGGAACCAAAATAATACAAAGAATGTAAATATCCTAACAACCTATGAAATACAATTGATCTACACTCGGAATTTCTCAACACAATCGAAACACTTAAAGTTGTGAAATGTTCCTTTTAGCGATTGAGAGAATATTTCACAAGTTCACCAAGAATATTGCAGGTTTGCAAAGTGTGAAGTGTTGTATGTTTTACACTAAATATTCTTGTTGTGCAATGACTTGTATTTATAGGCAAAGTTAACATTGGGATGTTAACTTTGGCCGTACAAATGTGGTTGAGAGCATTTAAGGAATAGCATTTAATTCCTTAAAAAGCAGTGTAAAGTCGCATGTTAAAGCAACTTTAATCAACCACCTTTATGTACCTTTTATTACTTAAATAATATGATAAGGCTTATTATCCGGGTAAAGGTACATAAAGCATATAAGTCAATTCCTCGTAATCAGTGTAAAGCTTTGTAAGGGCTTTCCACTGATGGTCTCCAATTTGTAACTGACTAGAATGTCAACTGGGCTTCGCTGCCATTGTCATTCTCTATCTTCCATTTGTTGTCTTCGACTTCAATTGGAATGATTCTTCAACTTGGTCAGTTCTCAACTGGAGGAAGTCTTCAGTTGCGTTGACTGTACGGTGCAACTGGACTTTAATATATTTCTCGACAAATCATCTAGGTCTCCAGTTCACTGACCAGATGCAACTGGAGACTGGCCAGTTTACCAGGTGAACTGGTCCTAACATAAAGCTGGTTGAATAAAGTTGCTTTATGCTGCAACTTTACACTGCATTTTAAGGAATTAAATGTTATTCCTTAAATGCTCTCAACCACATTTGTACGGCCAAAGTTAACATCCCAATGTTAACTTTGCCTATAAATACAAGTCATTGCACAACAAGAATATCAAGTGAAATCACATAGTGAAAACACTTCACACTTTGCATACCTGCAATATTCTTGGTGAACTTGTGCAATATTCTCTCAATCGTTAAAAGGAACATTTCACAACTTTAAGTGTTTCGATTGTTTAGAGAAATTCCAAGTGTAGATCAATTGTAGTTCATAGGTTGTTAGGATATTTACATACTGTGTATTATCTTGGTTCCGCAACAACCTTGTAATTTATTTAAAGTTAATAAAAAAATTTCACTTGAAAATTACATATTGTCTCACCAATTTACTTTACAAGTTATTTGTATTATTTCATTGTTCTTTACTTATTGTCACTTAAATAAGTAATCTATCTAGAACTTGGTATATATTCTCTGTAACTGGTCGTCTCCAGTTCAGGGCTTATATTGCAAAGTAACTCCACCATTGACATACAGGTGTCTTCAGGTAGTGCCATCTATTGAGTTGGGACTTACATGGGTCATCAGTTGGGTAAGCAGATTTTTGATATCACCCACTTCTTTTTCCAATTTTACTTGCCTCTGGCGATCTTCTTCAGTGAAAGAAGCTTGAGGAGTAGGAAGATCAGCCATTTGTTTTTCTAAGGTTTTGATGGCTTTGGTGTTGTTTTCGATCTGAGTTGTTAGAGGAGTGATGAGATGACTTAGCTTTTTGACTTCAGTAGCAGCGGAGAGACTGGTAGAGGCTGCTTTCTTTGCTGAGTAGCTGGTGGAGTTTGCACATTTGATCAGCGATAAGGCACCAGATTTAATGATCTGCTGATCACGCTTGATTAGGGATGGCAACGGGCGAGAAAAAATCCATAACCCGCGGATACCCATCCGTCATGGACGGACAATTTCAATAAATTTTACCCGTGGATACATAACGGGTATAAATATGTACCCGTTTGCGGGTCGCGGACGGATAATGGGTATACTATATCCGTAATGGATAAATCCGTACCGTAAACCCATCATACCCATGTAAGAGACCCGTGGATATTTCTGTAAGATACCGTCGAACATGCATGCTATTATTTAATTTTATATTCAACTTATATTATATTTGTGATGTAATTATGTTAGGACCAGTTCACCTGGTAAACTGGCCAGTCTCCAGTTGCATCTGGAGACCCAGTAACTGTCCAGTGAAACTGGAGACCTAGATGATTTGTCGAGAAATATATTGAAGTCCAGTTGCACCGTACAATCAACGCAACTGAAGACTTCCTCCAGTTGAGAACTGACCAAGTTGAAGAATCATTCCAGTTGAAGTCGAAGACAACAAATGGAAGATAGAGAATTCCAATGGCAGCGAAGCCCAGTTGACATTCTAGTCAGTTACAAACTGGAGACCATCAGTGGAAAGCTCTTACAAAGCTTTACACTGATTACGAGGAATTGACTTTTATGCTTTATGTACCTTTACCCAGATAATAAGCCTTATCTTATTATTTAAGTAATAAAAGGTACATAAAGGTGGTTGAGTAAAGTTGCTTTAACATGCGACTTTACACTGCCTTTTGAGGAATTAAATGCTATTCCTTAAATGATCTCAACCACATTTGTACGGCCAAAGTTAACATCCCAATGTTAACTTTTCCTATAAATACAAGTCATTGCACAACAAGAATATACTTCTTCGAATACACTTCGATAGAATTCACACTTGCATACCTGCAATATTCTTGGTGAACTTGTGCAATATTCTCTCAATCGCTAAAAGGAACATTTCACAACTTTAAGTGTTTCGATTGTCTTGAGAAATTCCGAGTGTAGATCAATTGTATTTCATAGGTTGTTAGGATATTTACATTTTTGTATTATCTTGATTCCGCAACAACCTTGTAATTTATTTAACATCAATAAATAAATTACACAATGAAAATTACATATTGTCTCATCAATTTATTTTACAAGTTATTTGTATTATTGCATTGTTCTTTACTTATTGTCATTTAAATAAGTAATCTATCTAGAACTTGGTATATACTCACTGCAACTGGTCGTCTCCAGTTCAGTGTATATATTGCAAAGTAACTCCACCATCGACATAGAGGTGTCTTCAGTAGTACCATCTATTGAGTTGGGACTTACAAGTGGTATCAGAGCAGAAGGCTAATAAAATTGCCTAGATCTGCTAAGATGAACACTACTGAAGGTGGAGATGGTTCTGGTTCAGGTGAAACCCCCTTGAATAATAATGCACAACCTTTTCAAAATGTTAATACAAACCCTCCTCCTACTGCCCCAAATCACGTCCATGTACATTATTCTAACACTCCTGTTCCCAAATTTGATGGAAATAGTGAGACTTTTGGTACATGGAAGGCTAGAATGCTTTTGCATTTTGGTGGGATTGAAAGGTATATGTTGAAAATCCTTAAGGATGAACCATATATACCCATGTCTCTTGGGGTAAGTCCTCTTCTTGATCCAACTGGAAGAAGAGGTTCAAGAGAAAAGCTCGAAGACCATTGGTCTAATGAGGATCGTAGACTTGTTGATCTGGACACCAGACTCAAGAACATGATCCTTGGGGCTGTCCCTGAAGATCTAATTCCAACACTTGTGTTGTTCCCAGTGCCAAGTCAATGTGGGATGAATTAGTTATTCAGTTTGAAGGAGGTGATGACACTATTGTCACCAGGAAAGTTGCCTTGAACAAGAAGTATGAATCCTTCTTTGCCTTGCCCAATGAAAGTCTAACTGGTACATACACCAGATTTTCTAGCCTCATTAATCAGCTGAGAGGCTTGGGTGTAGAGAAGGACAAGGATATTCTTCTTGAGAAGTTTTGTGATATTCTTCCTTCCAAATGGGAAAACATGGTTCTTGTCTTGAGACAAGGTAAAACCTTGAACAACCATACTCTTGCATCGCTCTATGGAGCCTTCAGATTCACTGAAGATAATAATGCTGCAAGACTGGTGGCTGAGCAAGATGCCATGAACCATGCCTAGAGTTCCAAGGTTGCTAGTGTACCTGAGCGACCTTGTACTGCCTTAATGTCTGCAGAGAGTGTCCAGGCACACTCAATGAAGGAGATGTTAAACAGTTTCTTGAACTCTGGCCTGACCACTGAAAACAGTGATGGTTGTAATGAAACTGATGATGATGATCTGGTAGCCATGATTGCTAAAACCTTTAACAGGTTTAAGCATAAGTCTAAAAGATTTAATGGCCCCAACAATGCTTCCAGCTCCAGCTCTCTGGATAAAACCAATCTTACCTGCTTAAGTGTGGTAAGAAAGGTCACTTTATGAAGGAATGCAGATCTAGTCAGTTGAACAACCAAACTGGCCCCCCTGTCCCTAATTTCAATCGGCCTGATGATAGCTACAAAGCTAAATACAAGAAGCTTAAGGCCCAGATTGCCCTCCTGTCCATGGAAAAGGAAAAGGATCAGTGCTTAATGGCACAAACTGAGGGAAAATGGGAGTACTCTGATGACTCATCAGTTGATGAAGAAGAGGAAAGGGACATGTGTTTCATGGCCTTGGAAGATCAACAGCAGCAGCACATGGCAAAAGAAGATGTCATCACTGGAAGATGGGTGGACATCATCTTGAAAAAGGTATGTGACTATGATAACCAGGTTGACCCTGAACTGAAACTGGACCTGGCTGAATCATTAAGTGGTGATCTAGCCTTTGTGGAAACTGTTAGAGCTGATAGTGAGAGATATCTTGACACTATCTTAATTGAACTGAACAATGTTAAACTACAACTGAAAGATTTACAAAGTGTCCAGTTGGCTCTCAAGGAGTCAGTTTTAAAGATTGAGGCTTTAGAACTTGATAATCAAAAACTATTTTCTGATCTTGAAAAAGAACAAAAGATTATCAAGTCATGGGTAAAAGCATCTGGTAAAAACTATGATGCATTTTCAAGAACTATCGATGCCCAGAAGAATGCATGGAAATCTGGAGATCTGGAGATGGCAGCTCTTATACCAGATCTTCATGCATTGCCTCCAGCTCTCAAGGTTGAAACACCTTATGATCAACCTGAAGCTGTTGAAACTGAACCCATTGAGACCACCCCCATTGAGGTTAAAAATGGAGCCAAACAGGCTAAAGCTCCAGTCAAAAAGGCCACCGGTAACAAGCCTTTACCTCAAAAGTCTAAGGAGCCCAAGACCCGACAGACTAAAACTCTAACTGAACCAAGGTCCAAGGTTCAGTTGCCTGATGAAAATAATATTTTGGTTAATCTGGAAAGTCAACTCCAACTTTTGTCTCGACAGGTTCAGAGTTGTACTGCCCGGATTAAAAATCTGGAAGGAGGTTCATTACCTCCAGTTTTAAAACAAAATATTAAACCACTCCCTTCAAAACCTGATCAAAAGAATGTTCCATCTGGAACAAAATCTGGTAAAAATAAGGGGAGTAAGTATCAAGTACCAATCGTTTTTACTCCTGCACCTGGAGCTGGTGAAAAAGCTCCAGATGCAGCCTCCGGTTCAATACCACAACAATCTACTGTGACTTCTTGTAGAGAAGTCCAGTGAACCCATCAAGAAAAGATGGGTTCACAAAAATAACTGATGATTTTTGTGGTTGTGCAGGGCGATCGAAAGAAGAATATCTGGTATCTGGACAGCGCTACTGGCCGGACTATGACCGGATGTAAGCCCCTGCTTGAAGAGTTCACTGTCCAAGATGGACCGACAGTGACGTTTGGTAATGATCAATCTGGAAAGACTGAAGGATATGGTGTGCTCAATAATGGACAAGTCGAATTCAAAAGAGTTGCATTTGTGAATGGTTTGAAATACAACCTGATCAGTGTCAGCCAACTTTGTGATGATGGCTTCAGAGTTTTGCTCGATATTGCACAAGGCACCATATTTAACAAGGATTGGAAAGTGGTGATGGTTGCACCAAGAAAAGGGAATGTGTACATCATGGATATGGAACCAGCTCTAAAAGAGCAATGTTTCTATACCAAGGCTGATGAGGACACTAACTGGCTATGGCATAAAAGATTATCCCATCTTAATTTTAAAAATATTAACAAGTTGTCTCGCAAACAACTGGTTGATGGGATACCTCAAATTTCTTTCAACAAAGAAAAGCCATGTCCAAGGTGTGAGATGGGCAAGCAGAAAAGAGCCAGTTTCAAAACTAGGCAAAATTTTAGTATCACTGAACCTCTTCACATGCTACATATGGATCTCTTTGGTCCACTGAATGTTCAAACTAGAGCTGGAAAGAAGTACACTCTAGTTGTGGTTGATGAATTCACCAGATACTGCTGGGTGGTATTCCTCTGATCCAAAAGTGATGCACCTGCTGAAATCATCTCTCATCAAAAGAATTGAGCTCAAGTATACTCGAAAAGTTTGTCAGTTGCGAAGTGATAATGGTACTGAATTCCAAAACAAGGTACTTGAAACATTTTGCAATGACACTGGCATCTCTCAAAACTTCTCATCAGTTCACTCTCCAGAGCAGAATGGAGTTGTGGAAAGAAAGAATCGTACACTGATAGAAGCGGTCAGAAGTATGCTATCTGAATCTGGTCTTCCCACCAGTTTTTGGGCTGAAGCAGTTGCAACTGCCTGTCACACCCAAAACTGGTCAGTCTACATCAAGAGACATAAGAAGACTGCCTATGAAGTACTCAGGAATCGTAAACCAAATATTGGATACTTTCATGTATTTGGTTGTCCAGTTTATATCTTGAACGATTCTAGTCAGCTTGGAAAGTTTGATGCAAAAGCTGATGAAGGGGTATTTTTAGGTTATTCAGATATTCGAAAGGCCTTTAGAGTTTATAATTATAGACTCCAAAAGGTTCATGAGACAATTCATGTCACATTCGATGAATCAACTGAAGCAATCAACAAGAGGCCAAGCCTTGATATTACTCCAGTCGTTCCAATCAATTTTGGTGAAACTGACCAAGTTCATCAGTCAGTTGTTTCACCAAAAATGTTTCCAGTTATACTCAACTGGAACCAGTTAAGAAGAAGAAAAGCACCAGTGATACTTCATTTTATCCCTCCATCAATTTCAACTTACCACAAGAATTGGTGATTGGATCTGATGTACGTGCCACTCCAATATCAGCACCAATTCAAACTCCAACCTCTCCAGTTCTTCAAGAAATGCCTTTGAATGAAGAATTTCATGATGCAAATCGTGACCTCATTGACTCTGATGAGGATGTAGAAGTAGTTTGGACTGATCCTTCTCCAGATGCTGCTGCAACTGAAGAAGATCTCCAGGTGACTTGCACTGATATTGTTATGCACCAGCCTAGTCATTACACTAGATGGACTCGAGCACATCCAATTGAACAGATTATGGGAGATCCAAATAGTGGGGTTCAGACTAGAAGGGCCACCAGTGAGCAATGCTTAAACGTCACCTTCTTATCTCTAATTGAACCAAAGAAAATTGACGAGGCTATGGCAGACCCAAGCTGGGTGGAAGCTATGCAAGAAGAGCTCGTCCAATTTGAAAGGAACAATGTTTGGGAGCTTGTTCCTTGTCCACCAGGGTTAAAGAAAGAACCCATTGGTACCAGATAGGTCTACCGAAACAAGATGGATGAAGATGGCCATGTTGTAAAAAACAAGGCCAGATTAGTTGCCCAGGGTTATTGTCAAGCAGAAGGCGTTGACTTTGATGAAACTTTTGCTCCAGTTGCAAGACTTTTCCTTAATGGAACATTGGAAGAAGAAGTTTATGTTAAGCAGACTCCAGGTTTCATCGATGAGAAGCATCTTCATTGGGTTTATAGACTGAACAAAGCTTTGTATGGTCTAAGACAAGCCTCAAGAGCCTGGTATGATACTTTAACTAAACATCTTCTTAAAAATGGCTTTCAAAGAGGTGCAATAGATAATACCTTATTCATCTTGAAAGAAAGAGGTAATATCTTATTGGTACAAATTTATGTTGATGATATTATATTTGGTTCAACTGATGATGCAATGTGTAAAAAGTTTTCTAAAATCATGTCATCTGAGTATGAGATGAGTTTAATGGGTGAATTAACATTTTTCTTTGGTCTTCAGATTAAGCAAACTGAAAATGGAATTTTCATAAACCAAGGAAAATATGTCAGAGATTTGTTAAGAAAATACAAATATGATTCAATCCCATCGAAAAACACACCTATTGCAGCACCATTAAATTTGGACTCTGACCCAACTGGCAAACCAGTTAACATAACTGACTATCGTGGTATGGTTGGTTCACTGATGTACTTAACTGCCAGTCGACCAGATATAATGTTTGCAACATGTTTATGTGCCAGGTTTCAGGCTAACCCTAAAGAATCACATTTGCACGCTGTAAAGCGTATCTTTAGATACCTGAAAGGGTGTCCTAATCTTGGTCTTTGGTACCCCAAAGGCTCAGGATTAGATCTAATGGGTTATTCAGATTCAGATCATGCAGGTTGTAAGATAGATAGAAAATCAACAACTGGTGGTTATCATTTCCTTGGAGGAAAACTGGTAAGTTGGACCAACAAGAAGCAGACTTCAGTCTCTATGTCCACTGCCGAGGCAGAGTACATTTCTGCGGCCAGTTGCTGTGCCCAGATTCTCTGGATCAAGAACCAGTTACTAGATTATGGTCAAAAGTATACAAGGACCCAATCTTTTGTGACAACACCAGTGCAATTGCTATATCTCACAACCCAGTGATGCACTCCAAGACAAAGCATATTGACATCAGGTATCATTTCATTCATGATCATGTTATGAAAGGAGACATTGAAATTCATTTCATCCCCACTGACAAACAGTTAGCTGATGTTTTTACAAAACCTCTCGATGAGAAAACCTTTAAACATCTCATCAGCGAACTGGGAATGTTAAATCCTTCAAAACTGGAGCTTTCTTTGTTATTGAACGCGTCAGTGACACTGATGAAGTTCTCCAGTTGAGGAGGTCCAGATAATCTTGCTCGCCAGGCTATCGAACGCCTTTGTGATACTATCTTGGCACTAATTGATTTATGGATCATCATTTTAGGGGGAAAGACTCAAAGTAATTTTCTGACTAAAATTCGTTTTTGTTTGAAAATGGCAACTGGAGAACTCTTCAGTTGGAAACTGGCACTGGACTGATCCTCCAGTGACCAGATTCAGTCTTGTCTTAATTTTTATAACGTTAGAAATACTTGGTCAATTTTTGTGACACGTGATGGTACTCGAGTGTTTTAAACCACTTGATATCGTGATCTGACGTGTTTAAAGCTATTTTAGTACTTGACAACTGTTTGTATTGGGAAAATAAAAAGTGAGTGGGCGCGTGGGTAAGATAAGCCGTCGTAGCATTTAATGTTGACATGGTAGCATTTAATGTTGACATGGCAAATTATTATTTTATTTCAAAATTCAAACTCAATTTGTGAAAAATATCTACAAAAAGGATTTTGTTTAATAAAATATAGTTTTGGGTATTTCATTGGGATCTTGAATCCATTATAAATACCCTTATTTACTCCGAACTCATTTACTTCTCTTCTACATTCTTTCATTTACTTCCAATCATCAAAATTACTTCATTTCTCTCTCTGCTTCACAAATCAAGAACCCTAATTCCCAAATTTCAATTTCATTTTCAAATGGCTCCTAGATCATCCCGTTCAAGAGATATAAATCTCTTGACTGTTCCATATGCTCCTTCACCAGATGTCAAACCGGCATCTGGTGCTCCTAGTAATGCTTCTGTCATCAAACTCAATCCAAATAATCCGATGGCAAGCTTACAAGGATCTCAAGGGTCCAATACCCTTATTGGTAGAATCCAAAAGTTTTTGAAGGATTCTCCAATAGGACCCTCATTCTCTCTAAACCCACGCAATTTGTTTCACAACTACTTGTGTGAGTTTTGGTACACTGCCGTTTTTTCTTCCGATTGTTCCTCCATCAGTTTCACATTAAAGGATGGAACAATCCAGTGTACCTTGTCCGCTGACATATTGAGGGATGCCTTACACCTCAACTACTGGAGAGAGGGTGAATCTCCAGTCGTCTTACCCCCAAATATAAATTTTTGCCAAGTCCTTCTTGAAATGGGACACAAGGAGTGTTTGGAGAATGGGGTGTTGAAGACTAAAGGTGCGATGACCATGAAGGGTCTTACACCTTCATGGAGGTATTTTTTCATCCACCTGGTGGAGAGTATGGGTGGGAGTTCTGGTGGTCTTGACCAGATTAACTCCTCACAAGTAGAAATGGCTTACTGCTTGTGGAATGGATTGAGAGTGGACTTTGCAGATATTCTGTTTAGAAGCCTAGTTCAAAAGCTGAAGGGCACCAGGGGTGTGTGTATCCCCTTTTCAAGGTTCCTCTCTCTCTGTTTTAAACATATTATGGGCAGAGAAGCATATTTAAGTACAGATTCACCGTACACTGCTCCAGATATGTTAAGGAATTTAGACTCTCTGGTATCTGAAGCTGGAGAGGTCGAAATTCCAGAACGAATGCAACTGGCATTCGCTTCAACTGATGCACCTATTGAAGGTAAGTCAGAAAGGTAACTGGGCGGGCCTCAAAATAATGAGGGACCCTCCAGTTCGTCTAATGTTGTGGTTGAGGATAGAGCAACCATAACTGAAGCAACTCCAATTACATCTATCCCTGGTGAAGATACTTCGGTATCTGATCCACCAACAGATGCACCCAACCAGGAAACTTGGGAAGGTCATCTGGAGACTGACCCTTCTGGTCAGCCCTCAGTTACATTCATGGATCTGGACATGAATGTTAATGACGAGGAAATCCTGATAGAGTCTTCGGATTCTGAAGGAACTGAAACAGACTTGGAGATTTTTGAGGCTTCTGTACAAGCTCAAAACCCTTCATCTCCAGTCTCCCTTCCAGACGCATCAATTTCACTTTCACCCTCCCAAGAAAATGTGCCTACTGATATATCTTTCCAAACTTATACCGCTCCTTCACCAACTGGGCAATTCTCATTTGCTCGAGAAATGCCACCCCCACCGACGCTGTTGTTCACACCTGAGCATTCTCAGCATGAACAACACATTGATTTTCCAGTCCTTTCTTCATCCACCACTCCTATTATATCTTCAAATGCTGGCATGACAACTGGAAACTTCTTTAAGTTTGCCTCCTCCAGTTGCTCCAGTAGTAACTGCTGCTGGTCCAGTGACACCTTCTCCTTCGTCACTGGACAGTCAAGTTGTCTTAATTCAAGCCGATCTCCAAAACCTTCTAACCAGGGTGGAGGAGATTCAAAAGACACTTGACAAAAACACCAAGTCTTTCTCCAGATACCACAAGGATCACTTAACAAATATTAAGGTGGTTGATCTGGGATTAACAAGTTTTCATCTAATGAAGACTTGGTGTTTAAAAAGCTAAATGAGTTGGTCACTGGCTGCAACAATCTGGCTGGTACTTTAAAGGAAGCCTTTGACCTTACTCAGTCCAAGGTTACAACCTCAATCTCCAATCTGCTTGGCAACACTGTAAGAACATCTGAAGTAGATTTGAGGGAGATTGAAAGGCAGGTAAAGGAACTGATTGAAAAACCTGGCCTAGATGTAACTGAACTTGGACAGCAGTTGATGACTTCAGTATTTCCACCATCGCCTTCAACACTTTCTACACTCCCACCAGCAGTTTCAACTGTTTCAAGATTAACACTAGCACCTTCAATAATTTCAGTATGAACACCAACACCAATATCACCAGCACCACTTTCTACAACTCTTTCTTCAATATTTTCAACAACTATATCACCAGCACCATCACCTTCAGTAACATCATACCCAGCACTTTCAATTAAGGTAACACCCCCAGCAACTTGTGTTTCAGAGTTATCAGCTACAGAGAAGCTGATAGGGGTGGGGGATTGAAGAGCTTCTGTTTCAGTTTGTTGCTGCTCTATGTTTTCAATAGCAGCAGGGGTTTCCTCCTCATCAATGAGAGACAGCTGAGAGGATTCCAACCCCTTAATCATCACACCTTTTGCTGCTTTCTTCTTTCTTTTTGGAGCATCGGCAGCGGATGAGGATGGAGCAGATGAAGTTTTGGAAGACTTTGATCGTGCCTGTTTGGCTTTCTTTGCAGCCTTGGTGATTTCTTGAATAATTACAGTGCCAACATCCACACCAGAGGGTTTTCTTATATACAGGTGTGGATAAGAAGAGAAAAGTACCTCTTTCATCGGAGGAGTGAGTTCAGCAAGTGTAACATCCTAAACTTTTTATTTAACAGTTGACTAATGTCGTTAAGTCAACATGGGGATGTCGTTAAGTCTAAATTAGATTTAATGCTTAAATGTAGTTATTGTGTGATATGTGTGAGGCTTGAAAGCCTAAACGTATAATGTAGCATATGTGTGTAAAATGTAGTTAAATGCCTATGTAGTGGTATTTAAAGAAGTATTTATGTTATATATGGTCCCTAGGTTAGTTTTTGACTAGTAATGAAGGATTAGGAAGCTTGGGGTTAATTTTGACATATGAGGAAAACTAAAAACGGGTTTAGGGAATTAGAGGGTGCCATTAGGTTATCATTTGCAGCCAATACATTCTCTAAACAAGCCCTAAGCCGCCCCATAGCTTTCCTCCATCAATTGCAAGCCGAAAATCCTTCCGACGTGTGAATCGGTTGTGTTTAGCCAAGTGTTTTTGCATCCCTATTGTCATCTACAGGTAGATCAGGTATTAAATCATTGATTTCAGGTCCTTTTGATTATATGAGTCATTAGGATTAATTATGGGGTTATGGTGAAATCGTTTAATGATGATTAAGGGTGGTTTTGATGGATTAAAGTCATGTAGGATGTAATTAAAGGTTGAAATGCTTTGCAATGGCTTAAAAATGAAGGATTTTGATGTTGGGAATCTGTATTTTAGACCTGGAGTCGTGTAGGGTCGAATTGGGGGTGAAAACGATTTTGTAAAAGTGCAGGTCAAACACACGTTGCGGTGCAACGAAAATGCAGACAAGATAAGTTGCGGCGCAATGTGGGGCATTGCGGCGCAACCCAGTCAGTTTTCAAAACGTTTATACTTTTGAATCGTAACTTCGTTTTGACACGTAGATTAGACCTGAATCTTAAGTGAGTCTTTAAAGTGTGTGGGTCTAGTTTGTGACTTTAATGATGTGAGTATGTAGCTTTCCTAATAATCGTTTACTAACTATAGGTAGACGAGCACAGTTGCTTTGCACAGTAACTAGTTGTTGATTGTTGTGGACTACTCGGAGGTAAGATACACTACTTTTGACACGCTGAGGGTTCCACAAGCAATGGTTTCTTGTTATAACTTCCCTAACGGTAACTTATGATAAATGTGGGGCATTGCGGCGCAACCCAATCAGTTTTCAAAACGTTTATACTTTTGAATCGTAACTTCGTTTTGACACGTAGATTAGACCTGAATCTTAAGTGAGTCTTTAAAGTGTGTGGGTCTAGTTTGTGACTTTAATGATGTGAGTATGTAGCTTTCCTTATAATCGTTTACTAACTATAGGTAGACGAGCACAGTTGCTTTGCACAGTAACTAGTTGTTGATTGTTGTGGACTACTCGGAGGTAAGATACACTACTTTTGACACGCTGAGGGTTCCACAAGCAATGGTTTCTTGTTATAACTTCCCTAACGGTAACTTATGATAAATGTGGGCATTTCGGGTTACACGGGAGGTATTGTGGGATACGAAGTTGACCATGAGACCTAATATGCAGCCCAAAATGTAGTGAAATGAAGTATGGTGTAATGTAGCGATTGTTATACAACCTATGTAGTATATTGCAATACATGAAATGTAGATATGACGTAGATTCTTGATGTGTGCATGCTTATGTGACTTGTTCACCTAGTTCACTAGATTTACTAGGCTGCCATGTCACTTGCACGTTTAAGGGCCCAAACAAAATGAAGGAAATGTGTGACTATGTTTAGGTTGTGTGATGCCTCGTAAATTTATAATGCAGGGAAGTGTTAAGCTTAACCCGTACTTGCCCTAGCCCGGAGAGTGCGTGAACGTAGGTTGCTTGGGTGGCTCCTTGCAACATGGTCATTTAATATAGGGCGAGTAATACGAGGGGTCTGACCCGCCTCCATATACGGATTACTCCGGGATTGGCTTGTCATTCCTTAACGCCGTACGATGAGTAGCCTTTTGGCTGATCATCTAGTCGGGTGTGATGCAGGGTACACTTATATGCAGTTAACGAAGATACGTGTGATTATGTGTGATATAAAAGAAGGATATGCACAATTAGGGTGATTCATCCTAAGTTGATATGCAGGTTGTATGTGTGTGTGTTATGTGGGTTGTGCCTTAATGTTTTATCAACAAAGTAGAAATGTTTTAATTGGACAAAGCTTTATTACTTTAGTGATATCTTACTTAGTTAATTCGTTAGCTAACACTTGTTTCTTGAAATGTGTGGTTCCCTCAGGTTTAGCTTGAAGGTAGATGAGGCATGAAGGGCGAGGAGTGGGTAGATAGCATGCTGATGGCTTTAGCTACCCTTAGATGCTACACCTCATTAGACATCATGTGCATTTTGATATTATGCAGAATTTATGTAGTACTATGTTGACGGTTGTTTTATGTTGGGCAACCGTTGGGTTTTCATTTAGACTTATTTTATGGTATGACATGTAACACCAATAAATGCAAAAACCGAACAGTTTTTATCGGTTTTGAACTTTTAAAGTTTTCTTCCGCATCTTTTAACACCATTAGGTGAAAGTTTTTGAAAACCCATGTTTTTAAATGTCGGGTGTTACAAGTTGGTATCAGAGAAATGGTTTAAGTGAACCAATGACTATAAGTGTGCCATAGGAATTGGACTTAAACCGATGTAGGACAAGTTAGGCTTTGTAGGTGTGCCTAGCTTTGAGATGAAGTACTTTAGGACAGGTTGGGATTGAGTGAGAGTGTAGGATTAAGGCTATTTGATGATTGTTTATTGATATGTGGATATGTGTTTTAGCCTTTATTTTTCCGTTTCTCGCTCCACCGTCGCTAGTTATCCTATTGCTACCATAGACGGTCCCTGAGGTAAGGTACCATTTCCCCAACTGAATTTAATAAACGTGTGATATAACTTATGTGTGAAGTAGCTGGGGTGAATGAAGTGGAGAGTTAGGTGAAATGGTATCCCATCAACGTTGTCTAGCCCTGGGGTTAGTGACAAGGACCGCAAAGGGTATGAGATGTAGTATGTGTGCTGAAAATTATGGGGATTGGAATTGTTGGGAAAAAGGAGATGATACACAAGGTTGGTAACGAACACGCATGTGAAAGGATACAATTACAATTATGGTCCGGAACATAATTGCAAGCGTATCACGACGCGAGTGTGTTTGTATAGCCATACTTGTGTTGACCGGTGTGCAAAGTAATGAAGTTAGAGAGGTTTCTATGTAGTGAACCTTTATGTGTCGAGAGTAAACATCGTGTAGCAACTTTAAGGACGTTGATGTCTCGTGTGTGTGGAAATGTGTGAAGATCAATGAAAAGTATAGCCGGTTAATGTGTATGATGATTATAATGCACATGAAGTTAAATGAAGACTAAAGGTACGTGAGGAATGAAGTGATTGGTAGACATTGTTGTTGAGTCTATTAGTTCAAAGGATATGGACTTGAAGTTGACGAGTAGAGCTAATGCTGGATATTTGAAGGTGATAATTAGGTGATGCACAGAAGAGTTACCGGGTACACGTATGGAAGGATACAGTTACAATTCCGGACGCGAACGTAATTGTAAATGTATCATGACATGTGTGTGTTTGTGAGACTGTGTCAGTGTGGATCCGAATGAAGAGGAATTAGCTCGAGCAAGGGCCGAAAGTGATGCTGAAAGGAGAAGCTAACTTGCGTCGGGATGAGCAAACCGATGAGAATAACTCTAATCCTTTAATGAAGCTGAGCCATCTAATGTGAGGTCGCAAGTTGCTCCTGAAAATGTTGTTGCAGGAGTGAATAGTGGAGGTAACGTGGTGGAGCCTCGTGTAGTGGTTGCTCCTCGTCCTACTAACTTCAAATACGAGAGTTTTCAGAAATGTGGTGCTAAGGATTTTGACGGTACACAAGATGCAGTTGGTGCAATGGAGTGGATAGAGGACTTTGAGGTGGTCTTTGCTTCATGTTATTGTCCTGATGACATGAAGGTTATGTGTGCAACTCGATTGCTGAAGAAGAATGCCCGTAATTGGTGGAGGGCTACTACGGTGTCAATAGCTCCCGAGGTACTAGCGGTGATGCCTTGGGGTACATTAAAGGAGAAGTTCTTGGAAGAGTATGTGGGAACTGAGAGTTGAGGCTTATTGTGATGGCCTCCCGGCTAATTAACGTGGTTTATGTAGGCAGCACACTACCTTGTCTATAACTATAAAGGAGTTTAAGAGGTTGAATGATGACCTCAAATCTGAAAAGTGTTGAGAAAGCCGATGATAAGAAGTCGGGATCCAAGAGAAGATCTAATTGTTCTTCGGGTTCTAAAAAGAAGTTTAAAGGTAGTTCTATTTCGAATGGAAGTAAGGACAAGAAGAAGAGTGGCACGTGGTGCCCAGCTTGCAAGATTACACATGAAAGTCAATGTTCAGGCAAGACCAAAGGGTGCCATATGTGTGGTTCATCGGGGCACATTGCAGCTAATTATAAGGATAAGTATCATTGCTACAAGTGTCATGAAACAGGACATCTTATTGCCGATTGCCCTCAGATGAAGAACGAAGGAAAGAAAGCAGCCGCTCCAAAGACGAGAGTTCAGGCTCTTCAAATGACGGTGGAAGCTGCTAAGAACAAACGACGAGGTGGAGATTCTTTCTCATATTGCATGAATGTATGGCGAACTAACACGTGAACCTTTCCAACAGTTCTTTCGCTTACTGTCTTCGCCGGTGTGACATGAAGGAGATGTGGAGATCCTATGTTGGTACAAAATCTTACGTATGGCTGCTTCTCAAGATAACGAGTCTTCCGTTAAGAAAATTTAAGAAGAAAAATGATGGATTTATTTGCAGTCTCATAAATCACAAGAAGTAGAAGTCTTTCAGGAGCATTCGGTTCCGAATTGATCATGTTTCTCGCCTATGTGATCTACTTATGTAAGGAAAAGATTATACTTCTAAAGTCGAGGCCACCCGTAGTTCGAGTTGTTCTATAGATGTTCTCGGTTTTGTTGCGATCCTGAGGTCGAACCTTCTATTGATGTGTGACGAGTGCTATCTTTATTCAAAGACACCTTTCGTTTCGTCCTCACTTACAGAAAGAAGTTAACGATGTCGATTGTAGACTCTATTTCTTTCTACAAGATGGATTTACGATTTGTACTACCATACGATGAAGTTGATGATGAAAGTCCTGCTTGGGATAAGTATACGCTCTTTATGACTCAATTGAGTTTCTTGAAGTACCTGCACGATAACGAAGGGTCCTTACCATGTCGCGAACTTAAGGGATAAGTTCAAAGTTTCTCTAGACCGTTAAGTCATTGCGTTCGGTGATGACATTATTATCTATTTTATGTATAATGAAGAACATCATGCCGTGTAAGGAACGTTACTACGATTTTCTACAAGTAGAGGTCTGATTTTAAACTCGCTCAAAGTGAGTAAAGGTTAAAGTAGAAGCTGACGCGTAGAATTGAAAGGAACAAGGTTCCATTTAAAGTTTACTTCCATGACTATAAGGTTATGGTAAGCACTTGTCTATAACGAGCTAGTCAAGGGTGATGTTTTCTAGAGACGAAGATGTTGGTAATATGTGAGTCGATTCTGAAAATTCATAAATAACCAGCGTGGAACTATAAGTCTAAAAATAAGATTTCGGTACCCGAGAACGAAATGACCAAAAGTAGTACTTGAGGAAGTTTATGAACCGTAGTGATGTGCTTATTTGGATGCCGCCTGAAGTGTGATACGACCTATTATGATACAAGGTGTAGTAAATTTTATATATTGACGTGTGATTGGGTTAAAAGCCAAGACTAGACACTGAAAGTTTGGTGGCAATACAAGGAGTTAATGGTCCCCTGACGAAAGTGAGTGGTCATATCACCATGGAATAAGAGACGAAGTTGTGTGGGAAGTTAAAAGTAGTGTTGTGACATGAGTAATTAGTAGGCAAGTTGTCCGAAAATGTGTATTTCATGGAGAACTATCGCACCGTTCCCTTGGACATGAAAGAAAAGATGTGTGATTAAGAAGTGCCTTTAAAGTGTGAAAGTAAATGGTGAAATGTTTTGAATCGAGACGGCCATTATATGAAATTTTTATTTTTAAAGATGTTGACAAGTATGAGGAAAATGGAGAACTCAAGTGATGCCTATCACTCTTGGATTGAAGGGAAGAAGAATAAATGGGTTATAAAACTTGGTAAAACCATATGATTGTGTGATGGTGCCTTGAGATTTATTGTTGTGATCATATGCATCAATGATTATGCTATAGATGTTGGATGTCATTTCATGATATGACAAGTTATTGAAAGGAACAAGGTTCCATTTAAAGTTTACTTCCATGACTATAAGGTTATGGTAAGCACTTGTCTATAACGAGCTAGTCAAGGGTGATGTTTTCTAGAGACGAAGATGTTGGTAATATGTGAGTCGATTCTGAAAATTCATAAATAACCAGCGTGGAACTATAAGTCTAAAAATAAGATTTCGGTACCCGAGAACGAAATGACCAAAAGTAGTACTTGAGGAAGTTTATGAACCGTAGTGATGTGCTTATTTGGATGCCGCCTGAAGTGTGATACGACCTATTATGATACAAGGTGTAGTAAATTTTATATATTGACGTGTGATTGGGTTAAAAGCCAAGACTAGACACTGAAAGTTTGGTGGCAATACAAGGAGTTAATGGTCCCCTGACGAAAGTGAGTGGTCATATCACCATGGAATAAGAGACGAAGTTGTGTGGGAAGTTAAAAGTAGTGTTGTGACATGACTAATTAGTAGGCAAGTTGTCCGAAAATGTGTATTTCATGGAGAACTATCGCACCGTTCCCTTGGACATGAAAGAAAAGATGTGTGATTAAGAAGTGCCTTTAAAGTGTGAAAGTAAATGGTGAAATGTTTTGAATCGAGACGGCCATTATATGAAATTTTTATTTTTAAAGATGTTGACAAGTATGAGGAAAATGGAGAACTCAAGTGATGCCTATCACTCTTGGATTGAAGGGAAGAAGAATAAATGGGTTATAAAACTTGGTAAAACCATATGATTGTGTGATGGTGCCTTGAGATTTATTGTTGTGATCATATGCATCAATGATTATGCTATAGATGTTGGATGTCATTTCATGATATGACAAGTTATTGAAAGGAAAAGCGCAGAGTCAAAGATCATAAAGACAATAGTTCATAAAGTTGGAATTGTAAAAGAAGTGTTTTGGTTAGCTCAAAATTGTCTAAAGGTTTTGTGGTGAACAAAGGAAACTTATTATGAGCAAAGTGGGTAATATGGTTTAACCATAAGCCATTATGGAGGGATAGGTTATGCATCGAAAGTTATGGAGAGATGACCCTTTGTTCAAATGAATTATGTGTGATGTGATAGCAAGTTACAAGGGTACGTGTTCGAAAGGCTTAATTGCTGAATGAATAGTATTCGCTGAATGTAGTATGGGAATATATATGTATGTTGAAATGACTTATGTGTGGCGCTTAAATATGGTGTGTCTAGTTCACTAGATACACGTATGAATCATAATGAGATATACATGTTAGTGAGACCAAACGTTGAAGTAGACGTGGGATTAATTAGGTAATGAATGTACCTAATGGTAAAGTAATATGTAAGATGTAGTAAATCGTGCTAGATGTAATGCTAGTACGTAAGACGTGGGTAATCATGCTTATTGTGAAGCTAGTACTAATATGAATATGTGAGACAAATTTATGTGTGATATGCCAAGATGTGTTAAGAAGTTACGCGTAAGTGGTGAGTCCATGTTGATGTGATATAAGACATGGATTAAGATGCAAGTATACGATGACATGATGTATTGGTTGAGGTGAAACCAATGTGCATCCGTGGAGAGATATGAGTATTGATGATAAGGTGTGTTTGTAGTTGGTCGGATTGAGATCCTTGACCAAAAGTCAAAGAAGCTTCAAAGGAAGCAAAAGAAGCTACGTAGGAAATTGATTGATCTTGTGATGATCAAGTGGAAGCATAATCATGGAGAAAGCTTAACGTGAGAAACCGAAGCAGTAATGAAGGAGAAGTATCCGGAGTTATTCCTTTCTGATGAGATTCCGAGGACGGAATCCTCTTAAGGGGGAGGTAACTGTAACATCCTAAACTTTTTATTTAACAGTTGACTAATGTCGTTAAGTCAACATGGGGATGTCGTTAAGTCTAAATTAGATTTAATGCTTAAATGTAGTTATTGTGTGATATGTGTGAGGCTTGAAAGCCTAAACGTATAATGTAGCATATGTGTGTAAAATGTAGTTAAATGCCTATGTAGTGGTATTTAAAGAAGTATTTATGTTATATATGGTCCCTAGGGTAGTTTTTGACTAGTAATGAAGGATTAGGAAGCTTGGGGGTTAATTTTGACATATGAGGAAAACTAAAAACGGGATTAGGGAATTAGAGGGTGCCATTAGGTTATCATTTGCAGCCAATACATTCTCTAAACAAGCCCTAAGCCGCCCCATAGCTTTCCTCCATCAATTGCAAGCCGAAAATCCTTCCGACGTGTGAATCGGTTGTGTTTAGCCAAGTGTTTTTGCATCCCTATTGTCATCTACAGGTAGATCAGGTATTAAATCATTGATTTCAGGTCCTTTTGATTATATGAGTCATTAGGATTAATTATGGGGTTATGGTGAAATCGTTTAATGATGATTAAGGGTGGTTTTGATGGATTAAAGTCATGTAGGATGTAATTAAAGGTTGAAATGCTTTGCAATGGCTTAAAAATGAAGGATTTTGATGTTGGGAATCTGTATTTTAGACCTGGAGTCGTGTAGGGTCGAATTGGGGGTAAAAACGATTTTGTAAAAGTGCAGGTCGAACACACGTTGCGGCGCAACGAAATTTGCAGAAAGTTAAGCTGCGGCGCAACGAAAGGGTCGAGTTGCGGCGCAATGGGGTGTTGCGGCGCAACCCAAATGCAGACAAGATAAGTTGCGGCGCAATGTGGGGCATTGCGGCGCAACCCAGTCAGTTTTCAAAACGTTTATACTTTTGAATCGTAACTTCGTTTTGACACGTAGATTAGACCTGAATCTTAAGTGAGTCTTTAAAGTGTGTGGGTCTAGTTTGTGACTTTAATGACGTGAGTATGTAGCTTGCCTAATAATCGTTTACTAACTATAGGTAGACGAGCACAGTTGCTTTGCACAGTAACTAGTTGTTGATTGTTGTGGACTACTCGGAGGTAAGATACACTACTTTTGACACGCTGAGGGTTCCAGAAGCAATGGTTTCTTGTTATAACTTCCCTAACGGTAACTTATGATAAATGTGGGCATTTCGGGTTACACGGGAGGTATTGTGGGATACGAAGTTGACCATGAGACCTAATATGCAGTCCCAAATGTAGTGAAATGAAGTATGGTGTAATGTAGCGATTGTTATGCAACCTATGTAGTATATTGCAATACATGAAATGTAGATATGACGTAGATTCTTGATGTGTGCATGCTTATGTGACTTGTTCACCTAGTTCACTAGATTTACTAGGCTGCCATGTCACTTGCCCGTTTAAGGGCCCAAACAAAATGAAGGAAATGTGTGACTATGTTTAGGTTGTGTGATGCCTAAACAAATAATGTGTGAAACCGAGCTCGTAAATTTATAATGCAGGGAAGTGTTAAGCTTAACCCGTACTTGCCCTAGCCCGGCGAGTGCGTGGACGTAGGTTGCTTGGGTGGCTCCTTGCAACATGGTCATTTAATGCAGGGCGAGTAATACGAGGGGTCTGACCCGCCTCCATATACGGATTACTCCGGGATTGGCTTGCCATTCCTTAACGACGTACGATGAGTAGCCTTTTGGCTGATCATCTAGTCGGGTGTGATGAAGGGCACACTTATATGCAGTTAACGAAGATACGTGTGATTATGTGTGATATAAAAGAAGGATATGCACAATTAGGGTGATTCATCCTAAGTTGATATGCAGGTTGTATGTGTGTGTGTTATGTGGGTTGTACCTTAATGTTTTGCCAACAAAGTAGAAATGTTTTAATTGGACAAAGCTTTATAACTTTAGTGATATCTTACTTAGCTAATTCGTTAGCTAACACTTGTTTCTTGAAATGTGTGGTTCCCTCAAGTTTAGCTTGAAGGGTAGATGAGGCATGAAGGGCGAGGAGTGGGTAGATAGCATGCTGATGGCTTTAGCTACCCTTAGATGCTACACCTCATTAGACATCATGTGCATTTTGATATTATGCAGAATTTATGTAGTACTATGTTGACGGTTGTTTTATGTTGGGCAACCGTTGGGTTTTCATTTAGACTTATTTTATGGTATGACATGTAACACCAATAAATGCAGAAACCGAACAGTTTTTATCGGTTTTGAACTTTTAAAGTTTTCTTCCGCATCTTTTAACACCGTTAGGTGAAAGTTTTTGAAAACCCATGTTTTTAAATGTCGGGTGTTACAGCAAGCTTGCTGTCAAAGAATTCAGGATCACAAGCAGGCTGTTTGTATACTGAAGGACCAATTCTTGGTGGTTTGCAGACAGTGGCACCAAATTGGTTATATTTTTCCTTCAGTTCTTGTTTGAAAATGAGAGAGAAGAACCTGGTGAATGGAATAGTATATGAGCGGTTGCTGGCTTGAACTTTTGCCTTCATGTCTTCAAAAATAACTGAGGCAAAATCAATAAATCTTCCAGTGGCCAAAGCATGGATGATTTACATGTTTAAGGCAGTAGCCTGATCAAGGATCCAGAGTTGCCACCCAAACACTGGATGACATGAGCGAACAATAATCTCCAAACGCCAGGGAGATGCTTCTTCAGGGGGTTGCTGTTTGGCAAGTCTGCCCCATGCCCAATGGTTGGAAGCCAAGCTTTCCATTGTTCTATTGTTGCTGGATTCACAAATGGTCTCTCCTTTGTTTGATCAGGAAGGCCAAGAGCGGTGCGAAGAATTTTGGGTGTGATTGAAATGCGTACCTGCTTCTTCTTCACGGTACCAGTAATAGCACCAATACTTACGTGATAATCACATGTCCACCAGAATTCCCGAAGAAGATAGACATACATATCTTCAGGATCAGAATAGATGGCACTTGTCACTGGGCACGCTTTTATGAAATCAAGCATATGTTGGTACCCGATTATGCCGGATGGAACTTCAAGGGAACCCAGATAATTATTGGATTTTATGGTGAGTCTTTGGGCTTGAAAGTTCACTTTTTGAGATGAAGGAATAGTTTCTGGATTGAATGTTTCAGAATGCATATAGAGAGGGACATGTTTAAGAGCTTTCTGAGTGGCTAGATCCTCAGCAGACAACTCAACATGAGTTGGAGATTTAGGTTTATTTTCTGGTTGTTGTTGTTGGGAAGATGAAGGAATAGTTTCTGGATTGAATGTTTCAGAATGCATATAGAGAGGGACATGTTTAAGAGCTTTCTGAGTGGCTAGATCCTCAGCAGACAACTCAACATGAGTTGGAGATTTAGGTTTATTTTCTGGTTGTTGTTGTTGGGAAGATGAAGAAGCCATTTTTGATTAAGATTAAAAAAAAATGGGAAGAAGAAGATGAACAGTGAGAGAAGATATAGAGAATTTTGAGAAACTTGAGAGATTTGGAGAATAAGAAAAATAAGAGGGTGATTTGTGAGAGTATAAAGGGTGGTGATTGAAACGATTTGAATATATATAGCATGGATATGGGCCCCATAACTATGACAGTGAACCGTCACCGATACTCTCTTTCATACGTAATATATACATATATATACGTATTTGAGTAACGTATAAAAATGGATTGATGTGACAACTTGTACCATTGTTGAAGCACATTAAGTGCACAAATTGTTGTCCGATGCAATAATTCTAAAAGGCTGAGAAATTCGTACATATATGCAGAACGAACTTTAAGTTCGTACATATATGCCTTACGAACTTCAAGTTCGTTAGAACCCTAAGTTCGTAAGGCCCAACCCATTATGAACGAATTTGACAGCCCAGCCCATTTGTTCCTATAAATATAGGATTTAGGTTTCAGATTTCAGTGATGAAAGAATAGCTATGTAATTCGTCCATGGCTGGCTGAAGGATTGCGCAAACCTTCAGTCATAAGTCCACCATATTCATGATTGTTAGTCGTCTTGTTGATTGTGATTCGTAGTCTTCAAGATGTAATCATACGAATTCGTTTTGTATTGTAATCATATGACTAATGATAATGAATATTATTTCTCCAATTGTAATTGTTTCTTATCCTTGTATTGTTCAAGAACCCTAATAACTAATCTAGATGGATTCCGCCTTCTAGTTTAGGATAGATCATGATTTACGATCAACACACGTTCCATAAACGTGTTTTCAACACCATTATTTCAAAAGTACTCGAGTTTTACGGCGGATAGTGTACAAGTTGCCCATTAGGGAGAAAATCGAGGTAACCGTTTTGAGATTTCAATAAAATATTGATAAAAATACTTGGTGGATATACTCACACATAAAAATAGTTGAGTTTGAAGTATATCCACTGACAATTTTATAAATCTGGTTACCTCATTTAAAGAAGGAGTTTCAGTCAGCAAACGTTGGTCGCTAATGAAGGAAGAGTACAATTTTTAGCAAATTGTCAGCTATCAACGGATTTAATTTGTCTTTACCAGCAGCCGTTTGCTGCTGGACTAGATAGAGACTTTTAGCTCTCTATTGCTTTTGTTTTGCTTTTTCCCAAAGCAACAGGGATCAACGGATTTTAGATGTCTTTACCAGCAGCCGTTTGCTGCTGGACTAGATAGAGACTTTTAGCTCTCTATTGCTTTTGTTTTGCTTTTTCCCAAAGCAACAGGGATCAACGGATTTTAGATGTCTTTACCAGCAGCCGTTTGCTGCTGGACTAGATAGAGACTTTTAGCTCTCTATTGCTTTTGTTTTGCTTTTTCCCAAAGCAACAGGGATCAACGGATTTTAGATGTCTTTACCAGCAGCCGTTTGCTGCTGGACTAGATAGAGACTTTTAGCTCTCTATTGCTTTTGTTTTGCTTTTTCCCAAAGCAACAGGGATCAACGGATTTTAGATGTCTTTACCAGCAGCCGTTTGCTGCTGGACTAGATAGAGACTTTTAGCTCTCTATTGCTTTTGTTTTGTTTAGCAAGTAAGACACACTTGAACTTGCTGAAAGAATTTTTGACCATAAGGTCACTTTTCAACTTATGAGAGAGATGTAAGTTGAAGCATCAGCAGACATGACAAGTCATGTCGCTGATTCACCATTCAGCATTCCCAACTTGCTGACTAGATATTTAAATCTAGTCTCATCTAATGGTTTAGTGAAAATATCAGCGAGTTGGTCATCAGTGGGAATGAAGTAGATTTCAACATCCCCTTTCATGACATGGTCACGAATGAAATGGTACCTAATGTCTATGTGTTTGGTCTTAGAATGCTGAACAGGATTGTGTGTGATAGCAATTGCACTTGTATTGTCACACATTAGGGGAATCTTAGAGAATTCTAAGTCATAGTCAGCGAGTTGGTTTTTCATCCAGAGGACTTGTGCACAACAACTCGCTGCTGATACATATTCTGCTTCAGCAGTGGAGATGGACACTGTATAATTGTTTTTCAATTATGATTTGTTTTTGCAGAAATGGCTCTTGCTCCACGTCAGTTCTTTAAGAAGCACAATCTGGCCTTAAATCTGGATCCAGATCAACATAATTGTGAACGCTATCATGAAATGTTTGATTTTATTGCTCGTTCTAGGCTTTCTTTTGCATTCTGTGATTCACCTAGATTGGTGAGGCAGTATATCGATGACTTCTGGAGGACTGCTCATCAGGTCATGGTTAATGGTCGTAGCTTTGTTAGAGCAACTATCGAAGGAATCACTTTTGATTTTAATGCTGCGATACTTCGTGAAATTCTGCACTTGGGTGATGAATCAGACGAAGCAGTAGAATTAGCTTATGATTTTCGCTGAAGAAGAAGAACTTTCGCTGACCATAGTGGAGGAGGAAGCAACCGCTGAGGAAGGAGGATTGGGTTGAATGACAACCTCAGGAGCATCCCTGGAATTGTCACAGTCAGAAGCAACATGACCTCTGCTGCCACATATGTAGCATCTTTTGAACAGAGGTGCTGCCTTTTTTATTTTGAAGGAAGAATTCCTTCAGTTGAGAGGAGAGATCATTAACTTGCTGAGCTAGCTCGTTAATTTTAGGGTAAGAGGAGGAAGATGCCCTTTTCTTTTGCTTTGACTTTTGCTTATGCTTAAGTGTAAGCTGAGGCATCTTAGGAGTAGGACCCAAAATAGACTTTCCTTTTGGATCCTTAGATTGAGAAGTAGAGGGATTTTGTGATCCCTTGACTACACTCCAGGCTTGTTTAACAGCAGGGTGAGAAAAAAGAAGGAGGACCCTGCTGAGATGGATGCACTCTTTTAGGAGTGATCGATCTGGGTTGCTGATTAGGAGTAGCTGACCTCATTTGCCTATGAGGTAGATACTGCCTGTTAGGAGTAGTAGCTCTCACTTGCTGATGAGGCAAGTGTCCTCTTTGAGGAGTGATAGGTCTTACTTACTGATGGGGCAAGTATCCTTTCTGAGGAGTGATAGACCTATTTTGTGCATGAGGCATTCTTTCCTTTTGAGGAGTTTTATGCCTCATATTGGAAGGAATAGGCAGGGATTGGGATGCCTGCTGATGAACCCGTCTATCAGCAGGTCTGACCCTAGAAGGTCCTACTTGCTGATATCTGGCGTCACCGAATCTGACGCGTCTTTTCATAAGACGATCATGCTGATCAGTTTTACTGTCAGCACGTGCAGGTGCTTGATGAGAGTTTGAGGAAGAAGGGGTTTGAGAAGCAACTTGTTGTGGTTGCTGACTGACTGAGCTAGCACACTGAGGCGTGTTGTAGTCATAAGGAACAGCAACTGTGCTTCTCTTAAAAGGTTCAGCAGCTTGAAGAGTAAGTTGCTGAGGAGCGACTGGTTTAAAACCATCGCTGCCAATATCTCCCTCAAAAGATTCCCCATAAGAGTATTGAACTCTTCCTTCATTAGGCATCATGCCAATGATAGGAAGATGAGGATAAGGATTGCTAGTACTAGCTGAGGAGCTAGCACCATTTTCCTCGGCAGGGGTAGATGGGTCGCTGGTGATGGTAGAAGTAGAACCAGCTTCCATTTCATTATGGTAATCATTACGACCCCTAACGAAATACCATTTTCTCATTTCTTCAGGAGAAATGACAGCAGAAGAAGGAATGGAGATTTCAGGTTTCACGTCGTCATTGAACAAGTTAGAGAGAGTGGAAGCGACTTCAAAGTTACCGCCAATGACTGCCTGAACTTGGGCAGAGACTTGTTCATTTAGACACTGATGATGAAACCTTGAAGCTTTTGACCAGGAGGTCACAATCTTTTTAAGGTTGGCAACTTCAAGCTTGAGTTTTTCATTTTCAAGCTGAACTTTTTGTGCCAGTAACTCATGAGATTGGAGTTCAACATGAACATTCCTCAGCTCATTGAGTTTTTCAGATTTGTCACTTAACTCTAAGAAGGCAGAGTCAAGTTTCGATTGGATATCAGCTCGTATAGATTCAACGAACTGGATATCACACAGAAGAGATTCAAAGATTTTAGGTTTATCTTCATCAGAGGCAGAAGAGTGAGCACGTACCTTTTTAATGGTGACATTTACCCACTGACTGGAAGAGACTTGGTCTTTAGTCAGTGCATCACCATCAGCGAGTGCCAAGACACATGGCATCAACGTACTCTTCACTGTCTGAATCATCTGATTCAGCCCAGTCATGTTCTTCAGCAACCAGCCCTTTTGCTGGTGTTTTTGCCTCCTCCATCTCAGCAACCTTTGCTTTAAGCTGATAGTATTTGTTCCTGTACTCATCAGCAGGTTTAGATGGGTTAGTTTTAGGAGCAGCAGGAGTTGGAAGAGCAACTCTGCACCCCTTTTGGTAGTGTCCCTTTCTACCACATCTCCAGCACTCCTCTTGAGTTTTGCCAACAGGAGGCTTATATGGAGCAACCGACTTACGGTTGTTCCATTTACGTGAGTACCTCTTGCCAGCGACCAGGGCAAAATCCATAAAGTCGCTGAACATCTCTTGTTTCTCATCAGAGTCGAGATCATTAACAAGAGATTGAATAGGAGGTGGGAGATGGGATAAGCTGGCACCATTATTAAGATTAATGGGCTCAGCAGAGACAAGGGCAAGGGGGTCAAGAACAGAATAAGCAGAAGCATTCTTTCCTTCCATTCTTTCCTTCCAAGATCCGAAGTCTTCAGGCTCGAATCTTGGGGGAACAGATACGTAACCAAAGTCACGTGTGTTCACAAGAGTTGGTACAGTAGACATGTTCTTGTACTTTAAGAAAGAAATAAGAATTTAGATAAGAAAAGAAGTATGCAAACAGATCTTTGTTTCAATGATTTAGAAACAGTGGCTCTGATACCACTTGACAGTCCACAATTTGCACACTTATAATTAATTAGTCTAGACAAGAAAGTAAATAGAAAGTAAAGAACAAGAACAAGAGTAAAGTTCAAGTATTAAGAAACTATGCAAGTCTAATCATATGTATCATTGATTAAACAGTGAATACATGGTCGATATTACAACTTGTCTTACAAGAAAATACAAGAACATACAATTGTTAAGTTTTAGACTAACTAGAAAACTTAAACAATTCAAAGAGAATAAGTGACACACACTTAAATGGTGACAAACACAAAGTGTAAATGATGCGGCTGTGTTGCTTTATATAGGGGAGGAATTAGGGCAACACAACCTTACAATGATCGTGATAGAATGGTGGTTGTCGACTTCTCATAGGCTCGAAGTACTTGGATCTAGGAGCCTTTGTCTTCTTTACCAAAACGGGTATGAAAGAGAAAACCCTTGTTTTGGTCCCAACTTTACCTTTGCCATATAAGGTAATATTCAGTTGGAAGAACCACCATGTGACTTCTTGTCTTCTTGTGTTTTGAAAACTTCCCGCCTTGACACACAATTGGGAAGTAAACCACCCGCTGACGAGAGTCACTGACTTCGCTGATGACTCGCTGACGTGTGTCGTCAGCGACCAAGTCTGGTCAGCAAATCCTTGACTCAACAAATAGTAGATTCCAAAGTGTTGCCAAAAGACTTTGTATATACTCAACAATTCTTGCAGAGAATAGATAGACTACTCTTTAGTTGTCAAAAAAGTAAAGGAGCATATAAGCTTGCCTGATTGACAGATAAATGGTCGAAGTCCACATCGCTCAGTCATTTTCATTTACGCATTTCATGGAGCACTTTCTGTGCAAAACTTAAACACAAATGATCAATATAATCGCAGTATACAAATAATTATCTTCGTTAATGTTACGAAACACACACACATAATGTTTATGTTTATAGTTTTTAAAAAAAAACTAACTTTGATCTATTATATATGTAAGAAAACATTTAACGGTTGTTGACCGAATTTGAGTGAAAATTAAAAAGAAATGAAAGTTGGTTCAATGTTGGTCAGCAGTTACGTCAAAGAAAGTAAGTTTAGCAATCTTAAAGCTTAAAAGAAAAAGAAGAAGAGGAGAGACATGTAAAACTACGTACGTACTGTGAAAGGCAATAATAAAAAATTAATTTACTTGGCTACAGTAACTCTAGACACAACACCGACATTTATGTTTAATATTGCAATAATCCCAAAAAATTCCAAAGCAAGACCAAGACTAGACTTGTATTATAATATTTTTTACCGGGCGTTGATTGATTCATAGGAATGGGTATTTAATACGATGGAGTAAAACCTTAGGAATCTCAGAAACAAATGTTGTGTCAATAATTAATTAGTAGAAAGGAATTAGTTTTTCATGCATATATATATGGCATATCTTTCTCTGTTCTTGAATGTAACGGCAATATTGCTGTTATGGTTTCCAACCGTTTCACTGGCCACAAACAACCATACCGATCATCTTGCACTTGTGGCCATCAAGTCCAGCATCATTCATGACCCCCAACATGTTCTTGACTCGTGGAACATCTCTTTCCATTTCTGTCAATGGCAAGGTGTTACATGCGGTCATCGGCATCCTAGAGTCACCAGATTAGACCTTGGATCGCGAGGCTTTGCTGGTTCCGTGTCCCCTCAGATCGGAAACTTAAGTTTTCTCAGAGTGTTAAATCTACAAAATAACACCTTCAAAGGTGTAATCCCACCTGAGTTAGGAAACTTGTTCAGGTTGCAGGAACTAAATCTCGACAACAATTCTTTTAATGGACAAGTTCCAGCCAGTTTATCAAACTGTACAAGGCTAAACATTCTTCAGTTTGGTCGGAATAATCTAGTTGGCAAGCTTCCACAACAGCTTAGTGCACTGGTGAACCTGGTGGTGTTAGTCATTCAAGAAAACGGTTTTACAGGAGGGATACCGTCTTTCTTTGGAAACTTCACTTCTCTTAAAACCTTACAGGCCACCAACAATTATATGGGCGGAAGCATTCCACACACTTTAGGTCAATTGTACAACTTGCAAGAAATTGATTTTGGTTTTAACCAGCTCTATGGTACGATCCCTCGATCCTTTTACAATTTAACATCTTTAAAAGTTCTTAGGATACCAAATAATGAAATCAGTGGAAGTTTACCAAAAGATATAGGCTTGCAGCTACCCAATCTTGAGCTTTTTCAAATATGGTTTAACAATTTTACCGGAAGCATACCCTTCTCATTTTCTAATTGTTCAAACTTGATTCTCCTTCACTTGGGAGACAATGGTTTTAGCGGGAAGTTTAACATAGATTTCAGACGTATGCCAAATTTTTGGGGTGCTGCGTTATATACTAACAATCTAGGGAGTTCGGAACCTGATGAGATGAACTTCATTGATTCCATGGTCAATTGTAGCAAACTAGAAAGGTTATATCTTGAGTGCAACCAATTTACTGGAGTTCTTCCTAGTGTTATAGGCAATCTCTCTTCTCAATTTACAACTCTAACAATTGGAAAGAACTTCATGCATGGGACCTTGCCTTCTGGGATTGGGAATCTTGTGAAGTTAGAGCGGTTATCTATATACTCTAATCAGTTCACAGGGATAGTCCCAACTGAACTTGGTAAGCTACATAACCTTAAATATGTAGACATGTATGACAACTTCTTCACCGGGAACTTTCCAAATTTTATAGGAAACTCGTCATTGCTAAGGTTGCGTTTGAATGAAAACAGATTACAAGGACATATACCTCCCAGTCTTGGCAACTGCAGGGGTTTGTTGGCGTTGGACCTTTCCGTAAACAATCTTACTGGCCCTATACCCGTTGAACTTTTTCAGCTATCATCCCTGTCGATCGCTCTAAATCTTTCTCACAACTATTTAGTTGGACCCCTTCCCCAAGATATAGAAAAACTCAAAAGTTTAACGGCACTTGATCTGTCACACAATGACTTGGTTGGAGCAATACCAAATGCCATTGAAACCTGCAAAAGCCTCGAGTACCTAAATCTTGGTGCCAATTCCTTTCAAGGTCCGATACCTCCCTCAATGAGTGCTTTAAGAGGTATCATCTACCTTAATCTTTCCAGTAACAACTTCTCCGGAAAAATTCCAAAATTCTTAGAGCAACTAGACTTGTCTTCATTGGATTTGTCGTTCAACAATTTTGATGGTGAGGTACCGTTGGAAGGTATTTTCAAGAATGCGAGTTTGATCTCGATTCAGGGGAACAATAGGCTGTGTGGAGGCCTTCCTGAACTTCGCCTGCCCAAATGTCCCATAGTATCAAGGTCAAAGACAGGTTCTAGAATATCACGTGTTATGCTAATTGTCATTCCAATTTGTTCGCTTTTAGTTTTAGCAATGGTTTTGTCTTATCGGTTTTATTGGAAAAGAATGAAGGCACCAGCACAACCAGAAGCTTCATGCGTGCAACCGTTTTCAAGAGTTTCTTATGGAAGCATACTCAGAGCTACCAATGAGTTCTCTCAACAAAATTTGATTGGGACAGGGGCTTTTAGTGCTGTTTATAAGGGTATTCTTGAACCAATTGATGGAGTGGTTGCCATTAAAGTTCTAAAGCTTGGAAACCAAGGAGCTTTGAAAAGTTTTGTGATGGAGTGTGAGGCTTTGAAAAACTTAAGGCATCGTAATCTTGTGAAAGTCATTACTTCCTGTTCATCCATTGATTTTCAGGGTAATGATTTCAAAGCTCTTATTTACGAGTTCATGCCAAATGGGAATCTTGAAAGGTGGCTACATCCAAGTTCAGAACAAGAGGTTGATATCGAAGAAGCTCCTCCACAAAGATTGACCCTTCGCCAAAGAGTAACGATTGCAACAGATGTAGCTCATGCCATGCACTACCTCCACCAAGAGTGCGAGTCACCCATAGTTCACTGTGATTTGAAGCCAAGCAATATCTTACTTGATAGTGACATGGTTGCTCACATTGGTGATTTCGGGCTGGCAAAGTTTCTGCCATTAAAACCACACAAAAGCAGTTCGGTTGGATTAAGAGGGACTATTGGTTATGCACCTCCAGGTAATCAGTTAAAAAGAATTTTTAATGAAATTTTCGAATATATTTTGTACAATTGCTAACTAAATGTCATGTTGGTTTTAGAGTATGGACTTGGAGGTGAGACGACAAAAGAAGGGGATATCTACAGCTTTGGGATATTGTTATTAGAGATGATAACTGGAAAGAGACCAACAGACCTCATTTTCCAAGAAGGATTGAACCTCCATGGCTATGTGACGATGGCTTTGCCTGATCATCTAATGGAGATAATTGAACCGTCACTATTGTCTATCATTGAGGATATAAACGTAGGTGCAAATGTCAACCATGAGGATGATGCTAGAAAGTGGGAGATGTTGGAAAAAAGCATGATTTTATTGGCAAGAACTGGGTTGGCATGCTCCTTGGAATCTCCCAAAGAGAGGATGAACTCAAGCAAAATAGTCCAAGAGTTGCATCACATCAATGGTCTTTTCTGAAGTTCTCTATGTTAGAAAGTCAATATGTGGGATCAGATATTTCATCATGTCCCAAACTTGTAACTATCTATGTCCCAAACTTGTAACAATCTGTAAGCACTCCTCCTAAGGTCACTATCACAATACTGTATTGTAAGCACTCCAAAACTGATATAAATATCAGTATGGTATTGTAACATATCAATCAAGAAATAACAATGTAGTCTTTTATTTCCCTCTCGTATCAAGGGCTGTATAAGCCTTACAGTCTATTGTATTATATTTTCTATAACAATTGTTAACATGGTATCAGAGCATGGTTGATTCTTGGAACAACCTGCTAATCAACTTCAATTTATTCAAAAGAAACAAACAAACCCAAATCCCAGAAATCCAAAATCTAAATTCAACCAAAATCAAACAAACCTGTCAAATCGATTCAGAAACAAGGTAGGTGTTCGTTGTTCGATCGAACCACCATAAACCACCAGCCGATATCCCTCTCCACCTTTAACACAACTTGTCCGATCATCACAACCATCATAAACCACCAGCCGATAGCAGCTTCGGTGGTGGCGGTTGCCCAGAAAAACAAAACAAAGCCTTGAAGAAAAGATCGCCGGAAGTTTGGCCGGAGAAAATCATCTCTGTGTCAAAAATCTCCGGCAGAAGACGAAGCCGCCGTAGCTCCCCTCGCCGGCCGATCATCTCCGAGCAGAAGAAGAAGCAGCTGCTGCTGCTGGTCGCGAAGAAGAAGAAAAAAAAAGGAAGAAGCTGCTGTGCTGGTCTCGTGAAGAAGAAACAGATCCATGTGGGTGTGATCTGTGTGTGTTTGAAAAGTCGACCAATAAAGAAAAAAGGGAGCGGACCTTTTTTATTTTAGCAGCATGGTCCAATTTTTGGAAGGAAGTGGCATGTGGTAGACAAAGTAAAGTGCTGGTCATTTTATTGAACAAGTGGGCACACAAAACCAAACCAATACTCAAAAAAAAAAAAAGGAAATGGCAGGTGTTGAACACAAAATATAAAATACTGGACGGACGAAAAAAAAACGAGAAAGGAAAAATCGGGCTCATAAGATTTGAGCCCGCGAGAAAACAAAAGTCGGGTTCATAAGATTTGAACCCGCGAGAAAACAAAAGTCGGGTTCATAAGATTTGAGCTCGCGAGGAAACAAAAGCCGGGTTCATAAGATTTGAGCTCGCAAGAAAAAGCCGGGTTCATAAAATTTGAACCCGTGAGAAAAGAAAAAGTCGGGTTCAAATATCTGAGATTTCTGAGTCCGCAAGAAGAAAAAAAAATCAAAGAAATATTCCTTGGCAAGTTGGGAGTTCCAACTTGAGGGGGAGTATTAGAAAAGAAAGAAATATGCCTGTATTTTTTTTTAGGGGAGATATAGGTATATAAAGAAGTGAAGAAGGCAGTAGCTCAACAATCAAACAATAGGCTACCATGAAGAGGCGGTAGTTCAAAAACAAACCAAATCTACCATGTTCGAAGGCGGTATCTCACTAAATAAATTGTGAGACTACCATGTCTGAAGGCGGTAGCTCAAACCAAATCTACCATGTTCGAAGGCGGTATCTCACTAAATAAACTGTGAGACTACCATGTCTGAAGACGGTAGCTCAAACCAAACTCGAACCAATTCAAGTTGAATATTGGTGATCCCACTATTCAACTTGAGGGGGAGTGTTAGAAAGTCAATATGTGGGATCAGATATTTCATCATGTCCCAAACTTGTAACTATCTATGTCCCAAACTTGTAACAATCTGTAAGCACTCCTCCTAAGGTCACTATCACAATACTGTATTGTAAGCACTCCAAAACTGATATAAATATCAGTATGGTATTGTAACATATCAATCAAGAAATAACAATGTAGTCTTTTATTTCCCTCTCGTATCAAGGGCTGTATAAGCCTTACAGTCTATTGTATTATATTTTCTATAACAATTGTTAACATGGTATCAGAGCATGGTTGATTCTTGGAACAACCTGCTAATCAACTTCAATTTATCCAAAAGAAACAAACAAACCCAAATCCCAGAAATCCAAAATCTAAATTCAACCAAAATCAAACAAACCTGTCAAATCGATTCAGAAACAAGGTAGGTGTTCGTTGTTCGATCGAACCACCATAAACCACCAGCCGATATCCCTCTCCACCTTTAACACAACTTGTCCGATCATCACAACCATCATAAACCACCAGCCGATAGCAGCTTCGGTGGTGGCGGTTGCCCAGAAAAACAAAACAAAGCCTTGAAGAAAAGATCGCCGGAAGTTTGGCCGGAGAAAATCATCTCTGTGTCAAAAATCTCCGGCAGAAGACGAAGCCGCCGTAGCTCCCCTCGCCGGCCGATCATCTCCGAGCAGAAGAAGAAGCAGCTGCTGCTGCTGGTCGCGAAGAAGAAGAAAAAAAAAAGAAAAAAAAAAAAAAAAAAAAAAAAACCAAAAAAAGAGAAGAAGCAGCTGCTGCTGCTGGTCGCGAAGAAGAAGAAAAAAAAAAGGAAGAAGCTGCTGTGCTGGTCTCGTGAAGAAGAAACAGATCCATGTGGGTGTGATCTGTGTGTGTTTGAAAAGTCGACCAATAAAGAAAAAAGGGAGCGGACCTTTTTTATTTTAGCAGCATGGTCCAATTTTTGGAAGGAAGTGGCATGTGGTAGACAAAGTAAAGTGCTGGTCATTTTATTGAACAAGTGGGCACACAAAACCAAACCAATACTCAAAAAAAAAAAGGAAATGGCAGGTGTTGAACACAAAATATAAAATACTGGACGGACGAAAAAAAAACGAGAAAGGAAAAATCGGGCTCATAAGATTTGAGCCCGCAGGAAAAGTCGGGCTCATAAGATTTGAGCCCGCGAGAAAACAAAAGTCGGGTTCATAAGATTTGAACCCGCGAGAAAACAAAAGTCGGGTTCATAAGATTTGAGCTCGCGAGGAAACAAAAGCCGGGTTCATAAGATTTGAGCTCGCAAGAAAAAGCCGGGTTCATAAAATTTGAACCCGTGAGAAAAGAAAAAGTCGGGTTCAAATATCTGAATTCGCAAGAAAAAAAGTCGGCCTCAAATCTCTGAGATTTCTGAGTCCGCAAGAAAAAAAAAATCAAAGAAATATTCCTTGGCAAGTTGGGAGTTCCAACTTGAGGGGGAGTATTAGAAAAGAAAGAAATATGCCTGTATTTTTTTTTAGGGGGAGATATAGGTATATAAAGAAGTGAAGAAGGCAGTAGCTCAACAATCAAACAATAGGCTACCATGAAGAGGCGGTAGTTCAAAAACAAACCAAATCTACCATGTTCTGTTTTTTTTTTTTTTTCCTCTTTCTCTGACTTTTTTTTTCTTTTTTATCCATTGTTCCCCCTCCCCCCCCCCCATGTCCGAAGGCAGTATCTCACTAAATAAACTGTGAGACTACCATGTCTGAAGGCGGTAGCTCAAACCAAATCTACCATGTTCGAAGGCGGTATCTCACTAAATAAACTGTGAGACTACCATGTCTGAAGGCGGTAGCTCAAACCAAATCTACCATGTTCGAAGGCAGTATCTCACTAAATAAACTGTGAGACTACCATGTCTGAAGACGGTAGCTCAAACCAAACTCGAACCAATTCAAGTTGAATATTGGTGATCCCACTATTCAACTTGAGGGGGAGTGTTAGAAAGTCAATATGTGGGATCAGATATTTCATCATGTCCCAAACTTGTAACTATCTATGTCCCAAACTTGTAACAATCTGTAAGCACTCCTCCTAAGGTCACTATCACAATACTGTATTGTAAGCACTCCAAAACTGATATAAATATCAGTATGGTATTGTAACATATCAATCAAGAAATAACAATGTAGTCTTTTATTTCCCTCTCGTATCAAGGGCTGTATAAGCCTTACAGTCTATTGTATTATATTTTCTATAACAATTGTTAACATGGTATCAGAGCATGGTTGATTCTTGGAACAACCTGCTAATCAACTTCAATTTATTCAAAAGAAACAAACAAACCCAAATCCCAGAAAAAAAAAAAAAAAAAAAAAAAAAAAAAAAAAAAAAAAAAAAAAAAAAAAAAAAAAAAAAAAAAAAAAAAAAAAAAAAAAAAAAAAAAAAAAAAAAAAAAAAAAAAAAAAAAAAAAAAAAAAAAAAAAAAAAAAAAAAAAAAAAAAAAAAAAAAAAAAAAAAAAAAAAAAAAAAAAAAAAAAAAAAAAAAAAAAAAAAAAAAAAAAAAAAAAAAAAAAAAAAAAAAAAAAAAAAAAAAAAAAAAAAAAAAAAAAAAAAAAAAAAAAAAAAAAAAAAAAAAAAAAAAAAAAAAAAAAAAAAAAAAAAAAAAAAAAAAAAAAAAAAAAAAAAAAAAAAAAAAAAAAAAAAAAAAAAAAAAAAAAAAAAAAAAAAAAAAAAAAAAAAAAAAAAAAAAAAAAAAAAAAAAAAAAAAAAAAAAAAAAAAAAAAAAAAAAAAAAAAAAAAAAAAAAAAAAAAAAAAAAAAAAAAAAAAAAAAAAAAAAAAAAAAAAAAAAAAAAAAAAAAAAAAAAAAAAAAAAAAAAAAAAAAAAAAAAAAAAAAAAAAAAAAAAAAAAAAAAAAAAAAAAAAAAAAAAAAAAAAAAAAAAAAAAAAAAAAAAAAAAAAAAAAAAAAAAAAAAAAAAAAAAAAAAAAAAAAAAAAAAAAAAAAAAAAAAAAAAAAAAAAAAAAAAAAAAAAAAAAAAAAAAAAAAAAAAAAAAAAAAAAAAAAAAAAAAAAAAAAAAAAAAAAAAAAAAAAAAAAAAAAAAAAAAAAAAAAAAAAAAAAAAAAAAAAAAAAAAAAAAAAAAAAAAAAAAAAAAAAAAAAAAAAAAAAAAAAAAAAAAAAAAAAAAAAAAAAAAAAAAAAAAAAAAAAAAAAAAAAAAAAAAAAAAAAAAAAAAAAAAAAAAAAAAAAAAAAAAAAAAAAAAAAAAAAAAAAAAAAAAAAAAAAAAAAAAAAAAAAAAAAAAAAAAAAAAAAAAAAAAAAAAAAAAAAAAAAAAAAAAAAAAAAAAAAAAAAAAAAAAAAAAAAAAAAAAAAAAAAAAAAAAAAAAAAAAAAAAAAAAAAAAAAAAAAAAAAAAAAAAAAAAAAAAAAAAAAAAAAAAAAAAAAAAAAAAAAAAAAAAAAAAAAAAAAAAAAAAAAAAAAAAAAAAAAAAAAAAAAAAAAAAAAAAAAAAAAAAAAAAAAAAAAAAAAAAAAAAAAAAAAAAAAAAAAAAAAAAAAAAAAAAAAAAAAAAAAAAAAAAAAAAAAAAAAAAAAAAAAAAAAAAAAAAAAAAAAAAAAAAAAAAAAAAAAAAAAAAAAAAAAAAAAAAAAAAAAAAAAAAAAAAAAAAAAAAAAAAAAAAAAAAAAAAAAAAAAAAAAAAAAAAAAAAAAAAAAAAAAAAAAAAAAAAAAAAAAAAAAAAAAAAAAAAAAAAAAAAAAAAAAAAAAAAAAAAAAAAAAAAAAAAAAAAAAAAAAAAAAAAAAAAAAAAAAAGAAGATTTCAAAATAAAAAAAAAAAAAAAAAAAAAAAAAAAAAAAAAAAAAAAAAAAAAATAAAAAAAAAAAAAAAAAAAAAAAAAAAAAAAAAAAAAAAAGGAAATGGCAGGTGTTGAACACAAAATATAAAATACTGGACGGACGAAAAAAAAACGAGAAAGGAAAAATCGGGCTCATAAGATTTGAGCCCGCAGGAAAAGTCGGGCTCATAAGATTTGAGCCCGCGAGAAAACAAAAGTCGGGTTCATAAGATTTGAACCCGCGAGAAAACAAAAGTCGGGTTCATAAGATTTGAACCCGCGAGAAAACAAAAGTCGGGTTCATAAGATTTGAACCCGCGAGAAAACAAAAGTCGGGTTCATAAGATTTGAGCTCGCAAGAAAAAGCCGGGTTCATAAAATTTGAACCCGTGAGAAAAGAAAAAGTCGGGTTCAAATATCTGAATTCGCAAGAAAAAAAGTCGGCCTCAAATCTCTGAGATTTCTGAGTCCGCAAGAAAAAAAAAAGAAAAAAAAAATCAAAGAAATATTCCTTGGCAAGTTGGAAACTTAAGTTTTCTCAGAGTGTTAAATCTACAAAATAACACCTTCAAAGGTGTAATCCCACCTGAGTTAGGAAACTTGTTCAGGTTGCAGGAACTAAATCTCGACAACAATTCTTTTAATGGACAAGTTCCAGCCAGTTTATCAAACTGTACAAGGCTAAACATTCTTCAGTTTGGTCGGAATAATCTAGTTGGCAAGCTTCCACAACAGCTTAGTGCACTGGTGAACCTGGTGGTGTTAGTCATTCAAGAAAACGGTTTTACAGGAGGGATACCGTCTTTCTTTGGAAACTTCACTTCTCTTAAAACCTTACAGGCCACCAACAATTATATGGGCGGAAGCATTCCACACACTTTAGGTCAATTGTACAACTTGCAAGAAATTGATTTTGGTTTTAACCAGCTCTATGGTACGATCCCTCGATCCTTTTACAATTTAACATCTTTAAAAGTTCTTAGGATACCAAATAATGAAATCAGTGGAAGTTTACCAAAAGATATAGGCTTGCAGCTACCCAATCTTGAGCTTTTTCAAATATGGTTTAACAATTTTACCGGAAGCATACCCTTCTCATTTTCTAATTGTTCAAACTTGATTCTCCTTCACTTGGGAGACAATGGTTTTAGCGGGAAGTTTAACATAGATTTCAGACGTATGCCAAATTTTTGGGGTGCTGCGTTATATACTAACAATCTAGGGAGTTCGGAACCTGATGAGATGAACTTCATTGATTCCATGGTCAATTGTAGCAAACTAGAAAGGTTATATCTTGAGTGCAACCAATTTACTGGAGTTCTTCCTAGTGTTATAGGCAATCTCTCTTCTCAATTTACAACTCTAACAATTGGAAAGAACTTCATGCATGGGACCTTGCCTTCTGGGATTGGGAATCTTGTGAAGTTAGAGCGGTTATCTATATACTCTAATCAGTTCACAGGGATAGTCCCAACTGAACTTGGTAAGCTACATAACCTTAAATATGTAGACATGTATGACAACTTCTTCACCGGGAACTTTCCAAATTTTATAGGAAACTCGTCATTGCTAAGGTTGCGTTTGAATGAAAACAGATTACAAGGACATATACCTCCCAGTCTTGGCAACTGCAGGGGTTTGTTGGCGTTGGACCTTTCCGTAAACAATCTTACCGGCCCTATACCTGCTGAACTTTTTCAGCTATCATCCTTGTCGATGACTCTAAATCTTTCTCACAACTATTTAGTTGGACCCCTTCCCCAAGATATAGAAAAACTCAAAAGTTTAACGGCACTTGATCTGTCACACAATGACTTGGTTGGAGCAATACCAAATGCCATTGAAACCTGCAAAAGCCTCGAGTACCTAAATCTTGGTGCCAATTCCTTTCAAGGTCCGATACCTCCCTCAATGAGTGCTTTAAGAGGTATCATCTACCTTAATCTTTCCAGTAACAACTTCTCCGGAAAAATTCCAAAATTCTTAGAGCAACTAGACTTGTCTTCATTGGATTTGTCGTTCAACAATTTTGATGGTGAGGTACCGTTGGAAGGTATTTTCAAGAATGCGAGTTTGATCTCGATTCAGGGGAACAATAGGCTGTGTGGAGGCCTTCCTGAACTTCGCCTGCCCAAATGTCCCATAGTATCAAGGTCAAAGACAGGTTCTAGAATATCACGTGTTATGCTAATTGTCATTCCAATTTGTTCGCTTTTAGTTTTAGCAATGGTTTTGTCTTATCGGTTTTATTGGAAAAGAATGAAGGCACCAGCACAACCAGAAGCTTCATGCGTGCAACCGTTTTCAAGAGTTTCTTATGGAAGCATACTCAGAGCTACCAATGAGTTCTCTCAACAAAATTTGATTGGGACAGGGGCTTTTAGTGCTGTTTATAAGGGTATTCTTGAACCAATTGATGGAGTGGTTGCCATTAAAGTTCTAAAGCTTGGAAACCAAGGAGCTTTGAAAAGTTTTGTGATGGAGTGTGAGGCTTTGAAAAACTTAAGGCATCGTAATCTTGTGAAAGTCATTACTTCCTGTTCATCCATTGATTTTCAGGGTAATGATTTCAAAGCTCTTATTTACGAGTTCATGCCAAATGGGAATCTTGAAAGGTGGCTACATCCAAGTTCAGAACAAGAGGTTGATATCGAAGAAGCTCCTCCACAAAGATTGACCCTTCGCCAAAGAGTAACGATTGCAACAGATGTAGCTCATGCCATGCACTACCTCCACCAAGAGTGCGAGTCACCCATAGTTCACTGTGATTTGAAGCCAAGCAATATCTTACTTGATAGTGACATGGTTGCTCACATTGGTGATTTCGGGCTGGCAAAGTTTCTGCCATTAAAACCACACAAAAGCAGTTCGGTTGGATTAAGAGGGACTATTGGTTATGCACCTCCAGGTAATCAGTTAAAAAGAATTTTTAATGAAATTTTCGAATATATTTTGTACAATTGCTAACTAAATGTCATGTTGGTTTTAGAGTATGGACTTGGAGGTGAGACGACAAAAGAAGGGGATATCTACAGCTTTGGGATATTGTTATTAGAGATGATAACTGGAAAGAGACCAACAGACCTCATTTTCCAAGAAGGATTGAACCTCCATGGCTATGTGACGATGGCTTTGCCTGATCATCTAATGGAGATAATTGAACCGTCACTATTGTCTATCATTGAGGATATAAACGTAGGTGCAAATGTCAACCATGAGGATGATGCTAGAAAGTGGGAGATGTTGGAAAAAAGCATGATTTTATTGGCAAGAATTGGGTTGGCATGCTCCTTGGAATCTCCCAAAGAGAGGATGAACTCAAGCAAAATAGTCCAAGAGTTGCATCACATCAATGGTCTTTTCTGAAGTTCTCTAAACTATGATAGTAATATTGAAAATATAGGGGTGGTGGTGCAGTTGGCTAGCGCGAGCTCGAGAGTTCGAGCCACCCCATATATCTTTTTTGTGTTACTTAATGTTTTTAAAGTGTCTATCATGTAATATTTTAATAATAGTACAACCAATATTGGAACTTTATTTTTATATGTTCAAATCCATATCATAACTTATATCATTATATACTAACAGCAAGGTAGACACCAAAGTATCAATGATGTCGCCGGTTTTATTTTCTTTATGATTATGGACAGAGGTTGTCGGTGGTGGTCAAGAGAGAGCTAACCAATTTTCGACTTGAAACAAAATATATAAATCGTGATCAAGATTTTAAAGCAGGTGCTTGTGGTATGCAAAGCAATTTGTAACACCGAGTTTTGACTATTTGACTATGTTTGACTTTTGTTGACTATGTGAATAATTGTAAATTATTTTGGAATATCGATACTTTGGAACTTACGTGATTAATGAAAGTCGAGTTGATTTTATGAGACTTAGTGTAATTTGTGATGTTAACATTTACGTGTTTAGTCGGGATAATCGGGTATTAGTAACTAATTGGATGGTGGGTGAATGATGGAAGACCAAAACCCCCCTCCCACCCTTCATTTCCCACTCATCTCTTTGTTTCTCTAATCTATCCTCCTCTCATCTCATCTCTCTCTTTCTCTCTCTCTCTCTCTCTCTCTCTCTCTCTCTCTCTCTCTCTCTCTCTCTCCCTCTCTCTCTCTCTCTCTCTCTCTCTCTCTCTCTCTCTCTCTCTCTCTCTCTCTCTCTCTCTTTCTCTCTCTTCTCTCTCTTTCTCTCTCTCTCTCTCTCTCTCTCTCTCTCTCTCTCTCTCTCTAAAATTCTTGTATCTACATCATTGTTATTTATGAATTTGTGATAGATCCAAGTAGTATTATCATTATCATCATCATGGTCTTTTCTGAAGTTCTCTAAACTATGATAGTAATATTGAAAATATAGGGGTGGTGGTGCAGTTGGCTAGCGCGAGCTCGAGAGTTCGAGCCACCCCATATATCTTTTTTGTGTTACTTAATGTTTTTAAAGTGTCTATCATGTAATATTTTAATAATAGTACAACCAATATTGGAACTTTATTTTTATATGTTCAAATCCATATCATAACTTATATCATTATATACTAACAGCAAGGTAGACACCAAAGTATCAATGATGTCGCCGGTTTTATTTTCTTTATGATTATGGACAGAGGTTGTCGGTGGTGGTCAAGAGAGAGCTAACCAATTTTCGACTTGAAACAAAATATATAAATCGTGATCAAGATTTTAAAGCAGGCTTGTGGTTGCAAATGAATGCAATTTGTAACACCGGTGAGTTTTGACTATTTGACTATGTTTGACTTTTGTTGACTATGTGAATAATTGTAAATTATTTTGGAATATCGATACTTTGGAACTTACGTGATTAATGAAAGTCGAGTTGATTTTATGAGACTTAGTGTAATTTGTGATGTTAACATTTACGTGTTTAGTCGGGATAATCGGGTATTAGTAACTAATTGGATGGTGGGTGAATGATGGAAGACCAAAACCCCCCTCCCACCCTTCATTTCCCACTCATCTCTTTGTTTCTCTAATCTATCCTCCTCTCATCTCATCTCTCTCTTTCTCTCTCTCTCTCTCTCTAAAATTCTTGTATCTACATCATTGTTATTTATGAATTTGTGATAGATCCAAGTAGTATTATCATTATCATCATCATCTAGCAAAGTTTTGGGTTCACAAGTGTTTCTTAGCTCAAAATTATCTTTATATGTTGTTTATCATGTTTCATGGTCGATTCTTTGCTTCTTAAGTCGTCTTGGTTGTCAAATTTGGGGTTTTATCCAAGATTGGGGTTTTGAGTTAGATTTGGGTTGGATTTTAGTTGGATTTGTGTTTTGGAAAGAACTTGATGATGGGTTTTGTCTAAAATATGTTGGTAACATATTTCCTAGCTTCAAAATGGTCCATAGATGGTCAAAAATGAGTTTGGTAGTGAATTGGATGTGTTTGGGGGTGTTTGGATCGTGCTTGATGTTCTTGAAGGTTTCTTGGTGTGGCTGACCTGCAGGTGGTGTAAGAGACGCCATATGTGGCTTATGAGACGCCGGCCTAGATCTTCCATTTTGAGTCTTACGCCAAAGGTCCCTGTTTTACGCCAAGAGTTATCCAAAAACCTTCATTTCCGAGCCGGCGTAAACTACGGTGGGTGTCACCGTACCAGACGCCAGTCTGGCGTAAGAGACGCCCTAGTTCAGCGTACCAGACGTTGAGCCAAAATCTTCCAGCGTCTCACACGCCAGTTTGGGCGTATGAGATGCCAGTCTCCTTTTGTCGTTTCCTGTTTTGTCTTCTTGTGAGCTTATTGATCTCCCATGATCCTTGGGTCGAACCAAAATTTCTTGTACACCTTCTTTTGGTCTCAATGATGTCAATTCAAGTCTCTAGAGTCAACCAAGGTTTGGGAGTCATGTCTAGAGCAAAGTAAGGACCTTAACGTGTATTGTGATGCTTATATGGATAGGTTGTGGACATTTGGCGATCGTTGGACGTTAAAGCTTGATTAAAATTTGTACTTTTGCTTGAGCCAAGGTGAGTTTCGTAGCCCCTATCTTTGATGACTTTGGGGTGGAAAGTATACTGTCGTTTTTCATAAAACCATTGTCGATAATCCTTGTGGTACTATAATATGAAAACTTACTATGTTGTTTGAGTAAGTTCCTAAGATATATCATTTGTTAGTGGTGAATCTAAAGATGCTTGACGCTATCGCACGATTGGTGTCCCTTGTGGACTTGTGAGCTTGGTTGTGTGTACACATCGCCAATCGTGTGTCCCGCGGGACTTGTGAGCCTGATGGACGTTCATTATGGTGATTATGGATTGTGATCTAGTTGTTGACATATTTGTGTGTTGTGTATGATCTTGTAACGATTCTATGTGCCCTAATGTAAGAGTTTACGGTATGTGATTCGATTAGCTCTCCCTTATTATTGTACGACTTGTTATCGTCACATTTGATACTTGATACTTGTTTTCGATGCTTAAACTTACGAACTCACCAACCATGTGTTGACTCGTTTTAGTACACTTTTCAAGTGACCAAGTAAATGCTAGAATTCAAGGTTGATTGGAGGCTAGCTTGGATGGGAATCAAGGAAGCGGCGCATCTCTTGTTAGATTGAAATCAAGAATATGCGCATTTGGTAGCGCTTTCTTGATAAGACTTGATTCTCGAGGTGGATAACCCGAATGCTCCTTATTGAGGGATGAACAATTGTTATTTCTAAACGATTGTACTAGTTGCATTGCTTAACTTGTTGTGACTTGTGGTTCGTAATGAATTGTATGCTAAACTCTTGGTTCACTTGCAACCATTTACTTTCATTTTGATCGTTGCTCTATGTAATTTCCATGTCATGCTGTGTTTTTCTTGACACCCTATGATTCCGCCTTGTTGGGGTGCTACACAATTCTAATACAAGACAATCTATGATGCTTTCTGGGTTGTAGCCAATGGTTATGAGAGAAGTAACCAATTTATGATTCTTGAAACAACATATATAAAGAGTGATGAAGGTTTTAAATCATGTTCGCAGTAATGCAAACAAAAATATAGTGATTCTAATATGCCAAAGATGTTGTTCATTGCTACATATAACGCATATAAAGATGAAATAATATATTCCCATTAAGTTAAAATAATCATAAGTCATAGCTACATCAACATCTACTTGCAATTTTACCCGCACAATACGTATATAGTGGTGGATGATTTTTAGAATGTTTAAATTCAAATGGACTACTAAGAACATGTTGTTGGAACCACGTTAAATGTGATCGTCACTGATCGTTTATCATTCGTGATATGATAATTGACGATAACTGAAATCCCTATGTCTAGTAACTATACGATGGGTGTATTTATTCTTAAAGACATATTATAGGGTTTCCTATTAGATGATTGGAACTACAGAGACTTCTATTGCACATACTAAACACCAGAGACTAAGTTGTAAATGCTCTCATTATAAATAGAGAGCCATGTACAACAATTTTAGTCAAATCTTCTATCTCATTCTTGTGTGTATTTTCTCTCCTAAATTTTTAATCACATCTAAATACAATCATCTCGTTTTGGGAACCTGACATCCATGCCAAACATTCTTGCTCTTACAAGGTTCTCTACATCGTCAGGTATTATTATTATTATTATCATATTTTCATTATATTTACAATACAAATCATATTAATTCCAACATGTGGTATCATGAGCCAAATTGTTCTTAACCGATCTAATGGTTTGTATTGTTTTAAAAAATAAAAAAATATGATTTTTAAAACCAAAATAGTTTTTGATCTTAAATTGTTTGGATCTAATCATGTATGGTTTAAGGAAAATAATGGTCGGCCGAAATAATTGTTTGGATCTAAAACCGACATAACTTTTTTGATCTTAATTGTTTGGATCTAATTTTTGATCTTAAACCGAACCAATTTGTTTGCTGCCGCCTAATCGAGAATATTTGTTGTCATGAAAACATTAATAAAGCAATCATCAAATAGAAAAAGAAAAGCGGTCGGTCAACTTCTAATTAATGTGCCAACATATTAATTTGTATGTGGCAACTAACAAAACCATTATTTTGGTTTTGGTTTTGCTGGATCGTCAGGGGAAAAAAAAGAATCTTTAATTTTGATTCATAACTTGTTCACGCATTAGCTATATGTCGATGTCTAATAGTCGGGTTTAGATCTTAATCTTATTTTTAATTGTTGATTTTTGATTTAGTCTTTATTGAATTCGACATTATTTTAAGTTGATTTTGATTTAGTCTTTATTGAATTCGACATTATTTTAAGTCGATTTTGATTTAGTCTTTATTGAATTCGACATTATTTTAAGTCGATTTTGATTTAGTCTTTATTGAATTCAACTTTATTTCATTATTGTATCCGACCTTAATTGTTGATTTTGATTTAGTCTTTATTGAATTCGACCTTATTTTAAGTCGATTTTGATTTAGTCTTTATTGAATTCGACCTTATTTCATTATTGAATTCGACCTTATTTTAAGTCGATTTTGATTTAGTCTTTATTGAATTCGACCTTATTTTAGTCGATTTTGATTTAGTCTTTATTGAATTCGACCTTATTTTATTATTGAATTCGACCTTATTTTAAGATTTTGATTTAGTCTTTATTGAATTCGACCTTATTTTAAGTCGATTTTGATTTAGTCTTTATTGAATTCGACCTTATTTTAAGTTGATTTTGATTCAGACTTTATTGAATTCGACCTTATTTTATTATTGAATTCGACCTCATTTTAAGATTTTGATTTAGTCTTTATTGAATTCAACCTTATTTTAAGTTGATTTTGATTTAGACTTTATTGAATTCGACCTTATTTTATTATTGAATTCGACCTCATTTTAAGATTTTGATTTAGTCTTTATTGAATTCAACCTTATTTTAAGTTGATTTTGATTTAGTCTTTATTGAATTCGACCTTATTTTAAGTTTTGATTTAGTCTTTATTGAATTCGACCTTATTTTAAGTCGATTTTGATTTAGTCTTATTGAATTCGACCTTATTTTAAGATTTTGATTTAGTCTTTATTGAATTCGACCTTATTTTAAGATTTTGATTTAGTTTTATTGAAGTTCGACTTATTTATCGAACTTTGATTTATGTATTGAGTTCGACTCACTTATCAAGCTCTTCTGTTGAACCTGACTTACTTGTCGAGTTCTCCTTTAGCTGTTGAATTCGACTTACTTGTTGACTTCTCCTTAATTGTCGAATATGATTTCACCTTAAAATTTTATGGCAAAATTGTTCCCTCAAATTTCGAAAATATTTTTTTCTAGAGACATTTTTTACATCAACACTGGAAATAAAAATAAATAAATAAAAATTCAATAATGAAGTTTGATTTAGTCTTATTGAATTCGACCTCATTGTCGATTTTGATTTAGTCTTTATTGAATTCGACCTTATTTTAAGATTTTGATTTAGTCTTTATTGAATTCGACCTTAATTATTGATTTTGATTTAGTCTTTATTTAATTCAACCTATTTTAAGATTTTGATTTAGTCTTTATTGAATTCGAACCTTATTTTAAGTTGAATTTGATCTAGTCTTTATTGAATTCGACCTTATTTTAAGATTTTGATTTAGTCTTTATTGAATTCGACATTATTTTAAGTCGATTTTGATTTAGTCTTTATTGAATTCGACCTATTTTAAGTCGATTTTGATTTAGTCTTTATTGAATTCAACCTTATTTTAAGTTGATTTTGATTTAGACTTTATTGAATTCGACCTTATTTTAAGATTTTGATTTAGTCTTATTGAATTCGACATTATTTTTTGTCGATTTTGATTTAGTCTTTATTGAATTCGATCATTATTTTAAGTCGATTTTGATTTAGTCTTTATTGAATTCGACCTATTTTAAGATTTTGATTTAGTCTTATTGAATTCAACCTTATTTTAAGTTGATTTTGATTTAGTCTTTATTGAATTCGACCTTAAGATTTTGATTTAGTCTTTATTGAATTCGACCTTATTTTAAGATTTTGATTTAGTCTTTATTGAATTCGACCTTATTTTAAGTTGATTTTGATTTAGTCTTTATTGAATTCGACCTTATTTTAAGTTGATTTTGATTCAGACTTTATTGAATTCGACCATTATTTTTAAGGAATATTACTATTGCGCTTACTCATTTTAGGCATTACTTTAGTTCCATTACTATTAAGAGACATTATTAATTCTGCCCAAATGTGATTTAATATATTTTGTGTGTCAAAAAAGGACTATTTGCATGCATAATATACACAATTCTTAATTTTGTGCCCAAAGGTCAAAAGATAAGCGTTGTGTTGCATGACCCTAATGCTCATATACACTTAGATATTAGTTACTTCTGCCCAAAGGTGATGTAACATCTAAGTAGAGCCTTATTTAGCATATTGTTTTGGTGTTTACAATACGCTTACCCTATCACTAGCTTCATTACTATAATGGTCATAGTCTCATTATTCTAAGGAATATTACTATTGCGCTTACTCATTTTAGGCATTACTTTAGTTCCATTACTATTAAGAGACATTACTTAGTCTGCCTTAGATAGCTAATCATGTCACTATAAGAACATTACTATTAGGCCTACTTATTTTAGGCATTAATATAATAATCTTCTATTGTTTGTATCATAAATTTATATCCTCCTTATCTCCACTGTAGTACCTAACTTAGGCATTGAGCCACTTACCGGTGCAAACTTTGCTTCATGAAAGCCACTTATCGGTGCAAACTTTGCTTCATGAAAAGGTTAATTACCTCTAACTATTGAGATGCTAGACTTTGACAATGTCATTCGTCATAATGAACCCACTGCTATTACTGCTAACCCTTCCGCAGCTCAGAAAGCGAATTTTGAAAAGTGGGATAAGGCGAATCGCATGTCACTAATGATGGTCAAGAACTCCATTAATCTCAGCATCCAAGGAGCTATCACTTCAAGTAAATATCTAAGGCGCATGCGAGTAGCTTAAATACAAAGGAAATAGCAGTGTTCGTGAACACATAATAAAGATGACTGACATGGCTCATAAGCTTAAGAGTCCTAAAATGGAAGTCTCTGACAATTTTCTTGGTGCGCTTTATAGTGACGACATTGCTTGCTCATTTCGACACCTTTAAAATTAACTATAACTCTATGAAGAATAAACCGTCGATGAGTGAACTAATCGCAATGTGTGTGCAAGAAAAGGGTCGCTCAGTTGGGCCAACCTGAAGTTGTTCACCTTACTACCACTGCTAATTCCAATTTGAGGAAGGGTAATAAATGTTTTAAACTGTGAATAAAGTTCAAAAGGCTAATCATGGTGCAGTTGCCTCTAGCTTTAAGTTCTTGATGAGCAATCATAGCTGTAAATTCTGTTGTGTCAAAGGGCACAGTCAGAAAAATTGCCCTAATATCAAGAAATGGCGAGCTAAGAAAGGTAACTTAATTATTGTAATATTAGATTCCTTTATTATTGATGTTCTAATTAATACATGGTGAGGTGACTATGGATCATAATTTCTCATAGTCTTTGTTGGCTCATAATATTCATGACGTAACTAAAACAAAGACAAAAATCACCTAAGCAGTTAGTGAATTCCTCCATGTTAAACGCCTTGGCCACATCTCACGAGATCGCATGACACGACTCGTAAAAGATGGAATCTTACCTTCTCTTGACTTTAATGATTTTGAAACATGTATTCAGTGCCTCAAAGGAAAAATGGCTAAAGGGAACAAGAAAGGAGCCACAAGAATTTCCAACTTGTTGGAAATAATTCACACTGATTTTAGTGGTCCCTGTCCCGCATCCACCACAGGACATACATCATTTATTACATTCATTGACGATTATTCTCGTTATATGCACCTATATCTAGTCTTAATCTTTACAAACGTTTATTGATCTTAAAGTTTTGGTTTAAAACCAAATTGATCCTAAAATAAAAGTTGTGAGATCAGATATAGGAGGTGAGTATTATGGTAGACATACTGATATTGGTCAAGCTCTTGGTCCTTTCCTTAGCTTTTGCAAGGAACATGGCATAATTATTCGATACACCATGTCTGATTCTCCTCAACAAAATTGTGTTGCTAAAAGGAGAAATATAACCTTAATGGACATGGTGAAAAGTATGCTTGCCAACACTAACTTACCTACTTTCCTTTGGACTGAGGCCTTAAAAGCAGCCGTTCATATACTTTATAAAGTTCCATCAAAATCTGTCCCTAAGACTCCTGGACAGGTAGGAAACTGAATCTAAAACTTATGAACGTATAGGGCTGTCTTGCCAAAGCAAAAGTCTATAACCCTAACTTAAAGAAACTTGATCCTAAAACTCTTACGAGTTTCTTTATCGGTTATCCTGATAACTTCTCATAAAAGGTTATCGTTTTTACTGTCCTTCCCACACTACTAGCATTATTGACACGCAGCATGCCACGTTTCTCGAGAACTAAGAGATCAGTGGGAGCACGACAAATCATAACTTAAGATTTGCAAGAAGTATAAGAAGCGGGGGGAACCACTCGTCGGTTATTATTACTCCTCCGATAATTCCTCTTGTACC
>CM067167.1:44467994-44494058 GCA_034093135.1 Erigeron breviscapus | reverse complement strand
CAGTTGCAAAGGCACCATATCGTTTGGCTCCTACTGAGATGAAAGAGTTGATGACGCAACTTCAAGAGTTACTTGACAAGGGTTTTATACAACCTAGTTCCTCGCCTTGGGGAGCTCCGGTTTTATTTGTAAAGAAGAAGGATGGTTCAATGCGCATGTGTATAGACTACCGTGAGCTGAATAAGCGAACGGTTAAGAATAAGTATCCTCTTCCGCGTATTGATGATCTTTTTGATCAACTTCATGGTGCTTCATACTTTTCTAAGATAGATTTGCGGTCCGGTTATCATCAATTGAAGGTTAAGAAGGAGGATGTGGCGAAAACAGCTTTTCGTACACGATATGGACATTATGAGTTTTTGGTCATGCCTTTTGGTTTGACAAATACTCCAGCTGCTTTTATGGATCTTATGTTAGGACCAGTTTACTGGTAAACTGGTCAGTCTCCAGTTGCATCTGGAGACCCAGTGAAACTGACCAGTGAAACTGGAGACCTAGATGATTTGTCGAGAAATATATTGAAGTCCAGTTGCACCGTACAGTCAACGCAACTGAAGACTTCCTCCAGTTGAGAACTGACCAAGTTAAAGAATCATTCCAGTTGAAGTCGAAGACAACAAATGGAAGATAGAGAATGGCAATGGCAGCGAAGCCCAGTTGACATTCTAGTCAGTTACAAACTGGAGACCATCAGTGGAAAGCTCTTACAAAGCTTTACACTGATTACGAGGAATTGACTTTTATGCTTTATGTATCTTTACCCGGATAATAAGATTTATCTTATTATTTAATTACAAAAGGTACATAAAGGTGGTTAAGTAAAGTTGCTTTATCATGCGACTTTACACTGCTTTTTAAGGAATTAAATGTCATTCCTTAAATGCTCTCAACCACATTTGTACGGCCAAAGTTAACATCCCAATGTTAACTTTGCCTATAAATACAAGTCATTGCACAACAAGAATAAAGTGAATTCACAAAGTTGAATAACTTCACACTTTGCAAACCTGCAATATTCTTGGTGAACTTGTGCAATATTCTCTCAATCGCTAAAAGGAACATTTCACAACTTTAAGTGTTTCGATTGTCTTGAGAAATTCCGAGTGTAGATCAATTGTATTTCATAGGTTGTTAGGATATTTACATTCTTGTATTATCTTGGTTCCGCAACAACCTTGTAATTTATTTAACATCAATAAATAAATTACACATTGAAAATTACATATTGTCTCATCAAGTTATTTTACAAGTTATTTGTATTATTGCATTGTTCTTTACTTATTGTCACTTATATAAGTAATCTATCTAGAACTTGGTATATACACACTGCAACTGGTCGTCTCCAGTTCAGTGCATATATTGCAAAGTAACTCCACCATCGACATAGAGGTGTCTTCAGTAGTACCATCTATTGAGTTGGGACTTACAATCTTATGAATCGTGTTTGTCGTCCATTCTGGATCATTTGTGATTGTTTTCATTGATGATATACTGATTTATTCCAAGTCTGAAGCCAAACATCGTGAGCACTTAAGGGATGTTCTTGAGGTCCTTAGGGAAAGAAGTTGTATGCGAAGTTCTCCAAGTGTGAATTTTGGCTTAGAGAAGTTCAGTTTCTTGGGTATGTCATCTCTCATGAAGGTATTAAAGTAGATCCCGCGAAGATTGAAGCTGTTTCTAAGTGGGAGCAGCCAAAGACTCCCACGGAGATCAAGAATTTTCTTGGTTTAGCTGGCTATTATCGAAGGTTCATACAAGATTTCTCTTGTATAGCTAAGCCAATGACCGAATTGACGAGGAAAGGAGTGAAGTTTGTGTGGTCGGAAGCTCAAGAGAAGGCTTTTCAAACGTTGAAGACGAAGTTATGTGAAGTTCCTATCCTTGCCTTACCCGAGGGTACGGATGGTCTCGTTGTTTATAGTGATACTTCCATTACAGGTTTGGGTTGTGTTCTTATGCAGAGGGATAAGGTTATTGCCTATGCTTCACGTCAATTGAAGCCACATGAAAAGAACTACCCGACCCATGATCTAGAGTTAGCGGCGGTGGTGTTTGCTTTGAAGTTATGGAGACACTACCTATATGGCACTAAGTGTAGTTTGTACACTGATCATAAGAGTTTACAATATGTGTTTATTAGAAAGAAATGAATGTGAGACAAAGGAGATGGATGGAACTTTTGAAAGACTATGCTTGTGAAATCAAATACCATCCCGGTAAAGCCAATGTAGTGGCTGATGCACTAAGTAGGAAAGTGCAGAATTTTTCATGTAGTTTGATGAGTATGGTCGTACAAGCGAAGTCGGGCTTACTTGATCGTATCAAGGAGGCTCAAGTTAAGGCTTTGATGAAGGATAACGTTGACAAAGAAGGCATTGGAAAGAAGAAAAGGTTAGAGATGGAAACAAACAGTCGTGGATTTTGGACCTATAAGGGTCGAATTTGGGTGCCATTTCTAGATGGTAACCGTGAGTTGATCCTTGAAGAAGCTCATAGGTCGAGATATTCAGTTCACCCCGGTGCTACAAAGATGTATGCAGATTTGAAGCCCATCTATTGGTGGCCGAACATTAAAGAGAAGTAGCACATTTTGGAAAGATGTTTGACTTGTGCACGGGTTAAAGCCGATCACAAAAAGCCATATGGAATGTTGCATCAATTGGAGATTCCCGAATGGAAATGGGATCATATAACTATGGATTTTGTGACCAAGTTGCCTAGAACTCCAAAGGGTAATGATATGGTTTGGGTTATTATGGATAGATTGACGAGGAGTGCTCATTTCTTAGCAACACGCCAAGATGTGCCATTGACCAAAATGGAGAAGTTGTACATAGATGAAGTGGTCTCAAAGCATGGTGTTCCTTTATCTATTGTTTCAGATCGGGACACGAGATTTGTATCTAGTTTTTGGAAGGGTCTTCAAAAGTCCTTGGTACTAGAGTGAACTTAAGCACAACCTATCATCCTCAAACAGATGGGCAAAGTGAAAGGACGATACAAACATTGGAGGATATGTTGAGGGCTTGTGTTTTGGAGTATGGTGGAGCGTGGGACGATCATTTAAAGTTAATTGAGTTTGCTTATAATAATAGCTACCATGCAAGCATTGGGATGCCGCCATTTGAAATGTTGTATGGTAGAAGGTGTAGGACTCCAAGTTGTTGGATGGAGCCCGGTGAAAAGCAAATTACAGGTCCTGAAATTGTAGAGATCTCAGCTGAGAAAGTTAATATTGCTAAAGAAGCTTTACGTGTGGCAGGGGAGTCATTCGCTTTGGAAAGAAAGGTAAGTTAAGTCCAAGATTTATTGGACCATTTAAAGTTCTGAAGCGTATCAAAGATGTGGCGTATCAGTTGGAATTACCTCCAGAATTGGATGGAATTCACAACACATTTCATGTATCCTATTTGAGGAAATGTTTAGCCGAGGAGTCTAGTGTGATTCCTATTGAAGATGTGAGCCTTGATCCAAGTAAAAGGATGATTGAGGAACCTATAGCGATACTTGGAAGAAAGCAAAAGAAGCTACGCAGGAAAATGATTGATCTTGTGTTGATCAAGTGGAAGCACAACCATGGTGAAAGTCTCACTTGGGAAACCGAGTCCGTGATGAAAGAGAAGTATCCAAAGTTGTTCATTTCTGATGAGATTCCGGGGACAGAATCCTTTTAAGGGGGAGGTAATTGTAACATCCCAATCCTTTTATGTAACGGTTAACTTGGGTCGTTAGGTCAACATAACGTGTCGTTAAGTCTTTGATGGATTTTATGCTTATATGTAGTTAATGTGTTACGTGTGAGACTTGAATGACTAATCGATTGACGTAGTAATGTGGTTAAGATGTAGTTAAATGCCTTTTTGAGGTGTTCAAAGTGTTTAATGAGTTGTATATAGTCCATAGAGGTGTTTTGGGCTAATAACATGACTTTATGAAGCTTAGGGACCAGTTTTGACATGGTGTGAAAGTCAAAAACGGGTTTAGGGTCTTTGAGGGAGTCATTAGTTGATCACTTGCAGAAATATCACTTTTCTCTCAAGCCCTAGCCACCCCTTTGATCCCCTATTGAATTCTAAGCCAAAAAATCTTTCAAACGTGTGATTTAGGAGAGCTTGATCGAGTCTTTTGCATCCTCATTGTGATCTACAGGTTGGAAAAGGTATAGTGATGTAGATTTTATGTCTTTTCAATTGTATGAGTCAAAAGAAATCGGATCTAGGTCTTGGAGGATCAATTGATGTCGAAAAAAACGTTTGTTTTAATGATGCAAATCATGTGTGGTTTAATAAAGAAGTTTATTGCATTTTAATGATCTAAATATGAAGGATTTTGATGTATGAAAGTCATGTTTTTGATTTGGAGTCGTTTGGATGTGGTTTGGGGTTCAATCGATCGAAGTTGTGCAGAAACGGGGCTAGTTGTGGCGCAACTAGTTTTCAGAAAGGATAAGTTGTGGCGCAACATAGTATGTTGTGGAGCAACTGAAGGTTCGATTTGCGGCGCAACGAGTTGGTTGCGGCGCAACTGAAATGCAGGAGAGTTAAGTTGCGGCGCAACGTGGTATGTTGCGGCGCAACAGTGTCTATGTTTTAAATGAAGTAACTTTTGAACCTCCAATGCGTATGTCGTTGTCGTGAGTCATGTTTGTAGGTGTGTAGGCCTGAAATGACCCCAAGTAACGTGAGTATGAGGTTGTCTAATGGTCGTTTACTAATTATAGGTAGACGAGATTACGTGCTTTGCACGGTAACGTAGTTATCCATTGTCGTGCGCTTCTTTGAGGTAAGATACACTACTTTTGACACGCTGAGGGTTCAACAAACGATGGTTTCATAATTATAACTTCCCAATTGGTAACTTATGTTGTTTATGGGTATATGGGGTTACACGGGAGGTGATATGGGTTATGTAGTCGACCTTTGAGACCTGAAATGCAGTCCCTCATGATATGTAGTGTAGTGCATGTTATGATATGACGTATGATGTAGTGTTATGTATGAAGTATAATGTAGTGTTATGATATGCAGTAACTTTTTGTTGGGTCAAAAATCGACCAAGTATAATTTGTTCAGAAATAGTTGAAGTTCAGTGAAGACACTTGTACAGAATTCTGAAGTCGTTCAGAATTAGTTCACTGAAGCTTCACTTCAGTTCAGTGTTCATCTTAGCAGATCTAGGCAGGTTTATTAGCCTTCTGCTCTGATACCACTTGTAAGTCCCAACTCGTTAGATGGTACTACTGAAGACACCTCTATGTCGATGGTGGAGTTACTTTGCAATATACGCACTGAACTGGAGACGACCAGTTGCAGTGTGTATATACCAAGTTCTAGATAGATTACTTATATAAATGACAATAAGTAAAGAACAATGCAATAATACAAATAACTTGTAAGATAACTTGATGAGACAATATGTATTTTTCAATGTGTAATTTATTTATTGATATTAAACAAATTACAAGGTTGATGTGGAACCAAGATAATACACGAATGTAAATATCCTAACAACCTATGAAATACAATTGATCTACACTCGGAATTTCTCAAGACAATCGAAACACTTAAAGTTGTGAAATGTTCCTTTAGCGATTGAGAGAAGATTGCACAAGTTCACCAAGAATATTGCAGGTTTGCAAAGTGTGAAGTGTTTGTATGTTATCACTTTTGTGAGTTCGAACACTTAAAATCTTGGTTGTGCAATGACTTGTATTTATAGGCAAAGTTAACATTGGGATGTTAACTTTATCCGTACAAATGTGGTTGGGAGCATTTAAGGAATAGCATTTAATTCCTTAAAAGGCAGTGTAAAGTCGCATGTTAAAGTGACTTTACTCAACCACCTTTATGTACCTTTTAATACTTAAATAATAAGATAAGGCTTATTATCCGGGCTAAAGGTACATAAAGTATACAAGTCAATTCCTCGTAATCAGTGTAAAGCTTTGTAAGGGCTTTCCACTGATGGTCTCCAGTTTGTAACTGACTAGAATGTCAACTGGGCTTCGCTGCCATTGCCATTCTCTATCTTCCATTTGTTGTCTTCGACTTCAACTGAAATGTTTCTTCAACTTGGTCAGTTCTCAACTGGAGGAAGTCTTCAGTTGCGTTAACTGTACGGTGCAACTGAACTTCAATATATTTCTGGACAAATCTTCTTGGTCACCAGTTTCACTAGTCTCCAGATGCAACTGGTGACTGGCCAGTTCCAGGTGAACTGGTCCTAATATTTAGTTTCTTGCAATTTACTTTAAGTCATTTACTTTTTGTTATATCCATATCTGGATCGTATTCTGGACTTGTCATTCTAGATCAGAATATTTGCCAGTCGGGTTTAGTTAATCATCTATATTTGGGACTCACAATTTGTATCAGAGCAGCAAGGTTGAATTAACTCTAATTCTTTAACCTTTGATCTGCAAAGATGGTTGACACTTAACAACAAGAAGGCCCTGACCCTAATGCTACTACTCCACCTAACCCACCCCCTGTCGTCAACAACAATATACCTCTACATAATGTGCATGTTCACTTTCCAAACAATCCTGTCCCCAAGTTTGATGGGAACAGTGAAAGCTTTATAACATGGAAAGCATGCATGCTTAAGTATATTGCTGGTGTTGAAAGACATTTGACTGACATCATAAAAAATGGACCTCATGTTCCCATGAATGCTTCAACTGTTGTTCGTAATGCCGATGGGGTTCCAAGGATGTTTCCTAAAGAAAAGGATCATTGGTCTGAAGAAGACCATAGGTTGGTAGACCTTGATACCAAGCTACAAAATATGATCTTGTATGCTGTCCCTAAAACCCTTATGCCCACTCTTGTTTTGCTTGAAAATTCTAAATTAATGTGGGAGGAACTTATGACACAGTTTGAAGGCACTTCTGAGACAATTGTCACAAGAAAAGTTGCTTTAAACAAAAGATATGAAGCTTTCTTTGCAATACCAAATGAAACTTTAACTCAAACTTATATCAGATTTACAAATTTGGTTAATCAATTGAAAGCTTTGGGAGTTGAAAAAGATAAAGAAATTTTGTTAGAAAAGTTTTGTGATATATTACCTTCAAAATGGGAAAATTTGATCTTGGTCTTGAGACAAGGCAAAACTTTGCACAGTCACACTCTTGCTTCCCTATATGGAGCCTTCAGATACACTGAAGAGAACAAAGCTGAGAGAGCTGTAGCTGAGCAAGATGCCAAGAATCATGTTTCTACCAGTTCTGGTATGGTTCAGTATTCTGAACCACATGGTACTGCTTTACTATCTTCTGAGAGTGATCATTCTGACTCGATGAAGGAGATAGTCTCACAAATGTTAAAAACTGGTATTACTGATAATGTTACTCATGGTTGTGAGGAGGATGAAAATGATGATCTGGTTGCCATGCTGGCTAAAACGTTTAATCGTTTTAAGGCCAAATCAAATCGATCTGGCAAACCATTTGCTTCCAGCGCTTCTATTGACAAGTCTAATCTTGAATGCTTTAAGTGGGGAAAGAAAGGACATTTTATGAAGGAATGCAGATCTAGTCAACCTTCATCATCACAATCTGCCCCTAACCACTCTATTTTTCAGAAATCTGATGATAGCTATAAGGCTAAGTACAAGAAGTTGAAGGCCCATATGGCTCTCATGGCACAAGACAACTCAACCAGTAATAGTTGTATGGTTGCCAAAACTGAGAAATGGGAAGAATCTGATGAGTCATCTGATGATGCGGAAGAAGTTAGGGACATGTGTTTCATGGCAAGAGAAAGTCAAGGTCATTTGGTCAAATCTGATGTTGAATCTGGTCATTGGGTGGATATTGTAATGAAAAAGGTTAGTAATTTTGGATTTGAAAGTGATGAGGAACAAAAACTGGACCTATTGGTTCTTTTAGAGGCTGACATCACATTTGTTGAAATTGTGCGTTCAGAAAGCCTAAAACAATTTGAAAATAATTCTTCTGAACTGAACGCCAGTCAGGCCAGACTAAAAGAACTGAAAGATGTTCAGTTGGCTTTAAAAAGTTATCAGTCCATGGTTGCCACCTTGGAATTGGAAAAGGAGGAACTGAAAACCATCCTTGAAAAGGAACAGAAAATCATTAAATCTTGGATGAAATCACCAAACCCAGATGTTGCCATAAAAAATACTTTTACAAATCAAAGAGCAGCATATGAATCTGGTGATCTTCATTTAGCATCTATAATCACTGATTTAGATGCTCTTCCAAAACAAATGAGACCAGAAATTATTTTTCCTGAAGTTGGCAAACAGAAAACTGTGACTGAAACTGCCCAGGAACAATCTGAGGGTAAAACTGAAACAGCTCAGACCACTGTTTCAGAAAAGAAAGCTAAGTCCAAAAAGCCTTCTCCTCAGTCTTCATCTAAGGTTCCTAAAGGCCAAAAGAAGAAGAAAATTGTCTCCCCCACTGAGCCATCTACCTCAGATTCAGGTAAGGCTCAGGTGTCTAATGAAGAATCTATTTTGTTAAGGTTAGAAAGACAATTTCAGTTATTGTCTAGACAAGTGCAGAGTTGTAATGCGCGTTTGAAAAATGTTGAAACTACTCCACTTCAACCTAAACAAAATGCAAAACCTTTTTCCAAACAAATCAAGCTAAAATCTGAGAAGAAAAAGGTTGAAACCACCATCAAACCAACTATTTTTGTGTCATCTGAAATAATGACTGAGATCCTGTTTGATCCTTCAGTTCCTTATGAACCAAAGAAATCTGAGACTGCTAAGGGAGAGTCCAGTGAACCCATCAAGAGATGGGTTCCCAAAAAGAACTAATCTTTGTGTTTGTGCAGGGAGACCGAAAGAAGAATATATGGTTTCTTGACAGCGCTGCTGGCAGAACCATGACTGGTTATCAAACCCTGCTAGAGGAATATAGGGTGCAAGAGGGGCCCTCAATAGTTTTTGGAAATGATGGAAATGGACAAACTGAGGGATATGGTGTGGTGAACAATGGACAAGTCAAATTCACACGTGTTGCATATGTGAATGGTTTGAAATACAACCTGATCAGTGTCAGTCAACTGTGTGATGATGGCTTCAAGGTATTATTTGATATTTCACAAGGCACCATATTCAACAGAGATGGAAAGGTAGTGTTGATTGCACCAAGAAAAGGGAACATTTATATCATTGATATGAATCCTTCTACCACTGAACAATGTTTCTACACAAAGGCAGATGAGGACACAAACTGGTTGTGGCATAAGAGACTATCCCATCTGAACTTCAAGAACATCAATAAGTTGTTAAGAAAACAACTTGTAGATGGGATACCCTCTATGTCTTTCAATAAAGACAAGCCATGTCCTGGTTGTGAAATGGGTAAGCAGAAAAGAGCTTCATTCAAGACAAAACAAAGCTTCAGCATAACTGAACCTCTTCACATGCTTCACATGGATCTTTTTGGACCAGTGAATGTTCAGACCAGAGCAGGAAAGAGGTACACCCTTGTTGTCATCGATGAATATTCAAGATATTGCTGGGTGATTTTCCTCAGATCCAAGAGTGAAGCTGCTGCTGAAATCATTGCCCTCATCAAACAAATTGAACTCAAGTATAGGCGAAAAGTTTGTCAGCTCAGAAGTGACAATGGCACTGAATTCAAGAATGCCACTCTGGAGTCCTTCTGCACTGAAACTGGCATATCTCTGAACTTCTCTTCAGCTCACACACCAGAGCAGAATGGTGTTGTAGAAAGAAAGAATAGAACGCTGATTGAAGCTGCTAGAAGTATGCTTAATGAATCTGGTCTTCCCAAGAATTTCTGGGCTGAAGCTGTTGCAACTGCTTGCTACACTCAGAACAGATCTGTCTACGTCAAAAGACATAAGAAGACTGCTTATGAAGTACTCAGAAATAGAAAGCCAAATATTGGATACTTCCATGTATTTGGATGTCCAGTATACATTCTGAATGATTCCAATCAGCTTGGAAAGTTTTATGCCAAAGCTGATGAAGGGTACTTCTTAGGATATTCAACAAATCGCAAAGCCTTTAGAGTCTATAACAAGAGACTTGAAAAGGTTGATGAGTCAATTCATGTTACCTTTGATGAATCCAATTCTGCAATCTTTAAGAATCCAACTCCTGTGCCACCCTCAGAAAGTCCAATCAGTTTTGGTGATTCTGATCCTATTGTACAATCTGATCAGTCACCTAAACCTGTTTCTGAACATCTCAGTTCAAAACCAATTAAAAGCAAGACAAGCAACATTCCATTCTATCCTTCAGTCAGCTTTAAACTACCTTCTGAACTGACTATTGGATCAGATGTACATGCTGCTTCACCTCAGATATCAGACTCCACTGAATTACCCCAATCTGAAGAGTTTCATGATGCAAGTCACGATCTGCAGGAGGATGATGATGAGACTGAAATAGTCTTTTCTGAAGCCCCTCCTGAAGTAAATCAGAGGAGTTCTTGCACTGATATCATTGTTCATCCTGGTCATTACACTAAGTGGACAAGGGCACATCCAATCGATCAAATCATTGGAGATTCAACTAGTGGGGTTCAAACCAGAAGAGCCACTAGCGATCAATGCTTAATTGTCAGCTTCTTATCACTGCTAGAACCGAAGAAGATTGACGAGGCTATGAAAGACCTAAGCTGGATTGAAACCATGCAAGATGAGCTTAACCATTTCAAAAGGAACGATGTTTGGGAACTTGTTCCATGTCCCAGTAATCTGAAGAAGGAACCAATTAGGACAAGATGGGTCTTCAGAAACAAGATGGATGAAGATGGTCATGTGATTCGAAACAAGGCTAGACTTGTTGCAAAGGGTTACTCTCAAGAAGAAGGAGTAGACTTTGATGAAACTTTTGCACCAGTTGCTAGACTTGAAGCTATCAGAATTTTCTTAGCTTTTGCAGCTCATCATGAGTTTAAAGTCTATCAGATGGATGTTAAAAGTGCATTTCTGAATGGTGAATTAGAAGAAGTTGTGTATGTACATCAGCCACCAGGTTCATCAATGAAGAAAAACCACATTGGGTGTACAGACTGAACAAAGCTTTATATGGTCTGAGACAAGCACCTAGAGCCTGGTATGATACTCTTACTAAACATCTTCTGAAAAATGGTTTTAAAAGAGGTGCAATTGATAACACTTTGTTCATACTGCATGATAAAAGTGATATCTTGCTTGTACAAATTTATGTTGATGATATTGTCTTTGGGTCTACAAATGAGAAAATGTGTAAACAATTTTCTGAAATTATGTCTTCTGAGTATGAAATGAGTATGATGGGTGAACTGACATATTCTTGGGTCTTCAAGTAAAACAAACCAGTGATGGTATTTTATAAATCAAGAAAAGTATGTCAGAGATTTAATAAAGAAATTCAATTTGATTCAGTCTCATCAAAAGATACTCCTATTTCTGCACCATTAACTTTGGACTCAGATCCCAATGGAAAACAAGTAGATCCCACAAAATATCGTGGTATGGTGGGATCCCTCATGTACCTAACTGCAAGTAGACCTGACATAATGTTTGCAACATGCCTTTGTGCAAGATTTCAGTCTGATCCCAGAGAAGCACATGCAAATGTTGTGAAAAGGATTTTCAGATACCTTAAAGGTGTCCCCAGACTTGGCCTTTGGTATCTCAAGGGCTCAAGTCTAGATCTAATGGGTTATTCAGATTCTGATCATGCAGGTGTAAAATAGATAGGAAAAGTACCACAGGTGATTGTCATTTCCTAGGTGGCAAATTGGTCAGTTGGACAAGTAAGAAGCAAACTGCAGTGTCACTCTCCACAGCTGAAGTTGAATACATTTCTGCAGCAAGTTGCTGTGCTCAGATTCTGTGGATGAAGAACCAGCTGACTGATTATGGTGTTAAGTATACAAAAACTCCAATATTTTGTGATAACACCAGTGCTATTGCCATCTCTCACAATCCTGTTATGCACTCCAAAACCAAGCATATCGATATCAGGTATCATTTTATTAGAGACCACATTATTAAAGGCGACATTGAACTTCATTTCATTCCCACTGATAAACAACTCGCTGATATTTTTACAAAACCCTTGGATGTTAAAACATTTAAACATCTCATCAGTGAGTTAGGTATGCTAAATCCTGAATAGTATTATCTCAGGAGGAAGTGTCAAATATTTTTGTACTTACAAGAATTTTTCTCTAAGGGGGAACTTTGCTTTCTGAAAAATATTTTGACTGAAATACTTCAGAATTTCTGAGATCTACTTCAGAATAATTGTGTAAACTGAGATGGTTCAGATCCAATAGTTCTGACCATGCTCAGATTTATTAAGTCTATTCTGAAATAAGTTAGTCCTTTATAATGTCTTTTAGATACTTGGTCGTTGTGTGTACACGTGAAGGTTACTGTATAACGTTTGAACAATGATGCTTTTGCTGACATGGCACACAAGTGGCGCCGTAAATGAAAAGTAATGATCACTTTTACATTAAAAGTGTTGAAAAGGTTTTTGAAAAGTGGGGTCACAACCGTCGTAGCATTAAATGCGGACGTATACCCAAAATTATTTTCGGATTTCAAACCCGATCAAAATTACTTTCATTTAAATAATATTTTTTTGGGGTTTGAATTTCAAAATCATTTTCTTTTATTTATTTTGGAAAAACCTTTGTATTCCATCATAAATATAAATACTTTTCCCAAAAACAATTCCTTCATTTACTTCATTTCTCATTTACTCCCAATCATCATTCTCTCTCATTCTTTCTTCTTCCAAATTCCAAAATCCCTTCTTTCATCTTTCAATTTCAATTTCATCTTGTAGAAATAATGGCGAAATCATCATCATCATCTTCTCAAATCAAATCTTTAATTAGTTTTGATTACAATCCACCAAAGGCAGTCAAACCATCTCCAATATGGCCAAAGGGTTTTAATCTTTCAACCCTTCGTTTCAATATGAATAATTTTGTGGCCTTGTTAAATATTAAATCAAAGACTTTAATGGGGAGGATAAATCAATTTTGGGAAGAGTCTCCTCTCCATTTCGCTTTGACTGCCAATCCACAAGCATTGTATCATAGATACTTGCTTGAATTCTGGTACACTGCTATCGTTAGCAAGGATGAACAATCCATTGCCTTCACCTTAAATGATGGCACTAAGCAGTGTGTCATTTCTCTTGATGGGTCCAGGGAAGCCCTTCAATTGAATTATGTTCAACCACCTTCAGTCTATGCCAAAAGACTGAAAGGAATCAATTTCAGAGAAGTATTACTGGCTATGGGCCATGATGGCATGGTTGATGCCAACAATGAATTGAAGACCTCCGGACACATTTTTCTGTCTGGGTTTGGCAATTGCTGGAGGTTCTTCTGGACTCAAATTGTTGAGTGCTTGGGGGGAAATCATGGTGGCTTGGACCAGATTTCACTAGCCCAAGTGGAGATGGGTTATTATTTGTGGCATGGGATTCAAGTGGACTTCGCTGAGATGCTCTTCTCTCAGTTGATTGGTAAATTAAAAGGAAAAAGGAGTCCACACATTGCCTTTGCACGTTTCTTAAGCATCTGCTTCATGAATATACTTGGTGATGCTTACAACAATGGAGGGCCTGAGCTTTCAGTACCAGAGTTCTGCAGAGATTTCTCAAAAGCATCTACTTCTGAAGAGGAACCTGAACTCTCTGCTGAAATGCTTCAGGTAATTTCTAAAACTGAAATAGCACGACTGGCTAGCTCAGAAAGGTCACCGAGCGGGTCGCAAAAGAATGCGAGACCCATTGGTGCACCTGGTGGTAAATTGTTGAAGTTGTTTAGAACCCCCACAACTTCTTCTACCCAACCACCAACTTCCTCCTCCACTGACCAACCTGAGGATCTCCCAAAAGATCCCTCAGGATCTCCAAAGGGCGTTTTAAAACGACGTAAATTTAGGAATGTCCTCACAGCCCAAGGACACTAGTACCGAAGCTAACCCTTCTGGTTCTTCCCAACAAGAACCAGAAGAATCGAGTCAAAGGGACAACCCACAAGCAACCATCCCCAAAACTTCTTTAGGAGGGGATGGTGAAGAAATATAAGTGAGTCAGCCCAACTCACATTAGAGTCCGAGTCTACACGTGCACCCCCTGAAACTTCACATATCTTACACTCTCTTGATGCACGAATCGATGAAGTCTTTGGTGTGACACCACCTGAGACTGAGGTTCCAGACTCTACGGCCGATGAAGTAACTCTTGATGATGGTACGAGAGTTATTAAGGCAACCCTTGTGTCTACTGTTGCTGGTGATGAAGCTATGGCTGAGCCAATCCTTTCTGAATCTGGTAACGATGCATCTGCAGCAGCAGTTGTTGAACCAGAAGCAGGTTCAGGCACCAGTGGTCTGAACCTGGGCATATCTGATCAGACTGCAGTTTCGACTGACCTCTGGGATGAAGATGAGCCACTTCAAGGGAATCTCGATTCCTTTGCTGACTTTGAGTTTGACAAGGGACTCTTGGAGGAGAATCAGTCTTCTGATTTTGAGCCAGCCTTCAACCTCGCAAACGCCCCTCCTCCCCCAGAAATCCAAAATATAAATGTTGAACAACCATATCACCCACCGACACTATCTCATGAACATCCATTCTTTCCACAAGGCTCAAGACCTGCTTATGTTACTTCACCCACCTTTCAACCATAACTTCAACACCTTCATCCACAAATTCATCAAGTGCCAAGGCCCATCAATTATAACACTGAAGCTGAAAAGGAGTTGGACTCTACCAATGAATCTGAGAGTCCAACTGAACTGCAATTGGAAAAGGCACTGGATGGACTTGGCAGCATTCCCTTTGTGGCTTCTGCTTCTGCACAACCACCTCCTCCTTTGAGTGTGGAAGCAAAGTTAGAGAAACAACATGCCGAAGTCCAAAGCCTACTTCTCAAGGTTGAGGACTTAACAAAATCTCTAACTTCCAATACTAGTTCCATTGCTGAAATGAAAGGTGCTCGGATATTCATTGGCACTGAGTTGACCAAGGTTGCTGGAAATGAGGGACTAGTAAGTGGGAAGCTGAATGAATTGGTCCAATCATGTAATAAGATCAGTGTGGCCATCAGGGAAGCCTTCAGATTGGCCAAAAGAGATGTGCAAGCTTCAATTGTTGCGAACTTGACATCTGGAATTGAATTGATAAAGCAAGAAATTATGGCAGTCGGAAAGGAGGTGAATAAATTGGTGCAGAAACCCAGTGTTGATGAAAAAGAACTCGGGGTTTCTTTAAGTGTTGGTGTTATTGAGAAGATGAAGTCTGAGCTCTCTCAGGAACTTATTGCTCAGATCTCAGCTTCTGTGGCTGAAAAGGTGGAAGTCAAGGTCAGAACAATGGTCGCTGAGCTTACAAAAGATACAAATAAAAGAGTGGATAAAGTTATTGAAGAAGTTAAAGAATCTGTCACCACTCTTGACAAGTCAGTAAAGGACCAGTCTCAGAAATTGGATGAGATTCTGACCTTACTTAAGAAAGAACCAGTTGTTGCTCCTCCTCCCCCCACTTCTTTTTCTGAAGAAGATAGAAAGATACTGCAGGATCTCAAAGATCAGGAGGCACTGAACCTTAATTCCTCTTTCAGATTAAGGGCTCAGTTCTCTACCATGGCAAAGGGCATTTCTGATTGTCTAGAACAGCAGAGTTGGGAACCTCTGAAGGCAATGAAAACTGCAATTGATTTATATGCCAAGATGCCTTCTGAGGTCCCCAAAGGGGGAAATGTGCCTATTGGTTTGCTGGCAAGTACTCAAGAAATGATTCAAGCAACCAAGAAGCAAGCTGAGGTACCATCTGGTAGTGCCTCAGTTCAGGGGGAACAACAAGTGAAACAGGCAGAACTTGTAAAGAAAGATAAGGGCAAGGCCCAGATGGTTGATGAACCCAAGTCCAAAGGTTTTAAGGATTCTGGACTTGTGGTTGGTGTGAATGTTGATGAGCATGGGTATCCTCTGCCAGATTTAACTGCTGATGAGGCTAAACTGAAAGAGTTGCAGAGGAAGGTCTCAAATCAGTTCATTGCTTATAGAGAAAACAAGTTAAGAGAAAGGGAACAACATCTGAAGATGGGCACCCTTGATCACATTGATGCTGCAGCTCTGGGTCTTTCATTAGAAAGATATCAGAAAATTAAAGAAGATCCCAGAGTGCAGAAAGCATTGGCTGAAATGAGCGATTATGAGTATGGGGTGATGTATTCTCCCTTGGAACAAAAGCTTGACCATCTCACCTTCAAAATGTCCATTGAGGACTTGGTGAAAAATAGAGAAAAAGAGATGGCAATCAAAAAGAAAGAAATTTTGGGTGGTGTCCTGAAAGTTGAAAGAGAGTTGTCAAGACCACCCATCAAGCCCAAAGTGACTGGACCAAGAACTTCAAGGAAAAATGTTCGTGATGCTGACCTCTCCACATTCAAGCCAATTTCAGATGATGTTGCTGAGATCCAAAGAAAACATGAAAGGGATCAATATAAACATTATATGAAGCATCGATCTCATCCAGTCAAAATCATTGATGTAGAAGTAACAAAGGCTGATGGATTGAAGCTTTTTGACTTAGTTGTGAAAAGAGAAGGAAGGGCAGCTGATGAATATAATCAGGTTTCAGTGCACGAGTTTGGGATTTCTGAACATAGGGAGATGATTCAGATTCTGAAAGCAAAACCAAAATCTGCTCTTAGTGGCGCATGGTTATCAAGAATACAACAAAAGATGCAGGCCAAGGTAGAAATAGAGGGCAGATTGTTTGGAACAAAGGAATCCTCCCCACTGAAAAGGAAAGCTACTGAAGCACCTTCTGGTTCAAGGCCTGCAAAGAAGTAGTTCCTTTTTCAGATTATCATGTACTTGTATATATTTTCAAGTTCTTACTCTTGTAACAAACTTCTCATTTCAGTTTGTATATATGTTGCAAGTTGTAACTGATACGTCCCACGGTGTATCAATATACCAAAGTATATTGAACACAGAACAGTTGTAGAGGGGGGTGAATACAACTTTTCACAATCTTTACAAACTTTTAAACACAAAACGTTTTAAGATTCAGATAAAGAATATTAAGCAAGTAAGTAAAGTGCATGAATCATTAAAACAGTAAAGCAGTAAAGAAATAAAAACATTCTTGAACACAGATTGTTATTGTAACACCCCGACTATAGCGAAACACGAGATGCCACAGAACGACATGGTACAAAAGATTTAAGTATAAAACATCAACATAAAGTTTCAATTGCCATTCAATTTCAAAAGGTTACAAGTTCAAGTGGACGTTTAATAAACATTACATAACCAAATTCATAATCAAAAGATCAAATGTTTGCGTTACTAGTCCAACATGCAACAAATAAACACATCGTCCATGGAGCGGTCCAAAAGCTAACTTACTGCCCTAGACCTGAAAAGCATGAAGAAAAAGTGTCAACTACGAGAGTTGAGTGAGTTCATAGGATTATGCTAACAACACACATATATTTAATCCAATTCAAGAAAGAATATGTCATAAAATTTCCAAGAATTCCATCATACTGTCCATACCCAAACCGTATGTTCAAACAATAATTGACATCCATAATATAATATCAATACCTCTGGGTCAATGGTAAGACTACCATGACATAATTTGATGAGATGTTCTTGAGCCACTACTAAGACCGGTTATGTCCCAATAATCAGATATAATGTCCCAAGTGATAATGTTAGGTCCAGATTTAGTCCAGACTTACTGGACTGGCTCCAGACTGGACTACTGGAACCTTATTTAGGTTTGTTAAGAAACTTGTTTTGCTGGTCTCGCTCCAGACCCGACTACTGGAGCTCACTGAAGATCTGACCAAAAACGTTTCTCTACTGGACCTACTCCAGACTTGGAATCTGGAGTCCCTCTGAAGATTTGTCCAGAAATAATTGAAGACTAGTGAGCATTTACTTGTATAAGGTAATCTGGAGCATTCTCCAGATTAGCTCACTGAAGACTTCACCCCAGTCCAGATCTACTCTACTGAAGACATTCTGACTGAAGTCAAAGACTGAAGTCTGAAGGAAGAAGACTTAACAAATGGCGGAGTCCACTGGAAAGTCTTACCAGATCTGCACACTGGAGGATTGTTAGTGTTCTAGATCCTACAAGTCTGAACACTGATATCGAGGTTTGACTTATGCCTTTAACACACTTTCCAAAGAACAATCCACTTGTTCTTTAACAAAGTATACGTGTGTTAAGGTGGTTGGATAATAGGACACTTGCACTTGATGTGACTTTATCCTTATTCCTTATCCAATACATTTAATGTTCTTGTCGGATCATTAAATGTATGCCAACCATATTTGTACGGCACAAATTCACTGGTGAATTTGTTTCCTATAAATACAAAGTCATTCCTTGAACAAAAATACTTTTAAGCATTCCTTTTGCATTTAAGTGAATTTGTTCAAATACTCTCGATCTTAAACAGGGATACTTCACAACTTTAAGTATCTCGATCCTAAAGAGCTATTTGACAAATATAGATCATATTGTAACTCATAGGTTGTTAGGATACACACATAATTGTGTTATCTTGATTCCGCAACAACCTTGTATTTTATTTTATAGCTATCATCAGGCTTATTATTAGAAGAGAATGGACCAGGCTTGGATGCAAACTGGTTGGACCTGCACTCTTTCATGAAATGACCCTTTTTGCCACACTTAAAGCATGTCAAATTGGTCTTGTCAGTGGAGGAACTGGATGCAAATTGTCCAGATGGCTTATTTGCTCTTGCTTTGAAACGGTTAAACATTTTAGCAATCATTGCAATAAGGTCATCATCTTCAGTTTCATCACAACAGTCTGGAGAGACTTGACTGGACTCTCCAGAATCCATAAGTTCAGACACCATCTTCTTCATAGAAAATACATTCTCAGAAGATATCAGTGCTGTACTTTGTGGTTCAGAATAACTAACCACTTTAGGAGTACTGGAGGCATGGTTAAAAGCATCTTGTTCTGCAACCACTCTCTGAGCTTGATTTTCTTCAGTGTACCTGAAGGCTCCATATAGAGTTGAGAGAGTGCGTGTGTGCAGAGTTTTACCTTGTCGTAAGACAAGTATCATGTGAGACCATTTGGTAGGTAGAATGTCACAAAATTTCTCCAGAAGTATATCCTTGTCCTTCTCAAACCCAAGACCTCTCAATTGGTTTATGATACTCATAAATCTGGTGTAAGTACCAGTGAGAGACTCGTTAGGTTGAGCAAAAAATGACTCATACCTCTTGTTTAAGGAGACTTTTCTGGTGACAATGGTGTCATCTCCTCCTTCATGTTGGTTTAGAAGCTCATCCCACATGGTTTTGGCACTAGGAAAAAGAACTAGTGTGGGAATGAGGGTTTCTGGAACAGCCCCGAGGATCATGTTTTTGAGAAGGGTGTCTAAATTCACCAATCTCCTCTCCTCTTCTGACCAATGTTCCTCCCTCTTTTCCCTTCCTCTTCTAGATCCAGAAGGATCAAGAAGTGGATTGAGAGGTGATGTAGGTACATAAGACCTTCGTTTAAAATCTTCATCATGTTCCTCTCAATACCAGTGACATGCAAAACCATCCTAGCCTTCCACGTACCAAATTCATCACTGTTCCCACTGAATTTAGGAACAGGATTATTTGAGTAGTGCACATGCACGTGTGGAGAAGCAGGAGTAGGAGGAGGAGGTGGAGATTAGTGTTATTAACATTTTGTGGTTCATTTTGATCATGAATATTTACATTAGGATCAGGACCAAGACTAAAACCTTGTGTATTTTCTTGGTTAGCCATCAAGAACAGATCTAGGCAATGATTAGCCTTCTGCTCTGATACCAATTGTGAGTCCCTTAATTCGAGATGGTTAACCAATGAAAGTGTAAAATACAACAAGTCTAATAATCACTAGATTTGGACTAGTATTACTTGTAAATAAAGATGCAAGATATATAAACAAAGTAATACTAGTCCAATCTAGTGATTATTAGACTTGTTGTATTTTACACTTTCTATTGGTTAACCATCTCGAAGTTAAAGGGACTCACAGATAAGATAATGATAAGCACATGCTGTCAATCACGTGCATAAAGATAACCAAGGGTCGTGCCATGGAGACGCCCATAAATATATAGTAGTTAGAGCACCGCGAGGCCGGACTGGCAATGAAGGTGGCCACAAAGGCAGACCAAACATCCCACCGTTACCTATAATAGTGGATGAGGGGACAAATCCTAGTTGCGCAACCCTCTAACTACAGGCCTCAAATGAGTTAATAGTAGGGTACAGGGGACCACCGTTTGACAGTACTCAAGCTCATCATATAACATATAACACGTTGAACATACAATATAATTCCCATATCATTATCATTATTTCGAAGAATCATTTCATAAGAGAAAGTCATTTTAATTAATCATGCTTTTCACCCCGAAAGTAAACACATAAAAGAGTTTGAAAGGGGGCTATGACTCACTTGATTAGAGAGTGAGAGGGGGCTGATCAAACGCGATTCCTTCGCTTAGATTTGTTGCGCCTCAAGCAAGCCTAAACCATAACGTATATATTCACGACGTAAGTTCGCGTGGCATGAACTAGTGAGCTAGATCATGAGATGTATACTAGTAGACTTGCCCATCTTTGGTTGTTATTAGATTATGGAGTTTAAGTGCATTATGATGCTTTCATGATTTGGTTATAAGAGATTTGGTGGTAAGAGTCGTTTTCTCATTATACGTTTTTGTACGTTTATTGGAATTTCGGTAGTTTGGCTTTGATTTATATGATTTCCATTGTACACTTTGCTTAGTAATAATATTTGACATTAGTGGTCTTATAATATTAATATTTTATGTATACTTTCTGATTTGTAATTATATATTTAATTTAATAGTATTTAATTATTTATTTATTTACTTTATTGATTTATTTGCTAAATAAATCCTTAAAAATACTTTTAAGTGTCATAATTGTCTTTATAAGTTATGAATAATTTCATTTGAATTACCTTCTGATATATATGCTTCTTAATTTATAATTTCATGATTTATACTTTTATTTATGTATTTTCCATTTATTTTAAATGATAATTTTTAATTAATTATTTTTACTTAATTATTTATCTTTAAATTATGTAACACATGTCTCTTGACTTTTAACTATTTTTCTCCAGTAGGTTTTAGTTATTTTTATCAATGGTTAAGATGATTTAACCCCATTCTTGATTTATATAATTTATTTATTGATTTTTATGTCTTTTAATTATCATTTAAATTCAATAATTCATGAAAATTCTTAGAAATCATCACTAAACATTTTGGTCAAAAATCTCAGGCCTTTTAGGCAACTTTTATCCATACAAAATCATATCAATTCAACCTCTCTTGTGTCTTGCTCATTTTGAGGGTTTTATGATTAAAAATCGTTTACCGAAATAGTGATTTTAGCCTCATTTCTTAAGCAATTAAAGTGCTTCAAAATGGATTTTAATTCTTGTTTCATTATTTCCAGAAAGTTCATCATATTTTGGTGTCCAAAATCGTGATAGTGGTGGTGGTGTGATATGTGCAATTTAGTGCTTTCGGTTAGTGATTATTTGACCCGAAAAGGTGATTTTTGAGCTTATTGTTGCCATGAACCAATAGATCTGAGTTTTATACTTTTATTTCAACTTATTTCCAGTAGGTTTATCATATTTTCTTGGTCATAAGATTATGGTGCATGTGTGTGCTCAAAATGCATTTTTGCGTGTTTTCGGTTTGTGATTTATAGCTTATTTTAACATGTTTTGATTCAAGCTTTATATCCTTGATATTTTATCAATTTTTCCAGAATATTAACATTAATATTAACATATTTTTCACTTATAACAAGTCCATATCCATCTCATAATCCAACAAAAGATCCAACTTTCTTAAATCTAGCATATATGCATTCAAATCAACACTTTTTACTATCAACTTTTATAGATCTAACATTCAACAATATAAAACTTCTTTTGAATGAAAAATCTCAGAATATACTCTTCAAAAATATACAAAAACTTATAGATCTATCAACAAGAAAGTCACTTTAAAAGCTACTAATCTATAACCACACTTTTGGGTCTTAAACTTGTTGAATCCTTGGATCTTTCTTCTTAGATTCGACATGCATGAGCATGGAATGAAAGATCCTATCAACTTTGCCCTCATTAAGTGTATATTACAAAGAAAACAAGAAGAAAGTATGAGTTTTTGATAAAACCTTTGAATATAAACAAAAACAAGATTAGATCTAGTAAAAAGGATGAAGATTATACCCTCTTGAACTTGGTTTTGGATGATGAAAGAGGGCAGATTTTTGTGGCCTCCAAACCCTTATAATACCTTTAATCTAAGCTTAGAACAACCCTTAAATGCACCTTGAATTTACCCTTAACAATCTAGCCTAAATCCTTATTATTAATGTATGTTTATATTGACTTATGCTTGCCTTTTCTTTCTTTCTTTTGGCCGTAGGAAACAAGGAGAAAGGAGGGAGAAGAGAGAGTTTGTCTTGAGAGAATAAGAGTGTGTGTGAAGAGTGTGAAGAGTGTGTGTTGGAGTGGTGAGTTCCAAGAGAGAAAAGTGTGTTTGAAATGAAAGGGTGGAGTGTGAAATGGGGGAGGGAGGCCGGCCTTAAGGGGGGGGGTATTGAAGGGTTTGTCTTTTTTTTTTTTGTATAAATTTGTGTATATAAAGTGTATATATGTTAGGTGTATGTATATGTGTTTGTGTATGTATTGTAAGGTTAAATGGTGTTTGTTTGTAGTATAAGTTAATGTTTATTCTAGCATGTGTATATACATATATATGTCGTGTATATATGTTTGTGTGTATATATTTTTGTGTTTTTAACTTGTTACATGAGCCTTTGTTTATAAACTTGTATTTATTTTAAGCATATATATATATATTCTTATTGTTATTTAAGCACTTTTATGCACATAAGAACTTATAACATATTTTGAAATAGAGGTTTTATTTTTGTGGCCAAATTTACTTTAATTAGCTAAATGATTAAATTGTTGGACCTTCGTAAGGAATTTTGATGGTTATCTCAACTTGTGAGACTTACATTATTATTTAGATAATTTGATTGATCATCAATAAAATTTTGTTCAATGGTACTTTATAATTCATATTTAGAATTGAACAATAGCTTTAGATTGCTAATTTAGGGGCATTATCTACTAGCTTTAAGTATAACTATGGCTTGCGAGATCATAGGCAACATAACTAGCTCATATATAATATTTAAAAAGTAGGGTTGTTACATCCTTACCCCCTTAGAAGAATTCCGTCTCGGAATTTGAATTTGCTTAGGGAGTAAGTGCGGATATTTGTCGCGTATAAAGTCCTCGCGCTCCCATGTAAACTCTGGTCCGCGTTTCGTATCCCATCTAACTTTAACAATGGGGATCTTGCTCCTCTTTAGGCGTTTCTCATCGCGATCGAGAACTTCTATTGGCTCCTCATGAAATTGGAGCTTATCTTCCACACGTAGTTCTTCAAGTGGGACTACTTTCGAATCATCCGCCACACATTTCTTCAAGTTTGACACATGGAATGTGTCATGAACATCTCCCAATTCTTGGGGTAATTTCAACTTATAGGTTACGGGGCCTATTCTAGCAACAATTTTAAATGGCCCAATGTATCGGGGGCTCAACTTTCCTCTTTTGCCGAACCTTACGGTTCCCTTCCATGGCGACACCTTTAATAGTACTTTGTCGCCAACTCAAATTCTAGGGGCTTCCTCCTCTGATCTGCATAACTCTTTTGCCGATCCCTTGCGGCCTTAAGCTTTCTTTAATGGTCGCCACCTTGTCCGTTGTCTCTTGGACAAAATCAACGGTAGCTAGGCTTCTCTCGCCCGCCTCTATCCAACACATGGGGGATCTACATTTACGCCCGTAGAGAGCTTCAAACGGCGCGCATTGTATGCTAGAGTGATAACTATTGTTGTAAGTAAATTCTGCGTATGGCAAGTGTTCATCCCAACTTCCACTAAATTCTAATGCGCAAGCTCTTAGCATATCCTCCAGCGTTTGTATTGTACGCTCACTTTGCCCATCCGTTTGTGGGTGGTAAGCCGTGCTTAATGCTAACGTAGTGCCCATTGCTTCTTGCACAAGACCCCAGAAACGTGAGGTAAACCTACCATCCCTATCGGATATTATGGACAGAGGTACACCATGCAATGTCACAATCTTTTCAACGTACAGACGAGCTAAACGCTCAGTGTTCCAATCTTCTTTGATGGGGATGAAATGGGCTGATTTCGTAAGACGATCAACAATCACCCATATAGCATCATGACCTTTCTTTGTCCGAGGCAATTTCGTCACTAGGTCCATTGCTATCTGCTCCCACTTCCACTCAGGAATCTCTGGCTGCTTTAAGAGTCCAGCTGGCTTTTGGTGCTCAGCTTTGACCATCGCACAAGTCATGCATCGGCTCACATATAGGGCTACATCACCTTTCATCCCAGGCCACCAAAAGTCCCTTTTTAGACCTTGGTACATCTTATCCGCTCCTGGATGAATCGAGTATTTTGAATTGTGAGCTTCATTCATTAACACCTCTCTCAGCCGTTGATATTTGGGACCCAAGCTCTTCCCTTGAAATACAAGATGCCTTCATCATCCCTATCGAACCTGGTTTCTATTCCACTCAAGGCCTCTTCTTCAATGTTCTTTCCTTCAAAAGCTTTTGCTTGATCTTCTAAGAATCTGTCCCTTAGAGACATTTTCACCTGTAAGTGGTAAATTCTCGTCTTCGACACCCTAGTGCTCACCTTCCTACTAAGGGCGTCAGCAACAACATTTGCCTTTCCTGGGTGGTACTTAATTTCACACTCATAATCGTTAAGCAGCTCCATCCACCTCCTTTGCCTCATGTTCAACATCTTCTGATCAAAGATGTGTTGCAAGCTCTTGTGATCGGTAAATATGGTGCACTTGGTGCCATAAAGATAATGTCGCCATATCTTCAAGGCAAACACTACGGCTCCTAGCTCCAAATCGTGTGTCGAATAATTCTTCTCATGTGGCTTTAATTGCCTAGATGCGTACGCAATAACTTTGTCCCTTTGCATTAGTACGCACCCTAGCCCTTTATTCGACGCATCACAATATACTACAAATCCTTCCATTCCATCCGGCAATGCTAGTATTGGGGCTTCACACAACATGTCCTTAAGCGTTTGAAATGCTTGCTCTTGTTCTTCACCCCATTCGAATTCCCTTGACTTTTGGGTCAATTGGGTTAAAGGTACCGCAATCTTAGAGAATCCTTGTATGAACCTCCTATAATAACCCGCCAAACCTAGGAAGCTACGCACTTCCGTTGGTGTCTTGGGTGTCTCCCATTTCTTGATCGCTTCTATCTTAGACGGATCTACATGGATTCCTTCTTCGTTCACAACGTGTCCCAGAAATTGGACTTGACGGAGCCAAAATTCACACTTAGAAAACTTAGCATATAGCTTCTCGTCTCTAAGTAACTGCAAGATTATCCTCAGGTGCTTCTCGTGCTCTTCCTTGCTTCTAGAGTATATCAGAATGTCATCGATGAACACTATGACGAACTTATCCAAGTATGGCCTGCAGATCCTATTCATTAGGTCCATGAAAACGGCTGGCGCATTTGTGAGACCAAATGGCATCACTAGGAACTCATAGTGCCCATAGCGAGTTCTGAAGCCGTTTTAGGTACATCTTCTTCTCGTACCCTCAACTGATGATAGCGGACCTAAGGTCAATTTTCGAGAAATGCGACGCTCCTTGCAGTTGGTCGAACAAATCGTCCATTCGCGGCAGCGGGTATCTATTCTTGATCGTCAATTTATTCAACTCTCTATAGTCGATGCACATTCTCAAAGAGTTCCAAATACCAGTTAAATGTTTCATTTTAACCACTGAAGCCAATGGACCAATATATCCAACTTCTTGTAAAACATTTTTGGCTTCAGTATGAGACACAACAAGATCATATTCATCATCAGGCATATATGACAGCTCAAATGCAGACTTAAGAT
>CM067167.1:44402019-44466994 GCA_034093135.1 Erigeron breviscapus | reverse complement strand
CTAGTTACTACATTTAATTACACAAATAATAATCAAGAATCAAAGTTTAGAGTCAACCAAAGTCAATAAGTCAAGTCAAGTTTGTGTTCTTGACATAAACCCCATACAAACTAACCAAGACTTGGATTATAGCTTGTAATCATGCAATGAACATGTTCCTACTGAATTCTAGTTTGTTTTAAGGCCAAAGTTTCAGCCATTACACTCAAGGATGAGTTGTAAACACATGATGAACACCTCATGGCCAAGGTGTGTATTCTTGGCACTTAGTTGCAACTCTTGGGCTATATAAGCAAGCATTTGATGATCATTCTATCATCCATCTCTGCTCTTTTCTCTCTCTTTCACATTCATAACACAAAACAATCAAGTTCATAAAGTCTTGGGTTCATCACTTGAAGTTTCAAGATGAATTTAAGGACTCTATAGGACTGAAATTTTCAGTCATCTTGTAAACATCATAGAAGATTCATCTGGACGAATTAGGAGACGTATCTTATATTTTTGGAAAGGTCCAAGTGTCAGTAAAATTTGATAAGAACGGAATTTCTTCTGATTTTGCTCAGAAGAGTGCCAAAAACGACGATTTTCAGAACTGGTCTGATTTCTGACGAGGCTACAGGTTTGTTTTTGTAAAAATCATAACTCTTTCATTAAAGCTCTTCAAGAACCAAACCTTACATTTTTGAAAAGGCCATTGACTGCCCAACAAATGTCTAGAACTAAGTTTTGTTGTATCTAGTCTTTTTGAAGTATATAATTCGTGTTCTATTGCGGAAGTAAGGTAATCAACAATGGTGGAAAGTGTGTGTGTTAGTGTGTGTTCTTGAGAGAGAAAGATGTGTGTGGGAAGCAGGAATGATTGATTATCATAAGTGTGTAAAAGTCTTTCAAAATTGAAGGCTTGAGGGGTATTTATACTCTAAGTATATTACAAAAGCTCCCCCTCAACCTTACATTATATACATAAAATACAATGTTTAGAAATACAACTAAGCACTATTTTATATTTCTAACATTCTCCCCCTTAGTGCTTGGTTGTCCATCATCACTTTCTATGTTGTCTCCTCCTCTTGTTTGCACGTCTTTGCTTGTTCTTTCTTTTCTTATATCGTCGTGCAGCATTTGAGGTTGATGGCTTGTCAATCTTTGAACTCCAGAAGCTCTCTTCTTATAACTGTTCCATGAGTCATTCCAAAACTTCTTAGGGATGAAGTGCCAGTTATCACCTACAGGACGTTCATCTGGCAATTTGATATTATCTTGAAAGTTTACAGGAGGAATGTTATGAGGACCACGTTCATGACTAGGATTCCAAAGAACCCATGAACCTGTCTTGGTGTGAATGATTCCTTCTTGAGGCTTGGGAGTTCTTGTGACAATGAGATCTCTAATCCTTTGACGCATATCAAGAGTATCTTTGATACATCTTATATGATCTTCTCTTTGAGACTTGATTTGTTCATCTTCTTCATTGTCAGAATCTTCATCTATTGCATTCAGAATTGATTGACAATATTTCAAGGTACCATCTGAATATTTGGGAAAATCAAAGGCACGAATGAAGATCTTTTTCTTCAGTCGATTAATGAAGACAAATCCATCCAAATTTTCAATTGGATCTCCAATCATATATGAATCTAGCTCATAACCTCTGGCTCTTTGATTTGGTCTTGTAAGATTAATCCTGCTAGTTCTTCTTTCTAAGCCAATCTGAAAATCATTGAACTCATAGAATCTGATTAATGCTTGAATATGACTTTTCAATACTTCGTAGGCTAGAAGTTGATCTGGATTCTTGATTATCAGATAAGCACATTGATTGTAGAGAAATAGGATGTCTGAGATCGTCATATGTTGAAAAGATTCTTCTTGAACAACATAGATATTGCCATCAGCTCGGCGAACTCTGAATCGAACAAGTCTGAGATTGTGGTTTTTTAGAGGAGTAAACAACTGTAGGACTTTAGTGATTGGAATTTGAAATTGCTGATACCACCATTCAGCTCTTACAGAACTTTCAGCATTCATTAGCTCCATATATGCATCTCTTTGACCTTGATGTCTGAACAGAAAGAATGCTCTTAATCGGTTCAAGGTCATGTTGAGTCTTTCACTTGGTGAGCAATAGATTTGAAAGGCTCTTTCTTAAAGATATCTTGCTCTGCACACAATTTCTTCCGGTCTTGTGCTCAAATCAAAGATTTGTTCATAATTCTCAGCAAAATAGCCCTCATTGATCTGCCATATCTTATTTCTTGAGATCCTTGGATGTCTAATTCCTTTTCCAAGTTCATTGGGAGTCTCAAGATTTTCTGTGTTTCTGAGATGATAAACTATCTCTTCAAAGATATCTTCTCCATATTCTTCTTGAACTACACTTGCTGGAGCATCATCAGGTTTATCAGAATCAGACTCATCATCATTACCATTTCCTGGTTGAAATGGATCAGGATCACTTGACTCATCAGAACTTGATGTGGAAGAATAATAATGGGAAATATTTCTGATGAGTGGAGGTAAATCATCCGAATCTTCTTGAATTTGAGTTTCTCCTTGAGTTTTAGTAACAACTTCTTGAACAGTTTCTTGACCATCTTGAGTTTGTGTCTCATGACCCTCTCTAATATCTCTCATATTCTCCCCCTCGGGTTGATCATCAGGTTCTTGATCATCCCGACGCCTTGAGATATTAGCCAGTCGACATTGTTGATCAAGCTCAATGACTCGCTTTTGAAGAGCTTCAATTTGAGTCTGTTGTTCCTGTTGTGTACTTTGAAAAGACAAATATGCAAGAAGTGATTGAAAAATAGATCTTTTATGCGAAGAAAGATGGGGTTCTTCTGATCTCAACCGATTCATGAGAGCAACAATTAGAGTATCGGTAGATAACCCACTGGTGGCAATTCTATTTGGTGAGCAATCGCTTAAGTATTCGGATGAATCAGATGATTCAGAAGAAGAGCTGGAAGAATGATGTGGTGAATTTGGATCAGGAAATGATTGTGATAGTAGTGTTGGTGGTACGGTTGTTGTTGTTGTTGTTGTTGTTGTTGTTGTTGTTGTGGGGGTGTTGGTGTTGTTTGTGTTGGTGTTGGAGTCTCTTCTGGAGAACGAATGCGTAAAGCACCTCCAGTACGTAATCTAGGTGGTTGAGATGTGGTTTGAGATGCAGGAAGTTTACCAGTGATAGTGTTTCTCGATATAAGTAACTCACTTCTTTGTCCCTCTTCAATCCCTTCAACAAAATGAGCAATTAACCTTTGAGCCTCAGGTGGTAATGGAATATCAGAAATTGGCACATCAGTAGTCTCAAGTGATTCTACTGAGTGACCCGAAGACATCATGACTGTCTCAGGATTTCCTGTTGGTTCAAAAGTATGAGCAACAATTGATGATTCGGCTTTGCAACCAGAATCTTTTTGAAAATGGATAGAAATAACACCGGAGTCACTTAGACGAACCGTTAAGCCCATAGCACAAAGAGCTGATGCAACAGTTTGAGCTTGTAAGAATTCAGACTGTCGCACAACTAGGGCACCTTCGTTCAAAGCTGGCGTGATGTTAGCAATGGAAGGATTTCCAAACAATCTTCGAGAGGGCACAAGAGCCGATCTCTCTATGTTTGTTCTGGCAGCATCACTTAGATGTGCAAATGGTATCACAATTGGTGTCCTAAGGGTACTAGACACACGTGCAGAAACGAAATTCAAGAGAGGGGCAGATGTCTCTTTTGCTTCAACATTCACAGACTCTGAAGGAGAATGGAATGGAGTACGTGGTTTTTGCCCGTGCAAAAATGAGATGTCAGTCTGTAGAGAGACTTCCGAATGGCTTATGGAGGTTTGTTCATGCGAGAGTTGGGAGCTCTCGTCTTTTACCCTACGGCGAACCCGGCGTAGATATTGGTTTGAGACTAATTGGAGGCCAATGTTTTCTTTTTGCCTTTCACCTATCCCGGACCTCTCAACCTCTCTGGTATTTTCAACCCCTTCCTCATTCCTTCCTTGTTCCTCCGGGATGTCTATGACATCATCAGCAAACTGATTTGCATCATCATCAGATGCATCATTATCAGAAGTAATCGTATCTTCTGGTTCGGGTTCTTGAAATCGGTCATACTCAAAGCGAGATCTTTTAAACGTTTTTCGAATATTTACCGGAATTGATTTCTTTCTTCCTTGAGTATATGTCGGTGGAGGAGATCGAACAAAGGATGATGAAGGTATGGTTGAGGTAGATTGAGGTATGATTAGTTGTTCAGGTGTTGTAATTTCCGGAAGTGGTGAAGAATGATGAATTGGTGATTGAGGTAATTTGGGTGATGATGGAGATGATGGTCTTTGAGGTGATGGTGTTCTGGGTGATGGTGATCGGATTAAATTGATTGTTTTGGGTAGTGGTGATCGGATTGGTCTTTGAGACCCAGTAACAGATATTGTTTCCTCAGAAGATCTTGGAGAAGAAGTTTCAGCTGTAACTTTGCTTTTGAGTTTCTTTGATGAACTCTTCTTCTTCTTCTTTTGATGCACTTGTTTACTTAATTTTAACACAAACATTTCTCCTTTTTGTTTCTTTCTTTTTGGCTTACTGGAACTGGATTCACCCTCACGCTCTTTTCTTTTACTACTTGACCCCTCACCAGGTGTCCTATGTACAGCTTGGGTAGGAACCGGGAGGCTTTCCGGTCCCAGTGCTGTTCTAATCCAGTCCAGATAAGCAATCTTATCATCATCAGAATCTGAAACCATATCTAATAGAAATGATGGAATCAGGAAAGTATAGTTAGCAGTTCCTGAATCTCTAACATACTTATAAAAATGTATAGTCACTTGGTTACTGTCTTGAAGCCTTGGAATGCTTCTTTCATGTCTGACTGCACTGTAGACGATTGCTGTGAGAAATCTGATGAATGGAATATACTTCTTGGGAGCAGATACTTTGCCTTTTACTAATACAATCAATTGATCCCACAGAAGTTGAGCAATGTCATAGTGTTTGTTGAAGACAACACCATAGAAAATGTGCAGCATTGGCTGTGTCAGATTGTCCATCCCTCTTGTGTATGGAGTTAAGCAGTTGCTTAGGATGGAATACACATAATACCAAATCTTTGGTAGATTTTTTAATTTGAAATCTCTTGATAAAGGACCTTCAAGCCAATAGAAATAGCGGGGGGAGGGGTTGTGAGGGGGAGATGTGGGGAGGTGGGGAGGGGTTGAGGCGAAAGGGGGGGGCCGTTGGATGTGAAAGAAGTCCGGGGGCGAGGGGCGGAGTGCGTGAGGGATTTAGGGGAGGGTGAAAAGGGGGGGATCAGGCTGGGGGAGGGAGGGATGGGGTATGGGGTTGGGGGAGTTTTAGGATGAGGGGTGGGGAGGGGTGGGGGATGGTCGCGGAGGGGAGTGGTGTGATGTTGTGGGTGGATGAGTGGGGTGGATGGGGATAGGGGGGGGAGGGAAAAGTGGAGGTGTAGGATTAGGAATACACATAATACCAAATCTTTGGTAGATTTTTCAACTTGAAATCTTTTGTCTTGGATAAAGGACCTTCATATCCAATAGAAATCAATGCAGCAAACATCTCTTCATTGGACTCAAAATTATCATAATCAGCATGTCCATTGAAGTTTGCTTCAGGTAGTCTTAGAATCCTTCTGAAGTCATCAAGATTGAATTCAAACTCATATCTTCTATCTCCTGAATTCAACTGATATTGAAAATAGCCTTGACGACGAAGTTCAGGTGATTTTGATTTAGCTTTGGCTCTTGGATTTGTTGGATCATAAGGTTGAACAAAGGTAATCGATCTCCACATATCAAAAAGATAGACTTCAGCTAAGTCTTGTTCAACAGTAAGTACATATGTGAGAGGATGATTATGAAGAATTCTTGGAACAATTTGGAAACCGGGAGCCATGAAAGGATCAAACAATGCTCTGTTATTTCTCATGTTACTTGTGTTTCCGGCAATGAGAATTTCTTCAATTGATTCATTTAGAGCAACCTCTTCATCATGTTCAATAACTTCTTGATGATCCATTTTTATTTTTCTGATTTAAGACATAAAACAATTTAACGCACACATAAAATAATGTTTGAATAGCAAATAACAAGTTTCACTCAAATGATTTATATAAAATACAAAGAGGTTCACAAAGGCGATCAACTCAGTGTATTCTTTATAAATAATTTGAAATGAGAAGATAAACTCAGAAAATAAAGTATAATCATATAAGTACAATATATTTAAAAATAGCAAGGAAGTACACAAAGGCGTTCAATTCCTCGTATTTCAAATATATTGTGATTATATGATAATACAAAGCACTTTGTCACATTACACAAAATTTAAGAGAAAAAAAAAACTTTTTGAAAAATTTTCTAAGTATAGAAACTAGGACGATCTTGACAAGATCGTCCTGAGGTTGAACTCAGGTTTTGAAAAAAAAAAACAAAACGATCTTAAAGAAGATCGTCTCAACATTTGTTATTGAAAAAGGTTAAGGAAAAAAATGAAACGATCTTGTTCAAGATCGTTTTAGCATTAATTATTTAAAAAAATGTTAAGTATGGAAAAATGAACATGGGACGATCTTGTTCAAGATCGTCTCAACATTCAATATGTTGACAAAGTTTTAAGACAAGGAAAATGAGACAATCTTGTACAAGATTGTCTTAAGGTTTTATTACTTAAAAAAGATTTTGAAGTGAAGGGAAATGGAACGATCTTGTATAAGATCGTTTTAAAAACAAGTGTTGAAAACATTTCACTTCAATTTTCATTTAAAAGAAATTCTAACACTTTGAAATCTAAAGTGAAATCATCTCAATGATTTCCCTTTAAATTTAAAAGTATTAGTTTTGAGCAAACCAATCTCTTACGAGTTCAGTTACCCATTCATTTGATTTTATAACACAAATCATCAACCACACAGCGTTCAGACCCTAGAATGATCCTGACAAGATCGTCCTGGTCTTGGTCTCAAGGGTTACAAGGCAAATATAAGAGAAAGTGGAACTAAGACGGTCTTGGAAAGATCGTCTTATTTCCAACCAGGTTGCACATAACACAACATGATTCATATTTACATCTAAGCATAACAAAACATTTATATGAATCACAGTAAGTAAACTTACACTACTCCAATCACTTAAATCAAGAAAAATAACCTATAACAAATCGAAGATCGTCTTAGGTCATCTTCTTCACAAAACAAAATAAGTTGCAGGTTTTTGAATTTTCGAAATCACAATACTAATCATTTAAAAATGTAATAAGCATTCACATAAATCCTAAACATGCTTCTAAATCATTCAATCATCACATAATCATCAACAGAAGCAGAAATTTCAAGTAAAAAATGAAAGAAAAAAATCCTACATTCTAAGTTGAAATCTTACCTGAAGATGTGATTAGATGACAATGATGTAATGGAATAAAATGATCAGAATGTAATCACCAACAAAACCCTTATCTTATTTCAATGATCAGCCAAATATAGTTTTCGAAGTGATTTGAGAGTTTATGGGAAACAGTGAAATGATAAAAAAAAATGGGAAAAAGAAAGGAAATTATTGGTTTCCCTCCTCCTTAAGTAAGAGGAAACCGAATTGGTTGGGTCGGATGGATCTTGACCCGTTTTTGAAATTCATGGGCTTATTGAAATTGGGCCTCCTTTTTTTATTTTTTTTTTTTTTTAAATTTGGGCTTATGTTTTGTTTTATGAAACAATTTTTATTTTTATGAAAAAAAAATTTTAAATTTTATATTTGGTTTTTCTAATATAAATAATGAGTTTCTCTTCAAATAGTGCAAATACACAAACTCCCCCTAGATTCATGAATTATCCTTTTTCTCCCCCTCAAACATTGCATGATATTTAAGTACATTGCACATAGGGATAGCATCAATGTTTGACAGATAATGAATGAGAGAGAAAGAGATGAAGGATTTGTACGAAACATGCAGAGGCAAGTAAGTGCATTGGTAATGAGCACTTATTTGAGATTGTTTCTTGAAAAGAAACTCATTCCAGGATCATGTGTTGAACATTATCCGAGATTGGAATACTAAACACAGACCTTTATTACCTGCAAAACACAATTAAGGTTTTCTAGGTACCCACCTTTGAATGGGTCCTTTTGGGTTAATGGAATCATTCAAAGTGTACAGATGAGGTTTTCGAACAAGAGGTTTATTCTTAAGATTCATCACAATCCCATTGTAATCAACAATCAAAGGTTTAGAAATCACAATAGAAGATTTAGAATTTCTTACAGACCATGGTTTAGCTGAATTACCCAAATTTGAATCAAATTTCTTATCAGGAACTTTCTTCTTGTAATCATTAGCTATCCAACTTCTTCTAACTGGTGATTTATCAGACACTTGTGTTTTAGCATAGCTAGTAGATTTTTTCAATGATGATTTAAAAATCCACTTATGGTTACTAGCTAAGCTCTTCTCTCCTTTATCAGATAACTTCTTAGATTCAGTTCGAGGAGTTAAAAACACATTCTGATTTTTGCTTTTCTTGGTGGAGGTTTTGATATTCTGTTTCTTTTGAGTTGCAACAGTGAACCAACCATACTGATCTCTATAACTAGTTATACCATTAGATGTATCTTTTATCAACAAATCTTGTCTAGTTTTAGACATCTTAGTAAGACAACTAGATTGAGAGATAGCTTTAGAAGCGGAGGTTCTAGAAACAGATGAAATATCAACTTTAAGCTTTGAGTTAGTAGAAATTGTATTTTTACCTTTGACAGCTGGGGCATGCTGACCTTTGGGTGAATAAAATGAAGTTGGAGCAAACTTAGATTTAGATTCCTTCTTTGGTTTAGACTTTTTGGGTGAGAGTTTTTCAAGCTCTTTTTCAACTTCTGGTGCAAAAACATGATCAGTTTCCAAAAACTTATCAAATTCTTCAACAGAAAGATCTGGATAAGTAAACTGTAATTCTTTTGGTTGAACTTCTGGTTTTAAAATAGTTTTGTTAGTCAACTTTTCAATCAATGCTTTTGCTTTAGCCTTAAGATCAGTAGGAATCTCAATCTTTTGCTCTAAGTTCAATTTATTTTGGTCAACAGGGGTGATTACAGGGGTATCAAAAGAAAGTATTTTCTTGACAGAAGCAAGATGTTTAGCTTTTAAAGCTTGAACTTTCTCTTCAACATGGAAGAATGATGATAGCATTGAGGTGGACATATCATGAATCTCTTGATGAGATGCTATTACCCTGCATATCTTTGTTAAAATTCTCACTCTCATTGGATGGAGTGGAGCAATCAACAGAAGTTTGATTATGTTCCATTTGAGTCGGGGTGGTCTCACTTACCTTTGAAGACTGATTTTGAGTTTTCAGATGTTCAATGACTTGGTGTTGAGACTCAATCTGTTGTTTTAAACCTTCAATTTCTTTTTCCAATATGGTAGTTGGAATGTAAAATCTTTCTGAGATTGGTTTTGAACAATCTTGTTGAGACTCATTTTCAGGAACTGAAATGCTGTCTATTTCTTCTAACTCATATATGGATCTTTTATGAGTTTTCTTGTATGTGTCATTAATAGCAACATAATCAATCTGAAAACTGTTTGGTTTTTGTCTTTCAACATCATCTGACTCAAAGTCATCCTCAGATGGTCTGATGAACTCTTGAATCATGCCAAATCTAAGACATTTTCCATCATAAAGTGGACCAAGGTCTTCTTTTTGGACTTTTTCTAAATGTGTTGGATTCTCATAACCCAAACCAAGAAGAAGTTCTGATCTATCAATCGTCGATTTATTGTAATAAGCAGTGAAATTCAGAAGAGGATTTTGTTCAATTTTATAGATTTTTTCTTGATAAAACAAAATGTTTGTTTTCAAATCCTCAACTTGTTTTTGAAGAGTCTCAATTTCAACTCCTTTGAGAAAACAAGTACTGTTTAGATCAGAAATCTGTCTTTCATGTTTTTCACAGTTGGGTCTAAAATCTTTCATTTTATTTGTGAGAAACTTAACATCAGTTTGTCTTGCATTTGCTCTTATCCATTCATTGGTTTTCTCAAGCTTTAAGGTCTCAATGGTTTGCTTGAGTGAATGGACAGTCTTTTCAAGGTCTTGACATTTGTTGGTCAAATGAGCATTGGGTGAAACAACTTGAGAACTGTTACTTGACAAATGCCTTTCTTTTAAAGAATCATAGTTCACTTTGAGAGCTTCATGAGCTATTGAGAGTTCTGAAAAATCTTCATTAAGTTTATCAAACTCTTGTTTAGCCATTTTCAAATTGTTTTTCAAAGTAAGATTTTGCTTTGTCAAGGAATCAACAGTTGTTTGGACAGACAAGTAATTATCTTTGGAGATGAATTCTACCTCACTTGTTGTTGTTTGTGAAGTATTTTGTGAAAGATTGGTTGTTGAAGTGACAGATGTCATTAAGCATGTGAGATCTTCAGAATCAACATCAATATCCCCGAATAGCCATGGTTTCATCTTTTGTTGTTTGGCTAAGAAGTTCTTTCTGATCTCAAGCTCTGAATTCTTCATTGTTGTCATTGAAATGAATAATAAAAATTTGTAATTGTTTTTGTTGTTTTTGATTAAAAAAAATGATACGATCTCGAGGAGATCGTCTTGAAAATTTGGAACTTAGAACGATCTTGAAGGAGATCGTCTTAGACACTTGTTGAAAATATTCTAAGTAAGAGTGAAGAAATGGTAGGACGATCTTGAGAGAAGATCGTCTTAAGAAAATTTAATGATGAAAAGTAAGACGGTCTTGGTTGAAGATCGTCTTAACAACTGGTTAAGAAAAGGTAAGACGGTCTTGATTGAAGATCGTCTTAAGGATTTGGATGAGTGAAAATTTTTCTAAGTATAGAAAATGTTGGAAATTTATTGTTTGAGCAAAACCAATCTCAAAGAGATTAGTTACCCAATGAAGTATGTGATTCCCAATCACAACAACTTCAAGTGCTTAACCCACAACACAGTTCACACAGAACCAAAAATGTTAGAACGATCTTGAGAAGATCGTCTTAACACCAAAACAAGGTAAGCACTAGGACGATCTTGAAGGAGATCGTCTTAGCAAGATCGTTTTAGAATCAATCAGCAAGAACAGCAAAAAAGACAAAATAGTCGAGAATTTCACTATTTTGCTTGTAATTTACTCAATTCAAACCCAGAAATGCTCAGAATATGATCGCGCACAACCCTGGAAACAATTCCATTGCTTAAATCAACTCAAACTGATAATTCAAAAATCTCATCAACTTTCCAAAAAATTTGGATTTTGATCAATACTGTGAATTGGATTCTGAAACTTGACAGGATGTTTTTAGAGGTGATTTAGAATGTATCTGTGAACAAAAACAGGAAAAATTGAGTGAAAATTGATGGTGAATTGGTGAAGATTAGTGATGTTTAAAATGGTTATGGTGATGAACACGAATTCTCAATTTTGAACAAAATTTGCACCAATCTGCTTGAAATTTGTTCTGGATCGTCAACAGATTGTTGTTTTGCTCTGATACCACTTGTTAAAAGTATTATAATTCGTGTTCTAGTGCGGAAGTAAGGTAATCAACAATGTTGGAAAGTGTGTGTAATAGTGTGTGTTCTTGAGAGAGAAAGATGTGTGTGTGGGAAGCAGGAATGATTGATTATCATAAGTGTGTAAAAAAACTTTGAAATTGAAGGCTTGAGGGGTATTTATACTCTAAGTATATTACAAAAACTCCCCCTCAACCTTACATTATATACATAAAATACAATGTTTTAGAAATACAACTAAGCATTATTTTATATTTCTAGCATATCTAGTCTTCTTGACTTCCCAAAGTCGTTGTCTAGTAGATGGCGCAAAGCTGGGAACATGCTGAAATTTACCTATTTTGCACTTAGGCTTTGTGGTAGCTTATAAGTTGATCTTATACTTGTTCTAGGTAACCGGGAGTACATTTTGAGCATAGTAAAGTACTTGTACTAGTACTTGGAATTGCTTTACTTCCAGGTGAGTTTCGTAAACCCTCCCTACTCAATTGAGATTCGGGCTGAAAAGTGTACATGTTTGTTTAACTGTTGATTGTTGATTTGATTGATTGTATGATTGAATTGTTGATATGGACATGTTAGCACATTGTTTACGATGTAAGTCGCACCGTTAGCGCATTATTCATTATATAAGTCGCACCGTTAGCGCATTGTTTACGATGTAAGTCGCACCGTTAGCGCATTATTCATTATATAAGTCGCACCGTTAGCGCGTTGTTTACAATGTAAGTCACACCGTTAGCGCATTATTCATTATATAAGTCGCACCGTTAGCGCATTGTTAATTATTAACTATGTAAGCCGCATCGTTGTTGATCGTTATTGATTGTTATGGAACGTTGTTGAACGTTATATGGAATCGTTATTATTGAACGTTGACTTGTATTGAATTGTGATAATGTGAAACCTTATAGGTTTTCCTTGGATGTGATTAGTTCTCCTAATCCTCACTTATTGTTAACGGTTATATCCGATACGGTTATTCCTTGTTACTTGTCCCTACGAACTCACCAACTTTATGTTGACGTATTTTAGCGCATTGTTTACGATGTAAGTCGCACCGTTAGCGCATTATTCATTATATAAGTCGCACCGTTAGCGCATTGTTTACGATGTAAGTCGCACCGTTAGCGCATTATTCATTATATAAGTCGCACCGTTAGCGCATTATTCATTATATAAGTCGCACCGTTAGCGCATTATTCATTATATAAGTCGCACCGTTAGCGCATTATTCATTATATAAGTCGCACCGTTAGCGCATTATTCATTATATAAGTCGCACCGTTAGCGCATTATTCATTATATAAGTCGCACCGTTAGCGCATTATTCATTATATAAGTCGCACCGTTAGCGCATTATTCATTATATAAGTCGCACCGTTAGCGCATTATTCATTATATAAGTCGCACCGTTAGCGCATTATTCATTATATAAGTCGCACCGTTAGCGCATTATTCATTATATAAGTCGCACCGTTAGCGCATTATTCATTATATAAGTCGCACCGTTAGCGCATTATTCATTATATAAGTCGCACCGTTAGCGCATTATTCATTATATAAGTCGCACCGTTAGCGCATTATTCATTATATAAGTCGCACCGTTAGCGCATTATTCATTATATAAGTCGCACCGTTAGCGCATTATTCATTATATAAGTCGCACCGTTAGCGCATTATTCATTATATAAGTCGCACCGTTAGCGCATTATTCATTATATAAGTCGCACCGTTAGCGCATTATTCATTATATAAGTCGCACCGTTAGCGCATTATTCATTATATAAGTCGCACCGTTAGCGCATTATTCATTATATAAGTCGCACCGTTAGCGCATTATTCATTATATAAGTCGCACCGTTAGCGCATTATTCATTATATAAGTCGCACCGTTAGCGCATTATTCATTATATAAGTCGCACCGTTAGCGCATTATTCATTATATAAGTCGCACCGTTAGCGCATTATTCATTATATAAGTCGCACCGTTAGCGCATTATTCATTATATAAGTCGCACCGTTAGCGCATTATTCATTATATAAGTCGCACCGTTAGCGCATTATTCATTATATAAGTCGCACCGTTAGCGCATTATTCATTATATAAGTCGCACCGTTAGCGCATTATTCATTATATAAGTCGCACCGTTAGCGCATTATTCATTATATAAGTCGCACCGTTAGCGCATTATTCATTATATAAGTCGCACCGTTAGCGCATTATTCATTATATAAGTCGCACCGTTAGCGCATTATTCATTATATAAGTCGCACCGTTAGCGCATTATTCATTATATAAGTCGCACCGTTAGCGCATTATTCATTATATAAGTCGCACCGTTAGCGCATTATTCATTATATAAGTCGCACCGTTAGCGCATTATTCATTATATAAGTCGCACCGTTAGCGCATTATTCATTATATAAGTCGCACCGTTAGCGCATTATTCATTATATAAGTCGCACCGTTAGCGCATTATTCATTATATAAGTCGCACCGTTAGCGCATTATTCATTATATAAGTCGCACCGTTAGCGCATTATTCATTATATAAGTCGCACCGTTAGCGCATTATTCATTATATAAGTCGCACCGTTAGCGCATTATTCATTATATAAGTCGCACCGTTAGCGCATTATTCATTATATAAGTCGCACCGTTAGCGCATTATTCATTATATAAGTCGCACCGTTAGCGCATTATTCATTATATAAGTCGCACCGTTAGCGCATTATTCATTATATAAGTCGCACCGTTAGCGCATTATTCATTATATAAGTCGCACCGTTAGCGCATTATTCATTATATAAGTCGCACCGTTAGCGCATTATTCATTATATAAGTCGCACCGTTAGCGCATTATTCATTATATAAGTCGCACCGTTAGCGCATTATTCATTATATAAGTCGCACCGTTAGCGCATTATTCATTATATAAGTCGCACCGTTAGCGCATTATTCATTATATAAGTCGCACCGTTAGCGCATTATTCATTATATAAGTCGCACCGTTAGCGCATTATTCATTATATAAGTCGCACCGTTAGCGCATTATTCATTATATAAGTCGCACCGTTAGCGCATTATTCATTATATAAGTCGCACCGTTAGCGCATTATTCATTATATAAGTCGCACCGTTAGCGCATTATTCATTATATAAGTCGCACCGTTAGCGCATTATTCATTATATAAGTCGCACCGTTAGCGCATTATTCATTATATAAGTCGCACCGTTAGCGCATTATTCATTATATAAGTCGCACCGTTAGCGCATTATTCATTATATAAGTCGCACCGTTAGCGCATTATTCATTATATAAGTCGCACCGTTAGCGCATTATTCATTATATAAGTCGCACCGTTAGCGCATTATTCATTATATAAGTCGCACCGTTAGCGCATTATTCATTATATAAGTCGCACCGTTAGCGCATTATTCATTATATAAGTCGCACCGTTAGCGCATTATTCATTATATAAGTCGCACCGTTAGCGCATTATTCATTATATAAGTCGCACCGTTAGCGCATTATTCATTATATAAGTCGCACCGTTAGCGCATTATTCATTATATAAGTCGCACCGTTAGCGCATTATTCATTATATAAGTCGCACCGTTAGCGCATTATTCATTATATAAGTCGCACCGTTAGCGCATTATTCATTATATAAGTCGCACCGTTAGCGCATTATTCATTATATAAGTCGCACCGTTAGCGCATTATTCATTATATAAGTCGCACCGTTAGCGCATTATTCATTATATAAGTCGCACCGTTAGCGCATTATTCATTATATAAGTCGCACCGTTAGCGCATTATTCATTATATAAGTCGCACCGTTAGCGCATTATTCATTATATAAGTCGCACCGTTAGCGCATTATTCATTATATAAGTCGCACCGTTAGCGCATTATTCATTATATAAGTCGCACCGTTAGCGCATTATTCATTATATAAGTCGCACCGTTAGCGCATTATTCATTATATAAGTCGCACCGTTAGCGCATTATTCATTATATAAGTCGCACCGTTAGCGCATTATTCATTATATAAGTCGCACCGTTAGCGCATTATTCATTATATAAGTCGCACCGTTAGCGCATTATTCATTATATAAGTCGCACCGTTAGCGCATTATTCATTATATAAGTCGCACCGTTAGCGCATTATTCATTATATAAGTCGCACCGTTAGCGCATTATTCATTATATAAGTCGCACCGTTAGCGCATTATTCATTATATAAGTCGCACCGTTAGCGCATTATTCATTATATAAGTCGCACCGTTAGCGCATTATTCATTATATAAGTCGCACCGTTAGCGCATTATTCATTATATAAGTCGCACCGTTAGCGCATTATTCATTATATAAGTCGCACCGTTAGCGCATTATTCATTATATAAGTCGCACCGTTAGCGCATTATTCATTATATAAGTCGCACCGTTAGCGCATTATTCATTATATAAGTCGCACCGTTAGCGCATTTTCACTTATAACAAGTCCATATCTATCTCATAATCCAACAAAAGATCCAACTTTCTTAAATCTAGCATACATGCATTCAAATCAACACTTTTTAATATCAACTTTTATAGATCTAACATTTAACAATATAAAAACATCTTTTTAATAAAAAATCTCAGAATATATTCTTCAAAAATATACAAAAACATATAGATCTATCAAAAGGAAAATCACTTTAAAAGCTACTAATCTATAACCACACTTTTGGGTCTTAAACTTGTTGAATCCTTGGATCTTTCTTCTTAGATTCGACATGCATGAGCATGGAAAGAAAGATCCTATCAACTTTGCCCCCATTAAGTGTATATTACAAAGAAAACAAGAAGAAAGTATGAGTTTTTGATAAAACCTTTGAATATAAACAAAAACAAGATTAGATCTAGTAAAAAGGATGAAGATTATACCCTCTTGAACTTGGTTTTGGATGAAGAAAGTGGGCAGAATTTTCGTGGCCTTTGAAGCCTCCAACAACCCTTAATCTAACCCAAAAACAATCCTTAAACCCTTGCTTGATATAACCCTTTAGTAATCTAACTTAATCCTTTATTATTAATACTAGTTTAGATGAGTTTTTCTTGCTTTTCTTTTCTCCCTTTTGGCCGTAGGAAACAAGAAGAAAGGAGGGAGGAGAGAAAGTTTTCTAGAGAGAATAAGAGTGTGTGTGTGAAGAGTGTGAGAGGTGTGTGAGTTCCAAAAGTGAAAAGGGAGTGTATGTAATTTGAAATGTGTGTGTGAGGTGATGGGGGGGGGGGCCGGCCCTTCTAGGGCAAATGGAGAGTCTTTCATTTTTTTTTATATAAAAATTGTTGTATAAAATGTATATGTATGTTAGATGTAAGTGTATATATGTTTTGTAAGGTTAAATGTGTTAGTTTGTAGTATAAGTTAATGTTTATTCTAATATGTGTATATATATATATATGTCGTGTATATGTACAAGTATGTATATATTTTTGTGTTTTTAATTTGTTACATAAGCCTTTATTTATAAACTTGTATTTATTTTAAGCATATATATATATATATATGTTATTGTTATTTAACACTTTTATGTACATATTAATTTATAAATATACTTTGAGATAGAAATCTTTATATATATATATATATATATATATATATATATATATATATATATATATATATATATATATATATATATATATATATATATATATATATATATATATATATATATATATATATATATATATATATATATATATATATATATATATATATATATATATATATATATATATATATATATATATATATATATATATATATATATATATATATATATATATATATATATATATATATATATATATATATATATATATATATATATATATATATATATATATATATATATATATATATATATATATATATATATATATATATATATATATATATATATATATATATATATATATATATATATATATATATATATATATATATATATATATATATATATATATATATATATATATATATATATATATATATATATATATATATATATATATATATATATATATATATATATATATATATATATATATATATATATATATATATATATATATATATATATATATATATATATATATATATATATATATATATATATATATATATATATATATATATATATATATATATATATATATATATATATATATATATATATATATATATATATATATATATATATATATATATATATATATATATATATATATATATATATATATATATATATATATATATATATATATATATATATATATATATATATATATATATATATATATATATATATATATATATATATATATATATATATATATATATATATATATATATATATATATATATATATATATATATATATATATATATATATATATATATATATATATATATATATATATATATATATATATATATATATATATATATATATATATATATATATATATATATATATATATATATATATATATATATATATATATATATATATATATATATATATATATATATATATATATATATATATATATATATATATATATATATATATATATATATATATATATATATATATATATATATATATATATATATATATATATATATATATATATATATATATATATATATATATATATATATATATATATATATATATATATATATATATATATATATATATATATATATATATATATATATATATATATATATATATATATATATATATATATATATATATATATATATATATATATATATATATATATATATATATATATATATATATATATATATATATATATATATATATATATATATATATATATATATATATATATATATATATATATATATATATATATATATATATATATATATATATATATATATATATATATATATATATATATATATATATATATATATATATATATATATATATATATATATATATATATATATATATATATATATATATATATATATATATATATATATATATATATATATATATATATATATATATATATATATATATATATATATATATATATATATATATATATATATATATATATATATATATATATATATATATATATATATATATATATATATATATATATATATATATATATATATATATATATATATATATATATATATATATATATATATATATATATATATATATATATATATATATATATATATATATATATATATATATATATATATATATATATATATAATGTATAATGAACATCTCCTAATTCTTGGGGTAATTTCAACTTATAGGCTACGGGGCCTATTCTAGCAACAATTTCAAATGGCCCAATGTATCGGGGGCTCAACTTTCCTCTTTTTCCGAACCTTACGGTTCCCTTCCATGGCGACACCTTTAATAGTACCTTGTCGCCGACCTCAAATTCTAGGGGCTTCCTCCTTTGATCCGCATAACTCTTTTGCCGATCTCTTGCGGCTTTAAGCTTTTCTTTAATGATCGCCACTTTGTCTGTTGTCTCTTGGATAAAGTCAACGGTAGCTAGGCTTCTCTCACCCGCCTCTACCCAACACATGGGTGATCTACATTTACGCCCGTATAGAGCTTCAAACGGCGCACACTGAATGCTAGAATGATAACTATTGTTGTAAGTAAATTCCGCGTATGGCAAGTGTTCATCCCAACTTCCACTAAATTCTAATGCGCATGCCCTTAGCATATCCTCCAGCGTTTGTATCGTACGCTCACTTTGCCCATCCGTTTGTGGGTGGTAAGCCGTGCTTAATGCTAGCATAGTGCCCATTGCTTCTTGCACAAGACCCCAGAAACGTGAGGTAAACCTACCATCCCTATCGGATAATATGGACAGAGGTACACCATGTAATGTCACAATCTTTTCAACGTACAGACGTGCTAAACGCTCAGTGTTCCAATCTTCTTTGATGGGGATGAAATGGGCTGATTTCGTAAGACGATCAACGATCACCCATATAGCATCATGACCTTTCTTTGTCCGAGGCAATCTTCGTCACTAGGTCCATTGCTATTTGCTCCCACTTCCACTCGGGTATTTCCGGCTGCTTTAAAAGTCCAGCTGGCTTTTGGTGCTCAGCTTTGACCATCGCACAAGTCATGCATCGGCTCACATATAGAGCTACATCACCTTTCATCCCAGGCCACCAAAAGTCCCTTTTTAGACCTTGGTACATCTTATCCGCTCCCGGATGAATCGAGTATTTTGAATTGTGAGCTTCATTCATTAGTACCTCTCTCAGCCCATTGATTTTTGGGACCCAAGCTCTTCCTTTGAAGTACAAGATGCGTTCATCATCCCTATCGAACCTGGTTTCTACCCCACTCAATGCCTCTTCATCAATGTTCTTCCCTTCAAAAGCTTTTGCTTGATCTTCTAAGAATCTGTCCCTTAGAGACATTTTCACTTGTAAGTGATAAATTCTTGTCCTCGACACCCTAGTGCTCACCTTCCTACTAAGGGCGTCAGCAACAACATTTTCCTTTCCGGGGTGGTACTTAATTTCGCACTCGTAATCGTTAAGCAGCTCCATCCACCTCCTTTGCCTCATGTTCAACATCTTCTTATCAAAGATGTGTTGCAAGATCTTGTGGTCGGTAAATATGGTACACTTGGTGCCATAAAGATAATGTCGCCATATCTTCAAGGCAAACACTACGGCTCCTAGCTCCAAATCGTGTGTCGAATAATTCTTCTCATGTGGCTTCAATTGCCTGGATGCGTATGCAATCACCTTGTCTCTTTGCATTAGTACGCACCCTAGCCCTTTATTTGACGCATCACAATATACTACAAATCCTTCCATTCCATCCGGCAATGCTAGTATTGGTGCTTCACACAACATGTTCTTAAGCGTTTGAAACGCTTGCTCTTGTTCTTCACCCCATTCGAACTCTCTTGACTTTTGGGTCAATTGGGTCAAAGGTACCGCAATCTTAGAGAATCCTTGAATGAACCTCCTATAATAACCCGCCAAACCTAGGAAGCTACGCACTTCCGTTGGTGTCTTGGGTGTCTCCCATTTCTTGATTGCTTCTATCTTAGACGGATCAACATGGATTCCTTCTTCGTTTACAACGTGTCCCAGAAATTGGACTTGACGGAGCCAAAATTCACACTTAGAAAACTTAGCATATAGCTTCTCGTCTCTAAGTAACTGCAAGATTATCCTCAGGTGCTTCTCGTGCTCCTCCTTACTTCTAGAGTATATCAAAATGTCATCGATGAACACTATAACGAACTTGTCCAAGTATGGCCTACAGATCCTATTCATTAGGTCCATGAAAATGGCTGGCGCATTTGTGAGACCAAATGGCATCACTAGGAACTCATAATGCCCATAGCGAGTTCTAAAGGCCGTTTTAGGTACATCTTCTTCTCGTACCCTCAACTGATGATAGCCGGACCTAAGGTCAATTTTTGAGAAATGCGACGCTCCTTGCAGTTGATCGAACAAATCGTCTATTCGCGGCAGCGGATACCTATTCTTGATCGTCAATTTATTCAACTCTCTATAGTCGATGCACATCCTCAAAGATCCATCCTTCTTTTTGACAAAGAGGATTGGCGCACCCCATGGCGAAGAACTAGGTTGGATTAGACCTTTATCAAGCAATTCTTGCAATTGCTCTGAGAGTTCTCGCATTTCGGAGGGCGCTAGCCTGTACGGTGCTTTAGCTACGGGGGCTGCCCCGGGAACTAAATCAATGGTAAACTCTACTTGTCTCGCTGGGGGAAGTCCAGGTAGTTCGTCTGGAAACACATCTAGAAAATCTCTAACCACTGTTACCTTGAGAGGATCCTTATCCTTCACTCTCTTATCCACTACTTGTGCCAAGTATGTGTGGTATTCCTTGCGTAAATACTTCCTCACTTTCATGGACGACACTATCTTAGGTTGGACTCCCGCCTTATGGCCTTGAACTATTAGCACCTCACCGCTATCTAAAGGGATCTTAATGATCTTTTCATGGCAAATTATTTCAGCACGCATTTTGACAACCAATCCATTCCTACTATCACATCAAAACTTCCTATTTCTATGGGAATCAAGTCTATACTATAGTCCTTCTCATCTAAAGTTAACTTACAATCAGCAATAATTTCCTTAGTCTTATACTCGTTTCCATTAGCATATTCAACATAATAAGTTTCCTCCAGTTCACTAGGTTTCTTATCAATCAATTCTTTAAATTCAAAGGAAATAAAACTTCTTTCAGCTCCAGAATCAAACAACATAGATGCATAAACATTATTTATTGGAAACGTACCTACGATGACATTAGGGTCATCACGTGCCTCATTCGCTCCCATGGCATACACCCTTCCTCGGGCTTGACCTCCTTGATTCCCACGATTCCCTTGGTTAACGTTGTTGCCTTGATTCCCCATATTAGCTTGATTCCCAAAATTTCCTCGGTTAACTTGATTTCCATTGTTTCCTCGGTTTGCTTGGTTCCCGCGATTCCCAACATTCCTAAAATTGCCACGGTTACCATTTCCATTTCCACGGTTGCCTTGTGCTCTTCTCAACCTAGGACAAACATTTCTCCAATGATCCATGGCTCCACATTCACGACATGCTCCGGGGTTTCCTCCAACTCTTGCTCCACTTCGGCAATAGGCAGCAAGGTGTCCAAATCGGTTGCAAGTCGTGCACTGCCTACATTCTCCTTGATGGTGGTTGCCACATCGATTACATCTTGGCGGCATGCCACCGTTTGGGTTGGGGTTAACATCAGCAATTCCATAGTTTCTTACTACTTTTTGTCTTTTATCCGGCCCATTCCCTTTGCGATCACCAAACCGATTTCCTCCTCCTTGTCTCGAACTTGATTCACCTCTCGTGTACTTCCCACGCCTAACCAAATCATTTACTAGCCTGGTTGCCAAGCTTATAGCCTGCTCAAGAGTGGTAGGGCTTGCAGCAGTGACCATCAACCTAACTTCAGGTGCCAATCCATAGATGAACCTCTCAACCTTCTTAGCCACAGGGGTTACCATCTCCGGCACCAACATGCTCAACTCGTGGAAGCGGATCACATAGGCCTCCAATTCCAGTCCTCTCATGGCATGGTTCCAGAATTCCATCTCCAGTTTTTGTACCTCCTCTCGTGGACAATACTCGCGCTTCAGCTCTTCCTTAAACTGCTCCTAAGTCAAGGCATTGACTGCTGCAGGACCTCTAGTAGTCGCTTGGAGATTCCACCAAATAAGAGCTCTTCCTTAAAGCTTACTAGCAGCAAACTTAACACGGTCAGCCGGTGCACAATCAATGATGTTCAAGTTGGCTTCCATGCTTTGGAACCAAGTAAGCAACCCAACAGGACCTTCTGTCCCATGAAACTCCTTGGGGTTGCAAGACGTGAAAGCCTTGTAAGCATTCCTGTCAATAGCATTTCCTCCTCCATCTTGTCTTCTAGCCGTGTTGAGTGTAGCGGTCACATTCTCCGCAATTTGGGTGGCAATGTTTGGCATGGCGGCATTGATTTGTTGGGAGATAAGCTCAGCTAACTCGGCCCTTCGCTGGGCCTCTTCACTTGTTTCTCCTCCGGTCCTTCGTGTTGCCATGTCTCTACAAAGGATAATATAGTTTAGTCATTCATTTATTGAATCATATGACATAAACTCGACTCACGACTTTTTTTGATCTCACACGAGTATATCTAAGGTTATTTAGTGCATAGAGGGCTCGTCCGCACCCATATGTATATGTATATCCCGATTCATATTCCTTTTTATAATCATGACGCACTTGTCATTATGAGTAAATAAATGGTTAGGTACATTCTAAAATTTATCAACCATGCTTTCACGGTTAGTTAAGAGAATTACAGAATCTGTGTACGAACTTGGAGCACGTAAAAGTGGCTTAAGATGGACGATCTGGGCAAAACTCATAAAATATAAAACGTAGCCCTATGAGTTAAGTTTCACCTCCAATTAGAATCAGGTCAAAAGACGAAATAGAACTCCAGATATGGCCGTTCTACTAAAAGTGGTCAGAACTGATTTCCTGCTGTAACTACGACGTTTATAATAGAGATAACTATATCACAACAAGGATAGAACATCATGTAACCATAGAGAGGCATTAAGCATACATATATATCATTCAAGATAAGTTTACAAAATTGCTACATGCCAAATACGATGTGATCATCGTCACACAAAAGCTAGAAAGTTCAAGAAAGTGAAACAAAATACAAACGTTCATACATCGAATAAGTTCATAAATAAAGAAGCTCTTAGGTTTACTTTCTAAGCATGAGAGCTACCACGAGAGTTGCAAACAGCCGTAAGCACACATCCCATCATAAATATCACCTCATTAACTCGACGAACTTCTGATATCGCCAAACTCGCATAATCCCCCGTTCGATCCATAACTCCTAAGGCCCTTTCCATCATCACCTCTTGAGTCCTTACCCTTAGTCTAGCATCCCTTAATCCGTTTGCTATTCCCCACACCCTCTCCCTTTCTTCACGAGTCATACCAATGGGAGGTGGAGGGGGTACCCCATAGACGGGGCGATGTGATTCTTCTCCTTGACGCCTATGTCCGAGATGGTACCAGGGATGATCACGAGGAAGGCGCGGCTGAAAGTATGGGCCTTGGGCTGGAAATCGCCCATCACTTAGGTTCATGGGTGCATCTTTCCTTGGCGGAGTGGGTGCTCTAGGGGCTGGTGGTGATGGTGGTGGCGAGGGTGAGCGGCGTCCAGGTTGGCTAGAGGCAACACTTCTAGCATCATCGTCTTCCGATGGTCTTCCATTGGCTCGGTCTCTTCCTCCTCTTCTTCTTGGAGTGGTTGGGGAGGTTGCTCTTGCTCTAAGCGTCTCCTTTCTTCCTCTTCCATGTAGTCCACGAATCCATACAAGTTCCTTGGCCTAGGGGCTGATCCGGAAGTTCCACTTTCTTGCGACATGATGTTCCTACACAAGTTTCACAAAGGCGTGAGATGACGACTTGACTCGACGCTTAGACGACCATGGACGACCGACTTGACCATTGACGACCCATGTGGCAACTTACGGACAGCAAGACGACTCGACGGACCATGAGACGACCTTAACCATTTGACAAGCAACCAACCAACTCGACCAACGACATGACCATCCACAACCGACGACCAACTCGACTCGCACGACCAACATAACCATTTATAATTAAAGTAATGACTAGGATTCAACTAGTGCATAGCTCTCATGTATTATATCTAAATGGACAAAGTAATGCTAGCCAAGTGGGGGTATTAACTAAGGGTTCTAATAGGTAATGCAAACATTGGATTTGGTTATGTACCTTTTGCACCAAGAATCGTTTTTAAAGTTTATTTTCAAAAGACTCATTTTGAATATTCCTTAGACAATCATTTCGATCATTCCATATTAAATTTTTAGTTAGGCATAGTTGATCAGGCTATGCATAAGTAAAACAAGAATACTTTATGATCGACTCAATTGTTTAAGAAATATTCGACTCGTTTGAAAATACGTAGGTTATAGCAAAAATTCTATATAACCTTGTCTCTGATACCATTTTTCTGTAACACCCCGACTAGGCGGAAACACGAGATGCCACAGAACGACATGGTACAAAAGATTTAAATATAAAACATCACCATAAGGTTTCAAATGCCATTCAAATTTAAAAGGTTACAAGTTCAAGTGGACGTTTAATAAACATTACATAACCAAATTCATAATCAAAAGATCAAATGTTCGCATTACTAGTCCAACATGCAACACATAAACACATCATCCATGAGGCGGTCCAAAGTGCTAACTTACTGCTCTAGACCTGAAAAGCATGGAGAAAAAGTGTCAACTACGATAGTTGAGTGAGTTCATAGGTTTATTCTACCAATTATACATACAAACAATTCAATTTAGGAAGTAGTAAATCATATAGTTTCCAAGAATATCGTTCATAATATCCGTACCCAAACCGTATGTTCAATCAATAATTTCCATCCACGATAATAATGATTTCCATTCAGCCCAAAGGCATAATTCGATGAGTACATGCTTGAGCCACTACTACGACCATTTACATGTCCCAACAACATAATATTTCATTTCAGAGCACAAGCTGTCAATCAAGTACTTTAATCACAATTGGGGTCGTGCCATGGAGATGACCAATAATATATAAAGATAGTTAGAGCACCGCTCGGGTCGGACTGGCAATGAAGGTGGCCACCAAGGCAGACCAAACATTCCACCGTTACCTATTTAGTGGGTGAGTGGACGACTCCTAGTTGCGCAACCCTCTAACTACAGGCCTCCACTATCGGAGTTAATAGTAGTGTACCGAAGTATCTCAGTTTGACAGAACTCAAGCTCATCGTATAACTTATAACACATTGAACATACAATATCCCATTTCATAATCATTCTTTCAAGAATCATTTCATATATATAAAGCCATTTTATTTATCATGCTTTTCACCCCGAAAGTAAAACACATAAAAGAGTTTGAAAGGGGGATATGACTCACTTGATTAGAGAGTGTTAGGGTTTGATCAAACGCGATTCCTTCGCTTAGATTTGTTGCGCCTCAAGCAAGCCTAAACCATAGTGTATATATTCACGACGTAAGTTCGCGTGACATGAACTAGTGAGCTAGATCATGAGATGTATACTAGTAGACTTGCCCATCTTTGGTTGTTATTAGATTATGGAGTTTAAGTGCATTATGATGCTCTCATTATTTGGTTATAAGAGATTTGGTGGTAGGAGTCGTTTTCTCATTATACGTTTTTGTACGTTTATTGGAATTTCGGTAGTTTGGCTTTGATTTATATGATCTCTATTCTACACTTTGCTTAGTAGTAATATTTGACATTAGTGGTCTTATAATATTAATATTTATGTATATTCTCTGATTTGTAATTACTTATTTAATTTAATAATATTTAATTACTTATTTATTCACTTTATTGATTTATTTACTAAATAATTCCTTAAAAATACTTTTAAGTGTCATAAATGCCTTTATAAATTATGAATAATTTCATTTGAATTATCTTCTGATATACATGCTCTTATAATTTCATGATTTATACTTTTATTTGTGTATTTTCCATTTACTTTAATGATAATATTTAATTAATTATTTTTACTTAATTATTTATCTTTAAATTATGTAACACATGTCTCTTGCCTTTTAACTATTTTTATCCAGTAGGTTTTAGTTATTTTTATCAATGGTTAAGATGATTTAACCCCATTCTTGATTTACATAATTTATTTATTGATTTTTTACTAATAATTCCTTCAAAATACTTTTGAGTGTCATAGATGCCTTTATAAATTATGAATAATTTCATTTAAATTATCTTCTGATATACATGCTCTTATAATTTCATGATTTATACTTTTATTTGTGTATTTTCCATTTACTTTAATGATAATATTTAATTAATTATTTTTACTTAATTATTTATCTTTAAATTATGTAACACATGTCTCTTGCCTTTTAACTATTTTTATCCAGTAGGTTTTAGTTATTTTTATCAATGGTTAAGATGATTTAACCCCATTCTTGATTTACATAATTTATTTATTGATTTTTATGTCTTTTAATTACCATTTAAATTCAATAATTCATGGAAATTCTTAGAAATCATCACTAAACATTTTGGTCAAAAATCCCAGGCCTTTTAGGCAACTTTTATCAATATAAATTCATATCAATTCAACCTCTCTTGTGTCTTGCTTATTTTGAGGGTTTTATGATTAAAAATCGTTTACCGAAATAGTGATTTTAGCCTCATTTCTTAGGCAATTAAAGTGCTTCAAAAGGGGTTTTCATTCTTGTTTCATTATTTCCAGAAAGTTCATCATATTTTGGTGTCCAAAATCATGATAGTGGTGGTGGTGTGATATGTGCAATTTAGTGCTTTCGGTTAGTGATTATTTGACCCGAAAAGGTGATTTTTGAGCTTATTATTGTCATGAACTAATAGATCTGAGTTTTATACTTTTATTTCAACTTATTTCCAGTAGGTTTATGATTTCTAGCTTGTTTTAACATGTTTTGATTCAAGCTTTATATCCTTGATATTTTATCAATTTTTACAGAATATTAATATTAATATTAACATATTTTTCACTTATAACAAGTCCATATCCATCTCATAATCCAACAAAAGATCCAACTTTCTTAAATCTAGCATACATGCATTCAAATCAACACTTTTTAATATCAACTTTTATAGATCTAGCATTTAACAATATAAAAACATCTTTTTAATGAAAAATCTCAGAATATATTCTTCAAAAATATACAAAAACATATAGATCTATCAAAAGGAAAATCACTTTAAAAGCTACTAATCTATAACCACACTTTTGGGTCTTAAACTTGTTGAATCCTTGGATCTTTCTTCTTAGATTCGACATGCATGAGCATGGAAAGAAAGATCCTATCAACTTTTCCCTCATTAAGTGTATATTACAAAGAAAACAAGAAGAAAGTATGAGTTTTTGATAAAACCTTTGAATATAAACAAAAACAAGATTAGATCTAGTAAAAAGGATGAAGATTATACCCTCTTGAACTTGGTTTTGGATGAAGAAAGTGGGCAGAATTTTCGTGGCCTTTGAAGCCTCCAACAACCCTTAATCTAACCCAAAAACAATCCTTAAACCCTTGCTTGATATAACCCTTTAGTAATCTAACTTAATCCTTTATTATTAATACTAGTTTAGATGAGTTTTTCTTGCTTTTCTTTTCTCCCTTTTGGCCGTAGGAAACAAGAAGAAAGGAGGGAGGAGAGAAAGTTTTCTAGAGAGAATAAGAGTGTGTGTGTGTGAAGAGTGTGAGAGGTGTGTGAGTTCCAAGAGTGAAAAGGGAGTGTATGTAATTTGAAATGTGTGTGTGGAGTGTGAAATGGGGGGAGGGAGGCCGGCCCTTCTAGGGCAAATGGAGGGTCTTTCACACTTTTTTTTTATAAAAATTGTTGTATAAAATGTATATGTATGTTAGATGTAAGTGTATATATGTTTTGTAAGGTTAAATGTGTTAGTTTGTAGTATAAGTTAATGTTTATTCTAATATGTGTATATATATATATATGTCGTGTATATGTAAGTATGTATATATTTTTGTGTTTTTAATTTGTTACATAAGCCTTTATTTATAAACTTGTATTTATTTTAAGCATATATATATATACTTGTTGTTATTTGACCACTTTTATGTACATATTAATTTATAATTATACTTTGAGATAGAAATCTTTATTCTCATGTCATATTTACTTAAATTGGTTTGATGATTGATTTGTTGGACATTTATAGGAATTTTGATTGATATCTCAACTTGTGAGGCTCATTTTATCGTTTATAACTTGATTAGTCATCAATGAAATTTTTGTTCAATGGTATTTTATAAATCAAATTTAGAATTGAACAAAGGCTTTAGATTGCTAATTTAGGGGCATTATCTATAACGCCGCATGCCAAAGCCTCTGTCCACTTGTGATATACATCCCACTGCGCCGCAGTGGGAGTGCATACTCCTCACTGCGCCGCAGTGGGAGTACGGGTAGGTCAAAGAGAGACCAGGTAAGTTTGTTTTCTTTTACTCTTTTACACTTTTACTCTTTTTTTCTTCTTTTCTCTCCCCCAAAAAACCAAAATACCCATTAACCTCCTTCAAGATCTTCCATTTTTCTTCCATCTTTAATCCTTTGTCCAGATTTTCATCTTCATACATTGCATAATGGGAAGAAGTGTAAGTTTTCTCTTTAGTTTCTTTATATTTTTCTTTTATTTTGAGTTTTAAATTTCTAGGGTTTATGCTAGCTTAATGTTCTAATTAATTTAGGGGTTTTGATGTTTGAGGGCAATAGAAGTTATTTGGATGTTAAATCTTTCACCTAGTTCTTCAAATTGTGATTTTAATTTAGAAATTAGGGTTTTGAAAAATTTGGGGATTTGATTTGAAGAACAAGTATGGGGGTATGTTGATATAGGTTGTTTAAAGTGGAGAATACTGGATCTTTTCCCTATATTTGCTTGTTAGATTTCCCCATTTTGTGCCATATCATGATGAACCCTAGAAAAGTTTGCCCAGGTTTTTGCCTCACTGCGCCGCAGTGAGGGGATTCATGCCCCACTGCGCCGCAGTGGGAGGATACTCCTCACTGCGCCGCAGTGGGAGTGAAGCTCCTCACTGCGCCGCAGTGAGAGGAAGCATGCCCACTGCGCCGCAGTGAGGTGAGCATGCCCACTGCGCCGCAGTGAGGTGAGCATGCCCACTGCGCCGCAGTGAGGTGAGCATGCCCACTGCGCCGCAGTGAGGTGAGCATGCCCACTGCGCCGCAGTGAGTGAAGCATCCCACTGCGCCGCAGTGGGAGTGCATACTCCTCACTGCGCCGCAGTGAGGTGAAGCATGCCCACTGCGCCGCAGTGAGGTGAGCATGCCCACTGCGCCGCAGTGAGGTGAGCATGCCCACTGCGCCGCAGTGAGGTGAGCATGCCCACTGCGCCGCAGTGAGGTGAGCATGCCCACTGCGCCGCAGTGAGGTGAGCATGCCCACTGCGCCGCAGTGAGGTGAGCATGCCCACTGCGCCGCAGTGAGGTGAGCATGCCCACTGCGCCGCAGTGAGGTGAGCATGCCCACTGCGCCGCAGTGAGGTGAGCATGCCCACTGCGCCGCAGTGAGGTGAGCATGCCCACTGCGCCGCAGTGAGGTGAGCATGCCCACTGCGCCGCAGTGAGTGATACATCCCACTGCGCCGCAGTGGGAGTGCATACTCCTCACTGCGCCGCAGTGAGGGGATTCATGCCCCACTGCGCCGCAGTGAGGATCTTCTGCCGTTTTGTCCTTTTGCCCCACTGCGCCGCAGTGAGGGTGAAGCATGCCCACTGCGCCGCAGTGGGGGCCCTTCCCTGCCAAGATTTTTGTTGGTTTAATATGCCTCCCACCTTTGCATTCTTAATACTTACAATTGGACGTTTTCATGTTTGTGAATGCAGGGAGCTGAAGATAAGGCCGCGGGAAAGCGCAAAATGTTTGAGGGGCAATCCAGTGAGGCGGTTGATGTCCCGAATAAGACTTCAAAGAGACAAATGGAGGTGCCGCTCACATTTATTGAAGAACTGAACGAGCGACATGCTTGGCTATCATTTGAGGGAATTAGGCAGCCTCAGAAGAACATCTACAAGAACAAGTTGTATAAGCTTTCTAAGCATGTGGTCCTTCCCGCAAGACATTTAACTCAATTTCAAGCTCAGGTATTTGGAGTTCAGGAGGATATTCGACGGTGGTTTTCTATGAGTATGAGAGTTGGAGGTACGTCAAGAGGGCATGACGTGAGTTGTGATATTTGGCGGCGGGTATTCGCTAACCGTGAAGCCGCCTACCGTGAGTTATGCTTAGAGTTCTATTCAACCTTGAAACTGAAGAAGGAATTGGGAAAAGTCAAAGACATTTTTGAAGAGAGGGTAGTCTCGTTTTACTGTGGGGGAGTGTAGAGGAGGTTGTCAATTGCTGAATTTGGTTACTACTGTGGGAAGTATACGAGGGAGGAGTTGCAGAGTGCTGAGTTTAGGGATATTTTGAAGAAGGGGTATAGAACACAGGCCGATTTGGGTGATGGAGAGTCTATCGTGCAATATTACACCAGGATCACGGGGGGAGAGACATGGACATACACAAGTGGTGTGTCAAAGATTAAGAATGTGCGTTTGAGGTTGCTCCACCGTATGATTGTGACTTTCCTGGTACAGAGGTCTACTCATTGGGAGAAGGCGTACAAGAATGATCTTTGGTTACTTAAGTTATTTTCTAAGGGTGCTCCATCCAGGTTTGCTTTGCCTCCTCTTGTGCTTCTGGACCGTATGTGTAATCATACCGATTCGACTCTGGTTTTGGGACACTTTATCACGGTGATCTATAAGAGGATGGGAGTTTTTGCTTCTGATGATTGCCAGACCTATCTCTCATTTCCAGTACATCAGGAGGATTTTACGTATCAGGAGCTTTGGAGGGCAAAGATTTTGAAGAAAAAGAAAGACAATGAGCAGGAGCGGTTGTTAGATGATGAGGGTGAGGTTGAAGGACCACCTCCTGTATAGGAGGAGGATGAGGAGGCTGATGTTGAGATGGCTGATGCTCCACGGGAGCCACTGAGGAGGACTGGATGTAACATTCCCATCCCTCATTTGTTTGATCTTACACTCTTGGGGAACACTATTCAGAACATCAATGAGACTCAGCAGAACAGTCAGCGAGAGTTTGATGCGTACCAGAGGAGGGTGGACCAGGATTTCACCTGGATTGGATCACAACAGGCCCACACTAACTATAGCCTTGATTATTATCAACCTATGTGGGATGCTCAGTATCATGGCCGGGAGTTTGTTCGACCTGACCCGATTCCTCCATTCTCTCCACCGCCTATTTATGTCCCTGATTATCTTCAGGGGGGTCAGCCTTTTTTCTCTCAGACGACTGTTCCAGGGAACATGTCACCACCACCCCATGATTTAGGAGGTTCTCCTCGTGGTCCAGTGCAGTTTGGGGTCTTTCAGGGTGGTCATGTTGGCGGTGAGTCTTCATCTCTTGCAGGTTTTGATGCAGGTGCTTCAGGATTTGATGCTGGTCAGTCAGGGGGAGGTGCCGGTGATTCAGGTTCAGCTCAGGAGGAAGAGCAAGATTGGGTGACAAGTATTTTTGGCAAACCTGGACTACCCTATGGCTACCATGGACATCAGGAGTGACATGATGATGATTCCCATCCGGTACCGTGGGATGGAATCATATGATTATTGGTTATGTTGGTATTCTTATGACATTCCTTTATTTATCATTGTCTGGTATCCACCCTACGGGGTGATGAAACATTTGTAATCTCCTTTGTTTTCTTTTATTTTCTGCATGGTACTTTATTTTGTTTGAACTATTTTAGATATTTTGGATGGTTGGTCTTTTGGAATGTTATTGAACAGGTTTGATCAGATTGATGGCAATACCTAGTGGAACCCAAGTGTGGGGGAGGACCCGTTGGATTTGTTTGATTGTGTGATCGTGTTAGTAGCTCACTATGATGTCATGTGCATATGCTGGCAGTAAGTTCAGCGCAATATTTTTGATTGGCATCTTTATTAACATTGTTTCACACACAACTCTCGCACCTTCCATTTTGGACTAAGTTTGTTTCTCCCGTCAACCAAATTGGACTTCCTTTTTAGAAAGAGCAATTTGTGGTGCGGGGTCGACTTACTTGTTTTGAAACGGAATGTGTCCATGATCCGGTATGTGTTCTCATTCTTTCTGTCTATTTTGCTTACCCCTATTTACCTTTGTTTTGACCGATTATTGGACATTGAGGGCATTGTCCATCTTAAGTGTGTGGGGGGGGGGTGGCAAATAGGTTTAAGCTACCGGATATATCTCTTTTGTTGTTTTGCCATTGAGATTTAGCCGTTCTTGTGGATGTGTCCCTCTCGTAGGCTTTTGGGTTTTATCCAGGAGTAAGGGTTCTATCTTGAACTCTGAACTATGATGTGCATGTTTGAGAATGGTTGCTTTGATTTGGTAGGATGACGGAAGATGGTATGATTTGAAACTTGTGTTGAGCTTGTCCTTGTGGTAAATTGTTTTTGTCACTTAATTCATAATAACTTAATGAGCAATTTCACTACAAAATTTTTTCCTTGGTACAAATTTAATCGGCGAAATGTGTTCTGAACGGTTATTGGGCTAATCCTTGTGGATTGATAACATTACTTGCATACTCAAAATTCCCAAACACCTAAAAGTTGTGAGATTCATCATTCATTTATAGATGTGCTAGGTGTTGACGGTTTTGGTTTGATTGCCTTGTAATTTGTCCCTCTCTTAGGCTCTTGGATTTATTCGGGAGTAAGGGTTCCATTTCGAACTCTGAACTAAGATGTGCGAATTTGAGGTTAATTTATTCCATTTCCGGGTTACTTTCTTTGATATGAGTGTGCCGGTGATGTGTTGAGCTAGAACTTGGTCTGGTGATCGTTACGAGACCGCAGTGAGATCACTTTTGTGATATAAGTACATTGGATGACGAATTGGCATATTAGGTTTAACCCATATTTTCTTTCTTTCTTTTAACCTTTGCTTTTGTATATTTTTACCTTTACTATACATACACTTTCTTTCCTTCCTTTGTAAACCTTTGTTGCACTCATCCTTAGTGCAAAGTACACTTATACATCCCTTTTAACTTAGCCTTTTTCTTTGTATATATCACTTATATATGTAAACGTTACCTAATTATACCTTACTATACCGATAGTCTAATCTGGGGGGCCATTGATTGTCATTGGTTTGTTTGGATGGTTTGGGAGAGCTTCAGTGGGTTGTCTAGTGGAATATTCTTGTCTATGAGAATACGTCAATTGGTCAAGTTATTGAGGATTATCTTCGATTGTTCAAAGGAAGTAAGTGTTATAGACATGTTCATCATTGTAAGAGGGTTCCTACTAGTAGAGTAAAAGTGGTTCAATAATGAAAAAAAAATGAAAAAAGTGAAATAAGAAAAAAAAAGAGAAAAAAAAAGAACTTGTGCTACTAGTCGGTGCTTCTCATTTTTAGATGTCTAAAGTTTTGTTGTATCATTAAGAATGGAAGACTTGGTTGAATTGAAGTTGTTTGAAGTTGATACACCACAATGGTGTCGGGTTTACTTAGTTACTTTTGGAGGTGTCTTAGCGGGATAACATCTTATGGGTTGGTGGCAATCAATGGTACGGGTTTTGATTAGACTATTTTGTACATATTTCATACATACCCTATACTTTTGATTGTTTCCTTTCATTTCTAACCTACACTCCCATACTCCATTGTAAATATCCATTATATATACCATAGCCTAACTATACAACCGTCCTATATGCCTATTTTGATGATGTACTTGGTGCTCACGCCATGTCGGTGGAGCTATGATCCTTGTTCAAGCCTATGGTAAGATATGCATCACGACCGAGCTATGAGTGATTCTTCATATATTCAACCCCAAAAGTAAGTTCGTTGGAGTAAGATTATTGTGATAGGCTCATTTGTTTCACTATTGCTTAGTCGTGTTATTGAGGATTGTGGATTGTTCAGATATTGTCAAACATTTCGGATTTTCATTTAAGATTAAAACTGCTTCACCAAAGTCCTTGTCATCGACATACTTGGTTTGGCTTCTTTTTGGAAATTTGTAATGTGTTTATGTAGCTTCGTGCCAAGGAATGCTTTTTGCTTAATTTCCAGATTTGCTTGAGGACAAGCAACGCTCAAGTGTGGGGGGATTTGATGTGACCAATTTATATAGATTGCCCACATCATTATTGGCCTTTTTCGTATGTGTTTTGAGTCGATTTTGTATGCATTTGGCACGTTTATGGTGTTTGTTAGTGCTTTCAGGTTCTTAGCAGGTTGCGCGTCCATTTGGTACATTTTCTGACGATTTTTTGGCCAAGAAGTTGACCCGAGTGTTCGAGTGATGTTGATAAAGAAGAACAAAGATTTCAGCAGATATGCACTGCGCCGCAGTGGGTGGGTTATTGCCCCACTGCGCCGCAGTCAAAGGGTGCCAAGGCCAAAGCTTTTCAGAGATTTAACACTGCGCCGCAGTGGGAGTGCACTGCGCCGCAGTTACTAGAGAACAAAGTTTCCAGGGGTATTCCACTGCGCCAAAATGAGAGCACACCATGCCCACTGCGGCGCAGTTAGCTGCACGGGGAGATCAGGTTTCAGCCTCTTTTGCATCAGTTTTGAAGTGGGTATAAATAGAAAACATAACCCTATTTCCCAACGGATCAAGCTTTCTTTCTAGGAGCTGTTCTAGGCGAATTCTTCGGAGGATCATCTCAAATTTCATCAATTGATTCATTGAAGATTCAAGAACACCCATCTAGATCGTATCTACTTATCCGTCTTGCAATTTCTATTCAAACAATTTGGTACAATATGTTCTATTTCTATTTCATTTGTTCTTTTCAATTTAGCATGAGTGGCTAGATTTATAATCATCCACTTTGATAAAACTTGATGAATGATATGATTGCAATATTTTAATTCAATAGTTGATTCAATTATCGTTGTGTCGTGATCTTTATCAATTAATCCCTTGTGATTTATTCTTTTGATGTTGATGGTTTATGTGTTCATCGTTAGTGGTACTAGGTGAATATGTTTATCATTTCAATTCGATTGTCTATGGTCGTTTGTCACCGGTTCATGGTATGACGGTGAATGTCAAATCTATAATAGGAGTTAATCGGTAACGTGTTTGGAAACGGTTGGTGGTACCACGTTTTAATTCACATAGGCATAATTGGTAATTGGATAATCAAGCAAACTAATTGTTGGGGAGATTTTCTAGGCATTGGTGGTACCGGCTTGGGTAATTTAACTAGCAACTTAGGTGTTTGGGTTATTTGTGAGCGGTTGGTGGTACCACGCGAGCATTTTATCCTTTCACGATTATCTTGTCAACTCTAAATAATTTGAACTTTATCGTGTGCAATCATAACTGAAGTCAAGTGGATTCGAAGTGGATGATCTTTATTCATATTGTTTGAACTTTCTTTATTTTTCAATTGTCTTGTTATTTCAATTTCTTTAATTTAATATTGTCAAAGTGAGGTAGCAATTCGGCTACGGTTCCATCCTTTTTCCCAAACTACTTTAGCCACAATTATTTCAAAACCAATCCCCGTGAACGAATTCGGACTTACCTTTTAGCTATACTATATACAAATGGGTCCACTGCCCGCTAGTGTGTAGTAGTCAGTTTTAGGGTAATTCTTGTTTATAAATTTTAAACTCGATTTCACACATCAAGTTTTTGGCGCCGCTGCCGGGGATTGTGTGCCGATTTAGTTGTTAATTTAGTGGGTTGATCCTTTCTCACGCGTGAGAAAGTTACTTGTTTATTAGTTTAGTTTTCTTTTCTTATCACAGGTGCATTTTACGTGTTTGTGTTAGTTGTGTGTTTGCAGGCATATTTCTTTAGTTGATGAACTTGCGTTCTTCGGGTCTCCCTTTGAATAGTCCTTTGTCTACTCAGAGAAGACCAAGGGGGCGTAGGTTTAACTTCACTGAGCCATCAACACCTATACCGACACCATTTTCACCTATAGCTAAACCCACTCCTGATTCGGACGAGGAAGGGTTCTTTTTAGAAGAGTTTTTCTATTTAGAAGTTAAGCAAGAGGAAATGGGTGACGAACAACCAAGGGGTCCAAATGACACTCGCAATGGCGAGAGGGTTCGAACTATCCCAACGGGCCGTGGTTCTGCCATTAGACCTCCGGCTATTGATCACACTTTCGCTTTGAAAGGAAACCATCTTAAAAGCATAGAAGAGCATCAATTTGATGGAAAAAGGAAATGGGATCCATACCAACACTTGGATAGGTTTGAAAAGTTGGCTCGGCTATATCAATATGGGCAAAACCAAATGAATGCCGTGAAACTTGAGACATTTCCCATGTTAATCACCGGAGAAGCACTTGATTGGTTCAATGATCTTCCAGAAAATTCTATTACTACATGGAACCAACTTAAGGAGGCTTTCATTGGTGAGTTTTATTCACTAAGAACTCAAAGAAGGCTGGAAAATTTGATTAGGTCCTTTGAGCAGGATGATGGGGAGGATGTAGTAGATGCATGGATTCGTTTCAAGGAGATGTTAAGAAATTGTCCAGGTCACGATTTGACTAGGGAAAAATATGTGGAGCTTTTCTTTGATGGGTTAGATAAGAAATCTAAACGAGAATTGGGATATGCTTTCGGGGGTAGTTTCAATAACATTACACCCAATGAAGGTTATCAAATCTTGGAAGACATGGCAAAGGATAGCTCAACTTTGGATGATGAAAGGTTTTTGAAGAATGAAAGAAAGATGAAGAGAGGTACTAACCAAGGGAGAGTTGCTAAGGTTGAAGCTAGCAATGACCCAGGGGTTATTGGAGAGATTAGGGCGCTATCTGAGCGCATGGAAAAGGGGTTTGCTACTCAAGAGAATAGGTTTGGAGCAATTGAGAGGGATGTTAAGGTAGTAGCCGATGGGTGTGATCATTGTGGTGATATGCATTATTCTGATGAGTGTCCAAATCGGGCACCCGAAGATGTGAGTTATGTTTAGAATCAACCCCAAGGGAGCTACTAACGCAACACCGGTTTCCAGAACCGGCCTTCAGGTAATACTTCTTATAACTCCTCTTTTCAGTCTAATAATTCTCGTTTTTTAGGTAATAGGTGGCAAAGAGATAATTATCAGAATCAGCCATAACAACAGACTCAGCAAGGACAAGGATCAGGTTCTTCTTCTTCTAATGCCGATCCTAATGCCGAGTTGAGAGAGATGATGAAGCAGTTGGATAGTAACCAAGTTGAAACAAATACTAGCATTCAAATGATCAGGGAGGATACCAAGACTTTGAGTGAGAGGTTGGATCAGTTAAGTGGAAAGGTGGAGATCAACATGAAAAACCAGGGAGTTAATTTCAAGGATCTCGAAAGTAGGATGGCCGCTCTTGCTAGGCCCACGGGGACTCTTCCTAGCAACACGCAGCAGAATCCTAGGCCTCAGTTTAGTCAAGGAGAAAATCGAGGACAGAATCAGGGACAGAAATACACTCCACCTCCAGTCCGCAATGAGCAAGCCAAAGCCATCACCACTCATACTGGTAGGTCTTATGACTCACCTCCTATGCCTAATGTTGTTGTTTCAGATGTGCAGGATAAAAGGAGTGATGATGATGAGGTTGATGAAGAAATAGAGATGGAGGAAGAGTCGACCGTGAAGACTCCGGTCACTCCACCAAAACCGGCTGTGGTTCCAGAGGTTAAAGCATACAAGCCAAAGATACCATTTCCACAGAGGTTCAGGAAAGCAAAGCTAAAGGAGCAATATAATAAGTTTGTGGAGATGATTACAAATGTTCACATTAATGTGCCTTTAGTCGATCTTATTCAGGGGATGCCCCATTATGCCAAGTTCATTAAGGAGCTTGTGACTGACAAAGGAAAGTTGGAAGAGGCAATGGCTACTTTTCTCAATGTCGAGTGTTCTGCTATCTTGCAGAACCGCATACCACCAAAGCTTGAAGACCCAGGGAGTTTTCTTATCACTTGCTCTATTAGAACCATTATTTGTAAGGCCTTAGCTGATTTAGGAGCTAGCATTAATTTGATGCCTTACTCAGTTTATGCTAAGTTGTCCTTGGGAATCCTTCGCCCTACTCGCATGAGTATAAGACTAGCTGACCATTCATTTCAGTATCCCATTGGGATTGCTGAGAATATTAGAGTCAAAGTGGGCCATATTGTTTTTCTTGTTGACTTCGTTATCCTCGAGATGGAGGAAGATACGCAAGTCCCTCTTATTCTTGGACGCCCATTCCTTAATACTGCGGATGCTATCATCCGTGTGAAGGATAAGGAAATTTCCTTAGGCGTAGGAACTGATAGGATTGTGTTTAATGTTGAAAAGTCTATTAAGCATTCATATTCTAATGATAAGACTTTTTTCAGGATTGATGTCATTGATGATGCATTGGATCGAGAATTTCAGGACTTCATGGAGACAGATATTGGAGAGGAGGAGATCGCTAATTTAGGATCGGGAGAAATTTCTGATGAAGCTTTGTTTGCAGAGGTCATGGCACTGAGTTTGGATGAATCACCTCCCGAGGATGAGACTTTTTAGGAGGTAGTTGCTGACGGGAGTTCAAGGGTGCCTAACTCTGTTGATGTACCACCCACTGACTTGGAGCTTAAGCCGCTTCCAGACCATCTAGAGTATGCATATCTGTCAGGTGAGTCATCTCTTCTAGTGGTTATCTCGTCCTCACTCTCGAGTGATGAGAAAGACCGTCTCATGTCTGTTCTTAAAGCTCACAAGCGGGCTTTTGCTTGGAAGACCACAGATATTCTAGGTATTAGTCCTAATTTTTGCCAGCATAAGATTGATTTTCTTGATGATGTTAAGCCCGTTGTCCAGAGACAAAGGCGGCTGAACCCTAATATGAAGGAGGTTGTTAAGAAAGAGGTGATTAAGCTTCTTGATGCAGAATTATTTTTCCTATTGCTGATAGTCCTTGGGTTAGTCCTGTTCATTGTGTGCCCAAAAAGGGGGGCATGACAGTTTTTGAAAATGATAATAAGGAGCTTTTGGCCACTAGGACTATTACGGGTTGGCGGGTTTGTATAGATTACCGTAAGCTTAATGATGCCACCCGTAAGGATCACTTTCCACTTCCTTTCATTGATCAAATGTTGGAACGTCTTGCAGGTAATGAATATTTTTGTTTCTTAGATGGGTTTTCCGGGTACTTTCAAATACCCATTGATCCAAAGGATCAAGAGAAAACCACGTTTACTTGCCCATTTGGCACTTTTGCTTATAGGCGAATTCCGTTTGGTTTGTGTAATGCCCATGGCACCTTTCAAAGGTGCATGATTGCTATTTTCCAGGACATGCTTGAAACTTCCATGGAAGTTTTCATGGATGATTTTTCTGTTTTTGGGATTCTTTTCATGCTTGCTTGATTAATTTGGATAGGATGTTGGAATGGTGTGAGAGGGCACACGTTGTTTTAAATTGGGAAAAGTGCCATTTTATGGTGACCGAGGGAATTGTTTTAGGGCATAAAGTGTCTAAGGCCGGGATTGAAGTTGATAGGGCTAAGATAGATGTTATTGCCAAATTACCCCCGCCGTCCAATGTGAAAGGGGTAAGAAGTTTTCTTGGACATGCCGGTTTTTACCGCCGTTTTATTAAGGATTTTTCTAAGATTACTCTTCCTATGACCCACTTGTTGGAGAAGGACGTCCCTTTTGTGTTTGATGATGCTTGTTTGAGTGCATTTCAGGTTTTAAAGGAGAAGTTGACTAATTCTCCTATAATGGTTGGTCCGGATTGGGAATTGCCATTTGAATTGATGTGTGATGCAAGTGACTATGCTGTGGGAGCCGTGCTTGGGCAAAGGGTTGATAAGCATTTCAAGCCCATTTACTTTGCTAGTAAAACTTTGAACCCCGCTCAGCAAAACTACACCACTACTGAGAAGGAGTTGCTTGCCGTGGTCTTTGCCTTTGATAAGTTTAGATCTTATTTGGTGTTGAGTAAGACCATAGTTTTCAGTGACCATTCAGCCCTTAAGTACATGTTCTCGAAACAGGATGCTAAACCCAGGCTTATCCGTTGGATTCTTTTGTTGCAAGAATTTGACATTGAGATAAAGGATAAGAAAGGGGCTGAAAATTTGGCTGCCGACCATTTGAGTCGTTTGGAAGATCCTCACCGGGAGGAACTTCGTGATGGGGAGATCAATGATCACTTCCCTGATGAGTCTTTAATGTTTATCTCTAACTCTGATGATGCTCCTTGGTTTGCAGATATAGCTAATTATTTGGTTGCAGGTGAGATACCTAATGATTTCACGTACCAGCAGAAGAAGAAGCTCATATCAGATGTTAAGTATTATTTTTGGGACCCTCCATACTTGTTTCGTGTTTGTGCAGATGGTATGATTAGGAGATGTGTTGCTAGAAGTGAGACTAGAGAGATCTTGGATGCTTGTCACTACGGGCCAACTGGAGGTCATTACGGTCCTTCAGTTACTGGTAAGAAAGTTTTTGATGCAGGTTTCTATTGGCCAACAATTTTCAAGGAGGCTCAAACTTTGGTAGAGACTTGTGACATTTGTCAAAGACAAGGGAGCATTACTAAGCGGGATGAGATGCCTCAACAAAGCATTCAGGTATGTGAGGTTTTTGATATTTGGGGTATAGACTTCATGGGACCATTCCCACCGTCTAATAAGTTTCAATATATTCTTGTCGTCGTTGACTACGTGTCTAAATGGGCTGAAGCCAAGGCTTTGCCCACGAATGACGCGCGGGTAGTCATTGATTTCTTGAAACAGTTATTCTGTCGATTTGGTTTCCCTAGAGCTTTGATTAGTGACCGAGGAACCCATTTTGCAAATCATCAATTAGCCAAGGTCATGAAGAGGTATGGTGTTGTGCATTATTTTTCTACTTCTTATCATCCACAAACTAGTGGACAAGTAGAAAACACCAATAGGGCTTTGAAAAGGATTTTAGAGAAAACTGTTGGAGATAACCCCAATGTTTGGTCGAAGAAGTTGGATGACGCCTTGTGGGCGTTTAGGACGGCTTATAAGACGCCGATTGGCACCACGCCATACCGGTTGCTCTATGGCAAAACTTGCCATCTACCTATTGAGATAGAGCATAAAGCGTATTGGGCGTTAAGGAATTTGAATTTGGATTTGATGGAAGCACGTGAACTTAGAATGTTGCAACTTCATGAGCTTGATGAGCTTAGGTTAGGTGCTTATGAGAATTCGAGGCTTTATAAGGAGAGAACCAAGATTTGGCATGATCAGAGGATTCGTAGAAAGGAGTTTAAGGTTGGGGCTAAAGTGTTGTTGTTCTTGTCCAAATTTAAGATTAAGCAACCTAAACTCACTTCTAGATGGATTGGACCGTTTGTGATTAAGCACGTGTACCCATCGGGTTATGTTGAGTTGTTTAAGCGAAATGGTGAAGGATCGTTCATTGTCAATGGTCATCGACTTAAGCTATATTTGGAAGAAGAGCAGGTTGAGGGGATATGTGATGAAATCCCCGTGTTTAAATTTGATGCTTGAAGGTTGGTCGAGTCAAGCTAAAGACTCATTAATAACTTAAGCGCTTCTCGGGAGGCAACCCGTGTTCATTTTATCATTTTTACTTTTCTTTGGACTAGTTAGATTTAATCTTGTTTTATTAGTAAGTGCAGGAGTGGTCTCGATTTGATGCGGTTCCGGGTTGTGTGATTTGAGTTTTTGACATATTGTTGAAGAAAAATATATGTTCAGCAATTCCCCACTGCGCCGCAGTAGGGGTAGGATTGCCTGACTGCGCTGTAACACCCCGACTAGGGCGGAAACACGAGATGCCACAGAATGACATGGTACAAAAGATTTAAATATAAAACATCACCATAAGGTTTCAAATGCCATTCAAATTTAAAAGGTTACAAGTTCAAGTGGACGTTTAATAAACATTACATAACCAAATTCATAATCAAAAGATCAAATGTTCGCATTACTAGTCCAACATGCAACACATAAACACATCATCCATGAGGCGGTCCAAAGTGCTAACTTACTGCTCTAGACCTGAAAAGCATGGAGAAAAAGTGTCAACTACGAGAGTTGAGTGAGTTCATAGGTTTATTCTACCAATTATACATACAAACAATTCAATTTAGGAAGTAGTAAATCATATAGTTTCCAAGAATATCGTTCATAATATCCGTACCCAAACCGTATGTTCAATCAATAATTTCCATCCACGATAATAATGATTTCCATTCAGCCCAAAGGCACAATTCGATGAGTACATGCTTGAGCCACTACTACGACCATTTACATGTCCCAACAACATAATATTTCATTTCAGAGCACAAGCTGTCAATCAAGTGCTTTAATCACAATTGGGGTCGTGCCATAGAGACGACCAATAATATATAAAGATAGTTAGAGCACCGCTCGGTTCGGACTGGCAATGAAGGTGGCCACCAAGGCAGACCAAACATTCCACCGTTACCTATTTAGTGGGTGAGTGGACGACTCCTAGTTGCGCAACCCTCTAACTACAGGCCTCCACTATCGGAGTTAATAGTAGTGTATCGAAGTATCTCAGTTTGACAGAACTCAAGCTCATCGTATAACTTATAACACATTGAACATACAATATCCCATTTCATAATCATTCTTTCAAGAATCATTTCATATATATAAAGCCAATTTATTTATCATGCTTTTCACCCCGAAAGTAAAACACATAAAAGAGTTTGAAAGGGGGCTATGACTCACTTGATTAGAGAGTGTTAGGGGCTGATCAAACGCGATTCCTTCGCTTAGATTTGTTGCGCCTCAAGCAAGCCTAAACCATAACGTATATATTCACGACGTAAGTTCGCGTGACATGAACTAGTGAGCTAGATCATGGGATGTATACTAGTAGACTTGCCCATCTTTGGTTGTTATTAGATTATGGAGTTTAAGTGCATTATGATGCTCTCATTATTTAGTTATAAGAGATTTGGTGGTAGGAGTCGTTTTCTCATTATACGTTTTTGTACGTTTATTGGAATTTCGGTAGTTTGGCTTTGATTTATATGATCTCTATTCTACACTTTGCTTAGTAGTAATATTTGACATTAGTGGTCTTATAATATTAATATTTATGTATATTCTCTGATTTGTAATTACTTATTTAATTTAATAATATTTAATTACTTATTTAATTTAATAATATTTAATTACTTATTTATTCACTTTATTGATTTATTTACTAAATAATTCCTTAAAAATACTTTTGAGTGTCATAAATGCCTTTATAAATTATGAATAATTTCATTTGAATTATCTTCTGATATACATGCTCTTATAATTTCATGATTTATACTTTTATTTGTGTATTTTCCATTTACTTTAATGATAATATTTAATTAATTATTTTTACTTAATTATTTATCTTTAAATTATGTAACACATGTCTCTTGCCTTTTAACTATTTTTCTCCAGTAGGTTTTAGTTATTTTTATCAATGGTTAAGATGATTTAACCCCATTCTTGATTTACATAATTTATTTATTGATTTTTATGTCTTTTAATTACCATTTAAATTCAATAATTCATGGAAATTCTTAGAAATCATCACTAAACATTTTGGTCAAAAATCCCAGGCCTTTTAGGCAACTTTTATCAATATAAATTCATATCAATTCAACCTCTCTTGTGTCTTGCTTATTTTGAGGGTTTTATGATTAAAAATCGTTTACCGAAATAGTGATTTTAGCCTCATTTCTTAGGCAATTAAAGTGCTTCAAAAGGGGTTTTCATTCTTGTTTCATTATTTCTAGAAAGTTCATCATATTTTGGTGTCCAAAATCGTGATAGTGGTGGTGGTGTGATATGTGCAATTTAGTGCTTTCGGTTACTGGTTATTTGACCTGAAAAGGTGATTTTTGAGCTTATTATTGTCATGAACCAATAGATCTGAGTTTTATACTTTTATTTCAACTTATTTCTAGTAGGTTTATCATATTTCCTTGGTCATAAGATTATGGTGCATGTGTGTGCTCAAAATGCATTTTTGCGTGTTTTCGGTTTATGATTTCTAGCTTGTTTTAACATGTTTTGATTCAAGCTTTATATCCTTGATATTTTATCAATTTTTCCAGAATATTAATATTAATATTAACATATTTTTCACTTATAACAAGTCCATATCCATCTCATAATCCAACAAAAGATCCAACTTTCTTAATTCTAGCATACATGCATTCAAATCAACACTTTTTAATATCAACTTTTATAGATCTAACATTTAACAATATAAAAACATCTTTTTAATGAAAAATCTCAGAATATATTCTTCAAAAATATACAAAAACATATAGATCTATCAAAAGGAAAATCACTTTAAAAGCTACTAATCTATAACCACACTTTTGGGTCTTAAACTTGTTGAATCCTTGGATCTTTCTTCTTAGATTTGACATGCATGAGCATGAAAAGAAAGATCCTATCAACTTTGCCCTCATTAAGTGTATATTACAAAGAAAACAAGAAGAAAGTATGAGTTTTTGATAAAACCTTTGAATATAAACAAAAACAAGATTAGATCTAGTAAAAAGGATGAAGATTATACCCTCTTGAACTTGGTTTTGGATGAAGAAAGTGGGCAGAATTTTCGTGGCCTTTGAAGCCTCCAACAACCCTTAATCTAACCCAAAAACAATCCTTAAACCCTTGCTTGATATAACCCTTTAGTAATCTAACTTAATCCTTTATTATTAATACTAGTTTAGATGAGTTTTTCTTGCTTTTCTTTTCTCCCTTTTGGCCGTAGGAAACAAGAAGAAAGGAGGGAGGAGAGAAAGTTTTCTAGAGAGAATAAGAGTGTGTGTGTGAAGAGTGTGAGAGGTGTGTGAGTTCCAAAAGTGAAAAGGGAGTGTATGTAATTTGAAATGTGTGTGTGAGGGAGTGAGGGTGGGGGGAGGGAGGGCCGGCCTTATGGGGGCATAGGGATTTTTCTCTCTTTTTTTTTATATAAAATTTGTGTATAAAATGTATATGTATGTTAGATGTAAGTGTATATATGTTTTGTAAGGTTAAATGTGTTAGTTTGTAGTATAAGTTAATGTTTATTCTAATATGTGTATATATATATATATATGTCGTGTATATGTATATGTATGTATATATTTTTGTGTTTTTAATTTGTTACATAAGCCTTTATTTATAAACTTGTATTTATTTTAAGCATATATATATATACTTGTTGTTATTTGACCACTTTTATGTACATATTAATTTATAATTATACTTTGAGATAGAAATCTTTATTCTCATGTCATATTTACTTAAATTGGTTTGATGATTGATTTGTTGGACATTTATAGGAATTTTGATTGATATCTCAACTTGTGAGGCTCATTTTATCGTTTATAACTTGATTAGTCATCAATGAAATTTTTGTTCAATGGTATTTTATAAATCAAATTTAGAATTGAACAAAGGCTTTAGATTGCTAATTTAGGGGCATTATCTACTAGCTTCGAGTATAACTATGGCTTGCGGGATCGTAGACAACATAACTAGCACATATATAATGTTAAAAAGTAGGGTTGTTACATGCGCCGCATGCCAAAGCCTCTGTCCACTTGTGATATACATCCCACTGCGCCGCAGTGGGAGTGCATACTCCTCACTGCGCCGCAGTGGGAGTACGGGTAGGTCAAAGAGAGACCAGGTAAGTTTGTTTTCTTTTACTCTTTTTTTCTTCTTTTCTCTCCCCCAAAAAACCAAAATACCCATTAACCTCCTTCAAGATCTTCTATTTTTCTTCCATCTTTAATCCTTTGTCCAGATTTTCATCTTCATACATTGCATAATGGGAAGAAGTGTAAGTTTTCTCTTTAGTTTCTTTGTATTTTTCTTTTATTTTGAGTTTTAAATTTCTAGGGTTTATGCTAGCTTAATGTTCTAATTAATTTAGGGGTTTTGATGTTTGAGGGCAATAGAAGTTATTTGGATGTTAAATCTTTCACCTAGTTCATCAAATTGTGATTTTAATTTAGAAATTAGGGTTTTGAAAAATTTGGGGATTTGATTTGAAGAACAAGTATGGGGGTATGTTGATATAGGTTGTTTAAAGTGGAGAATACTGGATCTTTTCCCTATATTTGCTTGTTAGATTTCCCCATTTTGTGCCATATCATGATGAACCCTAGAAAAGTTTGCCCAGGTTTTTGCCTCACTGCGCCGCAGTGAGAGTACGGGTTGGTCAAAGAGAGACCAGGTAAGTTTGTTTTCTTTTACTCTTTTTTTCTTCTTTTCTCTCCCCCAAAAAACCAAAATACCCATTAACCTCCTTCAAGATCTTCTATTTTTCTTCCATCTTTAATCCTTTGTCCAGATTTTCATCTTCATACATTGCATAATGGGAAGAAGTGTAAGTTTTCTCTTTAGTTTCTTTGTATTTTTCTTTTATTTTGAGTTTTAAATTTCTAGGGTTTATGCTAGCTTAATGTTCTAATTAATTTAGGGGTTTTGATGTTTGAGGGCAATAGAAGTTATTTGGATGTTAAATCTTTCACCTAGTTCATCAAATTGTGATTTTAATTTAGAAATTAGGGTTTTGAAAAATTTGGGGATTTGATTTGAAGAACAAGTATGGGGGTATGTTGATATAGGTTGTTTAAAGTGGAGAATACTGGATCTTTTCCCTATATTTGCTTGTTAGATTTCCCCATTTTGTGCCATATCATGATGAACCCTAGAAAAGTTTGCCCAGGTTTTTGCCTCACTGCGCCGCAGTGAGGGGATTCATGCCCCACTGCGCCGCAGTGAGGATCTTCTGCCGTTTTGTCCTTTTGCCCCACTACGCCGCAGTGAGGGTGAAGCATGCCCACTGCGCCGCAGTGGGGGCCCTTCCCTGCCAAGCTTTTTGTTGGTTTAATATGCCTCCCACCTTTGCATTCTTAATACTTACAATTGGACGTTTTCATGTTTGTGAATGCAGGGAGCTGAAGATAAGGCCGCGGGAAAGCGCAAAATGGTTGAGGGGCAATCCAGTGAGGCGGTTGATGTCCCGACTAAGACTTTAAAGAGACAAATGGAGGTGCCGCTCACATTTATTGAAGAACTGAACGAGCGACATGTTTGGCTATCATTTGAGGGAATTAGGCAGCCTCAGAAGAACATCTACAAGAACAAGTTGTATAAGCTTTCTAAGCATGTGGTCCTTCCCGCAAGACATTTAACTCAATTTCAAGCTCAGGTATTTGGAGTTCAGGAGGATATTCGACGGTGGTTTTCTATGAGTATGAGAGTTGGAGGTGCGTCAAGAGGGCATGACGTGAGTTGTGATATTTGGCGGCGGGTATTCGCTAACCGTGAAGCCGCCTACCGTGAGTTATGCTTAGAGTTCTATTCAACCTTGAAACTGAAGAAGGAATTGGGAAAAGTCAAAGACATTTTTGAAGAGAGGGTAGTCTCGTTTTACTGTGGGGGAGTGCAGCGGAGGTTGTCAATTGCTGAATTTGGTTACTACTGTGGGATGTATACGAGGGAGGAGTTGCAGAGTGCTGAGTTTAGGGATATTTTGAAGAAGGGGTATAGAACACAGGGCGATTTGGGTGATGGAGAGTCTATCGTGCAATATTACACCAGGATCACGGGGGGTGAGACATGGACATACACAAGTGGTGTGTCAAAGATTAAGAATGTGCGTTTGAGGTTGCTCCACCGTATGATTGTGACTTTCCTGGTACAGAGGTCTACTCATTGGGAGAAGGCGTACAAGAATGATCTTTGGTTACTTAAGTTATTTTCTGAGGGTGCTCCATCCAGGTTTGCTTTGCCTCCTCTTGTGCTTCTGGACCGTATGTGTAATCATACCGATTCGACTCTGGTTTGGGGACACTTTATCACGGTGATCTATAAGAGGATGGGAGTTTTTGCTTCTGATGATTGCCAGACCTATCTCTCATTGCCAGTACATCAGGAGGATTTTACGTATCAGGAGCTTTGGAGGGCAAAGATTTTGAAGAAAAAGAAAGACAATGAGCAGGAGCGGTTGTTAGATGATGATGGTGAGGTTGAAGGACCACCTCCTGTACAGGAGGAGGATGAGGAGGCTGATGTTGAGATGGCTGATGCTCCACAGGAGCCACCGAGGAGGACTGGACGTAACATTCCGATCCCTCCTTCGTTTGATCTTACACTCTTGGGGAAAACTATTCAGAACATCTATGAGACTCAGCAGAACAGTCAGCGAGAGTTTGATGCGTAACAGAGGAGGGTGGACCAGGATTTCACCTGGATTGGATCACAGCAGGCCCACACTAACTATAGCCTTGATTATTATCAGCCTATGTGGGATGCTCAGTATCATGGCCGGGAGTTTGTTCGACCTGACCCGATTCCTCCATTCTCTCCACCGCCTATTTATGTCCCTGATTATCGTCAGGGGGGTCAGCCTTTTTTCTCTCAGACGACTGTTCCGGGGAACATGTCACCACCACCCCATGATTTAGGAGGTTCTCCTCGTGGTCCAGTGCAGTTTGGGGTCTTTCAGGGTGGTCATGTTGGCGGTGAGTCTTCATCTCTTGCAGGTTTTGATGCAGGTGCTTCAGGATTTGATGCTGGTCAGTTAGGGGGAGGTGCTGGTGATTCAGGTTCAGCTCAGGAGGAAGAGCAAGATTGGGTAACAAGTATTTTTGGCAAACCTGGACTACCCTATGGCTACCATGGACATCAGGAGTGACACGATGATGATTCCCATCCGGTACCGTGGGATGGAATCATATGATTATTGGTTATGTTGGTATTCTTATGACATTCCTTTATTTATCATTGTCTGGTATCCACCCTACGGGGTGATGAAACATTTGTAATCTCCTTTGTTTTCTTTTATTTTCTGCATGGTACTTTATTTTGTTTGAACTATTTGGGATATTTTGGATGGTTGGTCTTTTGGAATGTTATTGAACAGGTTTGATCCGATTGATGGCAATACCTAGTGGAACCCAAGTGTGGGGGAGGACCTGTTGGATTTGTTTGATTGTGTGATCGTGTTAGTAGCTCACTATGATGTCATGTGCATATGCTGGCAGTAAGTTCAACGCAATATTTTTGATTGGCATCTTTATTAACATTGTTTCACACACAACTCTCGCACCTTCCGTTTTGGACTAAGTTTGTTTCTCCCGTCAACCAAATTGGACTTCCTTTTTAGAAAGAGCAATTTGTGGTGCGGGGTCGACTTACTTGTTTTGAAACGGAATGTGTCCATGATCCGGTATGTGTTCTCATTCTTTCTGTCAATTTTGCTTACCCCTATTTACCTTTGTTTTGACCGATTGTTGGACATTGAGGGCATTGTCCATCTTAAGTGTGTGTGTGGGGGGGGGGGTGGCAAATAGGTTTAAGCTACCGGATATATCTCTTTTGTTATTTTGCCATTGAGATTTAGCCGTTCTTGTGGATGTGTCCCTCTCGTAGGCTTTTGGGTTTTATCCAAGAGTAAGGGTTCTATCTTGAACTCTGAACTATGATGTGCATGTTTGAGAATGGTGGCTTTGATTTGGTAGGATGACGGAAGATGGTATGATTTGAAACTTGTGTTGAGCTTGTCCTTGTGGTAAATTGCTTTTGTCACTTAATTCATAATAACGTAATGAGCAATTTCACTACAAAATTTTTTCCTTGGTACAAATTTAATCTGCGAAATGTGTTCTGAACGGTTATTGGGCTAATCCTTGTGGATTGATAACATTACTTGCATACTCAAAATTCCCAAACACCTAAAAGTTGTGAGATTCATCATTCATTTATAGATGTGCTAGGTGTTGACGGTTTTGGTTTGATTGCCTTGTAATTTGTCCCTCTCTTAGGCTCTTGGATTTATTCGGGAGTAAGGGTTCCATTTCGAACTCTGAACTAAGATGTGCGAATTTGAGGTTAATTTATTCCATTTCCGGGTTACTTTCTTTGATACGAGTGTGCCGGTGATGTGTTGAGCTAGAACTTGACCTGGTGATCGTTACGAGACCGCAGTGAGATCACTTTTGTGATATAAGTACATTGGATGACGAATTGGCATATTAGGTTTAACCCATATTTTCTTTCTTTCTTTTAACCTTTGCTTTTGTATATTTTTACCTTTACTATACATACACTTTCTTTCCTTCCTTTGTAAACCTTTGTTGCACTCATCCTTAGTGCAAAGTACACTTATACATCCCTTTTAACTTAGCCTTTTTCTTTGTATATATCACTTATATATGTAAACGTTACCTAATTATACCTTACTATACCGATAGTCTAATCTGGGGGCCATTGATTGTCATTGGTTTGTTTGGATGGTTTGGGAGAGCTTCAGTGGGTTGTCTAGTGGAATATTCTTGTCTATGAGAATACGTCAATTGGTCAAGTTATTGAGGATTATCTTCGATTGTTCAAAGGAAGTAAGTGTTATAGACATGTTCATCATTGTAAGAGGGTTCCTACTAGTAGAGTAAAAGTGGTTCAATAATGAAAAAAAAAAAAAAAAAAAAAAAAAAAAATAAGAAAAAAAAAGAGAAAAAAAAAGAACTTGTGCTACTAGTCGGTGCTTCTCATTTTTAGATGTCTAAAGTTTTGTTGTATCATTAAGAATGGAAGACTTGGTTGAATTGAAGTTGTTTGAAGTTGATACACCACAATGGTGTCGGGTTTACTTGGTTACTTTTGGAGGTGTCTTAGCGGGATAACATCTTATGGGTTGGTGGCAATCAATGGTACGGGTTTTGATTAGACTATTTTGTACATATTTCATACATACCCTATACTTTTGATTGTTTCCTTTCATTTCTAACCTACACTCCCATACTCCATTGTAAATATCCATTATATATACCATAGCCTAACTATACAACCGTCCTATATGCCTATTTTGATGATGTACTTGGTGCTCACGCCATGTCGGTGGAGCTATGATCCTTGTTCAAGCCTATGGTAAGATATGCATCACGACCGAGCTATGAGTGATTCTTCATATATTCAACCCCAAAAGTAAGTTCGCTGGAGTAAGATTATTGTGATAGGCTCATTTGTTTCCCTATTGCTTAGTCGTGTTATTGAGGCTTGTGGATTGTTCAGATATTGTCAAACATTTCGGATTTTCATTTAAGATTAAAACTGCTTCACCAAAGTCCTTGTCATCGACATACTTGGTTTGGCTTCTTTTTGGAAATTTGTAATGTGTTTATGTAGCTTCGTGCCAAGGAATGCTTTTTGCTTAATTTCCAGATTTGCTTGAGGACAAGCAACGCTCAAGTGTGGGGGGATTTGATGTGACCAATTTATATAGATCGCCCACATCATTATTGGCCTTTTTCGTATGTGTTTTGAGTCGATTTGTATGCATTTGGCGCGTTTATGGTGTTTGTTAGTGCTTTCAGGTTCTTAGCAGGTTGCGCGTCCATTTGGTACATTTTCTGACGATTTTTTGGCCAAGAAGTTGACCCGAGTGTTCGAGTGATGTTGATAAAGAAGAACAAAGATTTCAGCAGATATGCACTGCGTCGCAGTGGGTGGGTTATTGCCCCACTGCGCCGCAGTCAAAGGGTGCCAAGGCCAAGCTTTTCAGAGATTTAACACTGCGCCGCAGTGGGAGTGCACTAGCCCCACTGCGCCGCAGTTACTAGAGAAGAAAGTTTCCAGGGGTATTCCACTGCGCCGCAGTGAGAGCACACCATGCCCACTGCGGCGCAGTGAGCTGCACGCGGAGATCAGGGTTTCAGCCTCTTTTGCATCATATTTGAAGGGGGTATAGATAGAAAACATAACCCTATTTCCCAACGGATCAAGCTTTCTTTCTAGGAGCTGTTCTAGGCGAATTCTTCGGAGGATCATCTCAAATTTCATCAATTGATTCATTGAAGATTTAAGAACACCCATCTAGATCGTATCTACTTATCCGTCTTGCAATTTCTATTCAAACAATTTGGTACAATATGTTCTATTTCTATTTCATTTGTTCTTTTCAATTTAGCATGAGTGGCTAGATTTATAATCATCCACTTTGATGAAACTTGATGAATGATATGATTGCAATATTTTAATTCAATAGTTGATTCAATTATCGTTGTGTCGTGATCTTTATCAATTAATCCCTTGTGATTTATTCTTTTGATGTTGATGGTTATGTGTTCATCGTTAGTGGTACTAGGTGAATATGTTTATCATTTCAATTCGATTGTCTATGGTTGTTTGTCACCGGTTCATGGTATGACGGTGAATGTCAAATCTATAATAGGAGTTAATCGGTAAACGTGTTTGGAAACGGTTGGTGGTACCACGTTTTAATTCACATAGGCATAATTGGTAATTGTATAATCAAGCAAACTAATTGTTGGGGAGATTTTCTAGGCATTGGTGGTACCACGTTTTAATTCACATAGGCATAATTGGTAATTGTATAATCAAGCAAACTAATTGTTGGGGAGATTTTCTAGGCATTGGTGGTACCACGTTTTCAATCACATAGGCATAATTGGTAATTGTATAATCAAGCAAACTAATTGTTGGGGAGATTTTCTAGGCATTGGTGGTACCACGTTTTAATTCACATAGGCATAATTGGTAATTGTATAATCAAGCAAACTAATTGTTGGGGAGATTTTCTAGGCATTGGTGGTACCACGTTTTAATTCACATAGGCATAATTGGTAATTGTATAATCAAGCAAACTAATTGTTGGGGAGATTTTCTAGGCATTGGTGGTACCACGTTTTCAATCACATAGGCATAATTGGTAATTGTATAATCAAGCAAACTAATTGTTGGGGAGATTTTCTAGGCATTGGTGGTACCACGTTTTAATTCACATAGGCATAATTGGTAATTGTATAATCAAGCAAACTAATTGTTGGGGAGATTTTCTAGGCATTGGTGGTACCACGTTTTAATTCACATAGGCATAATTGGTAATTGTATAATCAAGCAAACTAATTGTTGGGGAGATTTTCTAGGCATTGGTGGTACCACGTTTTAATTCACATAGGCATAATTGGTAATTGTATAATCAAGCAAACTAATTGTTGGGGAGATTTTCTAGGCATTGGTGGTACCACGTTTTCAATCACATAGGCATAATTGGTAATTGTATAATCAAGCAAACTAATTGTTGGGGAGATTTTCTAGGCATTGGTGGTACCACGTTTTAATTCACATAGGCATAATTGGTAATTGTATAATCAAGCAAACTAATTGTTGGGGAGATTTTCTAGGCATTGGTGGTACCACGTTTTAATTCACATAGGCATAATTGGTAATTGTATAATCAAGCAAACTAATTGTTGGGGAGATTTTCTAGGCATTGGTGGTACCACGTTTTCAATCACATAGGCATAATTGGTAATTGTATAATCAAGCAAACTAATTGTTGGGGAGATTTTCTAGGCATTGGTGGTACCACGTTTTAATTCACATAGGCATAATTGGTAATTGTATAATCAAGCAAACTAATTGTTGGGGAGATTTTCTAGGCATTGGTGGTACCACGTTTTAATTCACATAGGCATAATTGGTAATTGTATAATCAAGCAAACTAATTGTTGGGGAGATTTTCTAGGCATTGGTGGTACCACGTTTTCAATCACATAGGCATAATTGGTAATTGTATAATCAAGCAAACTAATTGTTGGGGAGATTTTCTAGGCATTGGTGGTACCACGTTTTAATTCACATAGGCATAATTGGTAATTGTATAATCAAGCAAACTAATTGTTGGGGAGATTTTCTAGGCATTGGTGGTACCACTTTAATTCAAGACCGTTTCATTTCAAGATCATTTCATTTCAAGAACATTTTCATTTTCAAGACCGTTTCATTTCAAGATCACTTCATTTCAAGAACATTTTCATTTCAAGACCGTTTCATTTCAAGACCGTTTCATTTCAAGATCATTTCATTTCAAGAACATTTTCATTTCAAGACCGTTTCATTTTCAAGACCGTTTCACTTCAAGATCGTTTCAATTTCAAGACTTAACCAAATTTCATCAAAATCCTAAGACGATCTCACTCAAGACGATCTCACTCAAGACGATCTCACCCAAGACGATCTTACCAAGGACGATCTTCTCAAGATCATTTCATTTCAAGAACATTTTCATTTCAAGACCGTTTCATTTTCAAGACCGTTTCACTTCAAGCGTTTCATCAAGATCGTTTCATTTTCTGTTCTTAATTCAATCCAATCTTTCAAATCAAATCAATCTCAAATGGCTTCTCGTGAAGCATTGGCATTGGGTTCAGATACAAGACCTCCAGTTCTCTACCGTGGTTCCTATGGACTATGGAAGAAAAGATTTATGGACTATGTGGAAAGTCAAACAAATGGTCATATGATGAAAGATTCCATCATTAATGGACTTGCCGTTCATCGCCATCCCACTACTGATGCAATAATTCTAACTCCTGATCTTTTGAATGCTGAACAAAAAGATCGAACAGCTGCAGATAACAGAGCTAGGTCATGCTTATACAAAGCTCTACCAGATGAAATCTATGGCTCTGTTGATTCTTATGATACGGCCAAGGAGATATGGGATGAGGTGGCTAGACAGATGGAAGGAGCTGACGTGACTTCGACGATAAGATTGACCAATATTTTGACTGAGTTTGACAACTTCGCGAAATTGCCTAATGAAACTCTTGAAGCTGTCTACTACAGATTCTGCAATGTCATAAATGAGATGAGGAAGAACAATGTCAAGAAAACAGAGATTGAGCTAAACATCAAATTCATCAAAGCTCTTGGTCCAGAATGGGAAGATTTTGGAACACAGATCAAGCAACATCAAAATCTGACCAAGTTCACCATTCATACTCTTTATGAATCTTTCAAACTCAATGAAAACCAAGTCCTAAACAAAGCTTCATCAAACAAAATGCCAGAAGTTGTATCTTCTGATCCTTTGGCATTGATAGTTGAGAAGAAGATTTCTGAAGCTCTTAACAGGCAAATGGTAGTTGTTTCTTTGTCTGATGAGGAGGGAGATGATCTGATGGCTACAAGAGATGGTGTTTCAGATGAACTATATCAAGCTCTTGCCGCGGTAACAAAGCATTTCAAGAGGAAATTTTACAAAGCGAGGCCAACAAACAACAATCTCCGCACTTCTTCTACAAGTGCATTTCCCAAGAAGGAACACTATCATCCAAGGAGTAATGAGCAAAGTAAAGCTAATGGATCAAGGTATGGTGAAAAGAAGGAAATTTATGAGAAACAAGTTGTTGAGAAAGGTAAGGCATCAGACAAAAAGTGCTACAATTGTGGTATTCCTGGACATTTTGCTGTTGATTGCAAACAACCTCGAAAGCGGAACTATGAGTATTACAAGCAGAAGATGCTGTTAGCCAAACAAGTCGAAGCAGGACATGCATTGCTAGCTGAAGATGACAAATGGCTGTTACTCACAGATGATGAAGATCAAGATCTCTCTGCTAATGTTTGCTATATGGCAAGGTTGGCCAAGAACAAAGTCTTTAAAGAAGAAAGCACTGATGATGAATACCCAGATGATGAGGTAAATCTCGACTCTACTTTTTCTTTGATTAAGGACAAAGAGTCATGTAGATTAGCCCTATCAGATTTAACAACTCATATCAATTCTTTAGCCAACAAAAACAAAAAGTTGAAAAATAGTATTTCATTTTCTAAAAGTGAATTTTCAAAACTTCTGGAAGAACATTCCAAATTACTTTTTGAACATGATGCTATTAAACAAGATTTTCAAGCATACAAAGATGAGATGTTGGTCAAAGAATGTGAGTTGAATGTCTCTCCTGATTCTAAGTTATTACAAAATGTCAAAATCTTGAAAAGACCATTCATGATCTTGAAAAGGCCAATCAAGATCTTGAAATCCAAAAGACCAATGAATGGCTTCGGGCAAATGCAAGACAAATGGATGTTGATGTAACACCCCGACTATAGCGGAAACACGAGATGCCACAGAACGACATGGTACAAAAGATTTAAGTAATAAACATCAACATAAAGTTTCAAATGCCATTCAAATTAAAAAGGTAACAAGTTCAAGTTGACGTTTAATAATCATTACATAACCAAATTCATAACCAAAAGATCAAATGTTTGCGTTACAAGTCCACATACAACAAGTAAACACATCATCCATGAAGCGGTCCAAAAGCTAACTTATTGCCCTAGACCTGAAAAGCATGAGAAAAAGTGTCAACTACGAGAGTTGAGTGAGTTCATAGGATTATGCTAACAACACACATATATTTAATCCAATTCAGTAAGGAATAAGTCATAAATTTCCAAGAATTTCATCATACTGTCCACACCCAAACCGTATGTTCAATCAATAATTTCCATCCATAATATAATATCAATACCTCTGGGTCAATGGTAAGACTACCATGACATAATTCGATGAGTATATGCTTGAGCCACTACTAAGACCGGTTATGTCCCAATAATCAATATATAATGTCCCAAATGATAAGATAATGATAAGCACATGCTGTCAATCACGTGCATAAAGATAACCAAGGGTCGTGCCATGGAGACGCCCATAAATATATAGTAGTTAGAGCACCGCGAGGCCAGACTGGCGATGAAGGTGGCCACCAAGGCAGACCAAACATCCCACCGTTACCTATAATAGTGGATGAAGGGACAAGTCCTAGTTGCGCAACCCTCTAACTACAGGCCTCAAATGAGTTAATAGTAGTGTACAGGGGACCACCGTTTGACAGTACTCAAGCTCATCATATAACATATAACACGTTGAACATACAATATAGTTCCCATATCATTATCATTATTTCAAAGAATCATTTCATAAGAGAAAGTCATTTTAATTAATCATGCTTTTCACCCCGCAAGTAAAACATATAAAAGAGTTTGAAAGGGGGCTATGACTCACTTGATTAGAGAGTGAATAGGGGCTGATCAAACGTGATTCCTCCGCTTAGATTTGTTGCGCCTCAAGCAAGCCTAAACCATAACGTATATATTCGCGGCGTAAGTTCGCGTGACATGAACTAGTGAGCTAGATCATGAGATGTATACTAGTAGACTTGCCCATCTTTGGTTGTTATTAGATTATGGAATTTAAGTGCATTATGATGTTCTTATTGTTTGGGTATAAGGGAGTTGGTGGTAAGAGTCGTTTTCTCATTATACGTTTTTGTACGTTTATTGGAATTTCGGTAGTTTGGCTTGGATTTATATGATTTCCATTGCACACTTTGCTTGGTAATAATATTTGACATTAGTGGTCTTATAATATAAATATTTTATGTATATTTTCTGATTTGTAAATATATATTTAATTTAATAATATTTAATTATTTATTTATTCACTTTATTGATTTATTTGCTAAATAAATCCTTAAAAATACTTTTAAGTGTCATAATTGTATTTATAAATTATGAATGATTTCATTTGAATTATCTTCTGATATATAAGCTTCTTAATTTATAATTTCATGATTTATACTTTTATTTGTGTATTTTCCATTTATTTTAATAATAATATTTAATTAATTGTTTTTACTTAATTATTTATCTTTAAATTATGTAACACATGTCTCTTGCCTTCTAGCTATTTTTCTCCAGTAGGTTTTAGTTATTTTTATCAATGGTTAAGATGATTTAACTTCATTCTTGATTTACATAATTTATTTATTGATTTTTATGTCTTTTAATTACCATTTAAATTCAATAATTCATGGAAATTCTTAGAAATCATCACCAAACATTTTGGTCTAAAATCTCAGGCCTTTTAGGCAACTTTTATTCATACAAAATCATATCAATTCAACCTCTCTTGTGTCTTGCTCATTTTGAGGGTTTTATGATTAAAAATCGTTTACCGAAATAGTGATTTTAGCCTTATTTCTTAAGCAATTAAAGTGCTTCAAAATGGATTTTCATTCTTGTTTCATTATTTCCAGAAAGTTCATCATATTTTGGTGTCCAAAATCGTGAGAGTGGTGGTGGTGTGATATGTGCAATTTAGTGCTTTCGGTTAGTGATTATTTGACCCGAAAAGGTGGTTTTTGAGCTTATTGTTGTCATGGACCAATAGATCTGAGTTTTGTGCTTTTATTTCAACATTTTTCCAGTAGGTTTATCATATTTTCTTGGTCATAAGATTATGGTGCATGTGTGTGCTCAAAATGCATTTTTGCGTGTTTTCGGTTTGTGATTTCTAGCTTATTTTAACATGTTTTTTCAAGCTTATTTTAACATGTTTTGATTCAAGCTTTATACCTTTGATATTTTACCAATTTTTCCAGAATATTAACATTCATATTAACATATTTTTCACTTATAACAAGTCCATATCCATCTCATAATCCAACAAAAGATCCAACTTTCTTAAATCTAGCATATATGCATTCGAATCAACACTTTTTACTATCAACTTTTATAGATCTAACTTTCCTCAATACAAAAACATCTTTTCTATGAAAAATCTCAGAATATACTCTTCAAAAATATACAAAAACATATAGATCTATCAACAAGAAAGTCACTTTAAAAGCTACGAATCTATAACCACACTTTTGGGTCTTAAACTTGTTGAATCCTTGGATCTTTCTTATTAGATTCGACATGCATGAGCATGGAAAGAAAGATCCTATCAACTTTGCCCTCATTAAGTGTATATTACAAAGAAAACAAGAAGAAAGTATGAGTTTTTGATAAAACCTTTGAATATAAACAAAAACGAGATTAGATCTAGTAAAAAGGATGAAGATTATACCCTCTTGAACTTGATTTTGGATGATGTAATAGGGCAGATTTTCGTGGCCTTCAAACCCCAATAACACCTTGAATCTAAGCCTAGAACAACCCTTGAACCTTGCTTGTATTAACCCTTTATTAATCTAACTTAAAACCCTTATTATTAGTAAGTGTTAATTTGATTTTTGATGGTGTTTTCCCTTGTTCTTGATGTGGCCGAAACTAAAGAGAAGAAGAGAGAAAGGAAGAGTTTTCTTGAGAGAGAAAAGAAGAGTGTAAGAAGTGTAAGTGTGTGTGTGAGTTTCAAGGGAGAAATGAAGAGTGTGAAGTTTGAAATGGCATGTGTATGGTGTAAAAGGGGGGGGGGGGCCTCATTAGGGCATGGGGAAGGGTTTTTGTATTTTTTTTTTTTTTATAAAAATGTTGTATATAATGTGTATGTATGTTAGGTGTAAGTGTATATATATTTTGTAAGGTTAAATGTGTTAGTTTGTAGTTATAAGTTGATGTTTGTTCTAATATGTGCATATGTATATATGTCATGTATATATGCTTGTATGTATACATTTTTGTGTTTCTAATATGTTACATAAGCCTTTGATTATAAACTTGTATTTATTTTAAGCATATATGTATGTATATATATATACTTATTATGATTTAAACGCTTTTATGCGCAAAAGAACTTATAACATGTTTTGAATTAGAAATTTTATTTTCGTGACCAAATTTTACTTAGATTAGCTAAATGATCAAATTGTTGGACCTTCGTAAGGATTTTTGATGGTTATCTCAACTTGTGAGACTTACATTATTGTTTAGATAATCTGATTGATCATAAATAAATTTTTTGTTAAATGGTACTTTATAATTCCTATTTAGAATTGAACAATAGCTTTAGATTGCTAATTTAGGGCATTATCTACTAGCTTTAAGTATAACTATGGCTTGCGAGATCATAGGCAACATAACTAGCTCATATATGATATTTAAAAAAAGTAGGGTTGTTACAGTTGATATTCTTAATAAAAAACTCCAAGGCAAGACCTTGTGAGCTTGTAAACAATATTAATTCTCGTACTTGTGTATCTACTGATATTAATGCTTGTAGACATGTTACTTTTAATTCTCATGTGAATGTTCGTACTTTTTATTCAAATGTGTTTGTTGATAATATGCTTGTCAATGCTTATGTTGATTCAAAAACATGTTTTGAATTAGAAATTTTATTTTCGTGACCAAATTTTACTTAGATTAGCTAAATGATCAAATTGTTGGACCTTCGTAAGGATTTTTGATGGTTATCTCAACTTGTGAGACTTACATTATTGTTTAGATAATCTGATTGATCATAAATAAATTTTTTGTGTTTCTAATATGTTACATAAGCCTTTGATTATAAACTTGTATTTATTTTAAGCATATATGTATGTATATATATATACTTATTATGATTTAAACGCTTTTATGCGCAAAAGAACTTATAACATGTTTTGAATTAGAAATTTTATTTTCGTGACCAAATTTTACTTAGATTAGCTAAATGATCAAATTGTTGGACCTTCGTAAGGATTTTTGATGGTTATCTCAACTTGTGAGACTTACATTATTGTTTAGATAATCTGATTGATCATAAATAAATTTTTTGTTAAATGGTACTTTATAATTCCTATTTAGAATTGAACAATAGCTTTAGATTGCTAATTTAGGGCATTATCTACTAGCTTTAAGTATAACTATGGCTTGCGAGATCATAGGCAACATAACTAGCTCATATATGATATTTAAAAAAAGTAGGGTTGTTAAGTTGATATTCTTTGTGGTGACCGTGATGATAATCTCTTTACCGTCAATCTCGATGATAACCAACCAACCGATAATATTTGTCTCATTTCAAAGGCTGCTTCAAAGAATTCTTGGTTATGGCATAGAAGGCTGTCGCATCTGAATTTTCAAACCATCAATATTTTGGTCAACAAGCATCTTGTTAAAGGCTTACCTGACTATAAGTATGAAAGTGAACATGTTTGTCCTTCTTGTGCTGTTGGGAAGATTAAGAGAGCTTCTCATAAACCGAAGAAATCTCCAAATTCTTTAGCACCTCTTCATTTGCTTCACATGGATCTTTGTGGGCCGATGAAAGTACAAAGCCGAAATGGGAAGAAATACATCTTGGTTATTGTTGATGATTATTCAAGATATACTTGGGTCAAGTTCCTTGCATCCAAAGATGAAACAACTCAGATGTTGATAGATTTCATCACTAATACTCAAGTAAATCTTCAACTTCCAGTTCGTTACATCCGTTCGGATAACGGAACTGAGTTCAAGAATGCTGTTTTTGATGAATTCTGCAAATCCAAAGGTATTACTCATCAATTCTCAGCAGTTCGCACCCCACAACAAAACGGTGTTGTTGAAAGGAGAAATCGATCGCTGGTGGAAGCAGCAAGGACAATGCTTGCATATTCCAAATTGCCATCCAATATGTGGGCTGAAGCTGTTGACACTGCATGTCACACTCAGAATCGGTCCATTATCAATCAGCGTTTCGAAAAGACTCCTTATGAGGTTATTAACAAATGCAAACCCAACATCAACTACTTTCATATATTTGGGTGTGTTTGTTATACTTTGAATGATCAGGAGAATCTTGGAAAGTTCGAGAAGAAAGGTGATGAAGGATATTTTGTTGGTTATTCCAAAACATCAATTGCCTATCGAATCTATAACCGTCGAACCAACACAATTCAAGAAACAATGAATGTTTGGTTTGATGAGATGTCAGGCATGATTTTTGAGCAAGAAGGTTTGCTGCCAACAAGTAATGATCCAAGAACTTCAAGTACTTCTACAAGGAATTCTACCTTAGCTTCAAAATTCAAGAAGTTTCCAACTCCAACAAGTGATGAATTAGATATTCTTTTTGAAGAATTCTATAATTCAAAACTGATTCATGATCAAGAACCTCAGGTCATCGTTGAACCAATTCAAAACAATGAACCTCTTCATAACAACGATCCAGTTCCTGACAATATTCATGAATCTTCATCAAGTTCTTCAGAGCAAGAATTTTCTTCTACTGATACTTCTCCACCATCCTCTCCTGATAATGCTTCTCAAGTGAATCTTGAATTTTGAATTTTGTATTTTGGTTTTCTGGAATGTGTCAAGAATTCCTTCAAAAGAGTTAAGGTTTAAGATTTAACATACCTAGCTTGGAGATAAGAAAGTTAAACCTCTTTTCATCCAGTGGTTTTGTGAACAAATCTGCAAGTTGAATGTCAGTACCCACAAAGTAGAGCTCGATGTCACCTTTCTCAATATGATCTTTGAGAAAATGATATCTAACATCAATATGCTTTGAGCGAGAGTGGTTTACTGAGTTGACTGCAATGGCAATGGCACTCTGAGAATCACAATAGATAGGGATATGATCATATTTCAGACCATAATCAGTTAGTTGTGTCTTCATCCATAAAACTTGAGCACAACAACTAGCCGCAGCCACATATTCTGCTTCAGCCGTTGATAGAGACACACAATTCTGTTTCTTGGAAGACCAACTCACAATTTTATCACCTAAAAATTATAGAGTACCGGAAGTGCTCTTGCGATCAAGTTTACAACCTGCATGATCTGCATCTGAATATGCAGTTAGATTGAATCCAGTATCCCTTGGATACCAGAGACCTAAATCGGGTGTCCCCTTCAGATAACGAAAGATTCGTTTCACAGCTTGATAATGTAAATCAGTTGGAGCAGCTTGATATCTAGCACACATACATGTTGCAAACATTATATCTGGGCGAGATGTTGTTAGGTACAACAACGAACCAATCATACTTCGATATCTCTTTTGGTCAAATGGTTTACCATTTGTGTCAGCATTTATGTTTGTTCGAGCAGCCATTGGGGTAGATATTGAAGAACATGAAGTCATATCAAACTTTTTCAACATGTCATTTATGTATTTACCTTGTGATATAAAAATACTAGTTGGTAACTGTTTGATTTGAAGACCCAAAAAGTAATTCATTTCCCCAATCATACTCATTTCAAAATGATTAACCATAAGAGATGAAAAGTTTCGGCAAAATGTTTGACTGGTCGACCCAAATATAATGTCATCAACATATATTTGAACAAGTAGAACGTGCTTACCTTGTTTGCGAATGAACAAGGTAGGGTCAATTGTGCCTTTGGTAAAGCCACCTCTTAGTAAGAAAGTAGATAAAGAATCATACCATGCTCGGGGTGCTTGCTTAAGACCGTAGAGAGCCTTGTCTAACCTGTAGACATGGTTTGGCCTTTGAGGATCAACAAAACCTTCTGGTTGATCAACGTAAACTTCTTCTTTGAGGTCACCATTCAAGAAAGCAGTCTTCACATCCATTTGAAATACAGTAAAGTTTCTGAATGTGGCATAAGCTAAGAATATCCGAATGGCCTCCATTCTTGCTACTGGAGCAAAAGTTTCGTCGAAGTCAACACCTGGTTGTTGGCAATAACCCTTTGCAACAAGTCGAGCTTTATTCCTTACTACCACTCCATTCTCATCCTTTTTGTTTTTGAATATCCACTTTATTCCTATTGGATCATCTTTTCTAGGATTTGGAACTAATCTCCATACCTTCAGTCTTTCAAATTGCGCGAGTTCATCTTGCATTGCTTTAACCCACTCTGGATCACGAAGAGCTTCAGATACGGTTTTGGGTTCGATGTTGCTAAGAGAAAGTGCAACAAGACACTCATTTACTGAGGTACGAGTAGTTACTCCTGCTTGTGGATCTCCAATTATTTGATCAGTAGGATGGTCTTTCTGCATACGTGTCCACTTGTGAGCATGAGGAAGAGGATCTTGTTGTTGAAGATCAACTTCACCATCATTAAAACTTGAGTTTTGTTGAGAGATGGAGTCATAACTTGGTATAACTCTTTCCTCATAAGCTGGATGATCAAAATCAAGTGGTACATACACATTTGGAGTGTTTAATGATTTGTTGTCTGAGTTAATCGAGAAGGTTGTTCTTGAACATTCACTTGAGAAGCATTATCAGGAGAGGATGGTGGAGAAGTATCAGTAGAAGAAAATTCTTGCTCTGAAGAACTTGATGAAGATTCATGAATATTGTCAGGAACTGGATCGTTGTTATGAAGAGGTTCATTGTTTTGAATTGGTTCAACGATGACCTGAGGTTCTTGATCATGAATCAGTTTTGAATTATAGAATTCTTCAAAAAGAATATCTAATTCATCACTTGTTGGAGTTGGAAACTTCTTGAATTTTGAAGCTAAGGTAGATTCCTTGTAGAAGTACTTGAAGTTCTTGGATCATTACTTGTTGGCAGCAAACCTTCTTGCTCAAAAATCATGCCTGACATCTCATCAAACCAAACATTCATTGTTTCTTGAATTGTGTTGGTTCGACGATTATAGATTCGATA
>CM067167.1:44368555-44401019 GCA_034093135.1 Erigeron breviscapus | reverse complement strand
TTGATCCTGAAGACTCTCAGCCTATCTCTTCAGTGACCAAGAGAAGAAGAACTGGCGAAGGGCCATCCCATTAAGTTCTCTTTTCAGTTATCTACTTGTAATTTTATTTACATTCTGTAACTTGTATAAATTTCATTTCCTTGTATAAATGAAGTTACCAGTTTGTAACCACAAGGTAGATAATAGATTAGATCTAACAAACCTAAAAGAAAAACCCAAGGCATTTATTGATCTATAAAAATGCCTTGGAAAACTTAGATAGATTTAATCGAACAAGTCTCTCCAGTTCACACTTGTACAGATACAAGGACTGAAAAAGACTTGCCAATATTTCTAGACAAATATGGGGAATTTGTTAGGACCAGTTTCAGTGAAACTAGCCAGTCTCCAGTTGCACCTAGAGACCCAGAAGATTTGTCCAGAAATATATTGAAGTCTAGTTGCATCGTACAGTTAACGCAACTGAAGACTTCCTCCAGTTGAGAACTGACCAGTTGAAGAATCCTTCCAGTTGAAGTCGAAGACAACAAGTGGAAGATAGAGAATGATAATGGCAGCGAAGCCCAGTTGACATTCTAGTCAGTTACAAACTGGAGACCATCAATGGAAAGCTCTTACAAAGCTTTACACTGATTATGAGGAATTGACTTTTATGCTTTATGTGCTTTTACCCGGATAATAAGATTTATATTATTATTTAAGTAATAAAAGGTACATAAAGCTGGTTGAATAAAGTTACTTTATACTGCAACTTTACACTGCATTTTAAGGAATTAAATGCTATTCCTTAAATGCTCTCAACCACATTTGTACGGCCAAAGTTTGCCTATAAATACAAGTCATTGCACAACAAGAATAAGAAGTGAAAACTTTACACTTTGCATACCTGCAATATTCTTGGTGAACTTGTGCAATATTCTCTCAATCGTAAAAAGGAACATTTCACAACTTTAAGTGTTTCGATTGTTTAGAGAAATTCCAAGTGTAGATCAATTGTAGTTCATAGGTTGTTAGGATATTTACATACTTTGTATTATCTTGGTTCCGCAACAACCTTGTAATTTATTTAAAGTTAATAAATAAATTACACTTGAAAATTACATATTGTCTCGCCAATTTACTTTACAAGTTATTTGTATTATTGCATTGTTCTTTACTTATTGTTACTTAAATAAGTAATCTATCTAGAACTTGGTATATACTCCTGTAACTGGTCGTCTCCAGTTCAGTGCTTATATTGCAAAGTAACTCCACCATCGACATTGAGGTGTCTTCAGGTAGTATCATCTATTGAGTTGGAACTTACATTGTATTTTTATTTTTGTCTTAGTTAAGTTTGTAAATAGCCAGAGTCATAAAAATACAAAAAGAGTGTCTAGTTTAAGTTTGTATATAGTTAGTGTCATAAAAAAAAATATGAAAAATGAGAAAATAAAATAAATAATAAGATAGAGATTTAAGTTGATGCATTCAGATGATTAGAAGTGAGGATAACTTTAGCTTTTAAGCCTGCTTAATCATAATATAACTGCTCAGTTCAGTGATTACAATTTAGGATGTATCGGTAGACACAAAGTACCAAGGTTTCCTTCAATCTGAACTTAAATTTATACAATGTTCTTGTGGGAAACATATTCAAATATATGGCTGAGAATGCTTGCTTTTCAGTAATGATTAGATCTGGTCCTTAAATTCTGTGAAAGATCTAGCATTATTATAGGATTTATTCAGTATATATGTGAAAACTTCTACAAGTCATGAGCATGAAAGTTAAATTTAGTTATAATGTGATAATTGTTATGAATGAAATCAAAGTTAAGGGCTAATGTGGTCTTTGAGATTTGGAAAAGTATGTCCTTGGGGTGTCTTTGTATACCTAGCCTACCTAAAGCTTCCAACTTGGGATAGGTTGTCAGAAAGTTCGCTACACGGGTCTCATCGAAAATCACGGGTTCCTTAAAATAAAGAAATGCAAAAGCAAATGAAAGTTTAATCGCAAAATGCTAAATTGATCAAATGAAATAAATCTAAAAAGTGTCACATGCTTTTTTAAGGAAGTTTTTGGATATATATTGAATATTTGTTATTTTAGTGCTTGTGTTGATTACGGGAATATATCTGAACGTGGGTCACATAAGTTCGCAAACTAAAAAGTGGCATGAGTAACTTACTAGGTTACATGGTGACTGTCCTTGGCTCAAGTAATACAAAAGTGCCACAACCCAAAGGAAACTGGAAGTACCGAGTGTTTAAGAGGACAAACATACCGGTAATCGTTGTTGGGTCACTGTTCATAACTAATAATAAGAGAATTATTCTCACCGCAGGCTTATGTAATTGCTAATCTGATCTAATCCGCAGAAACTTAAAATTTCTTGTATATAAATAATGTAGTTTAAGTTTAAAGCATATGATAAGTGAATTCCCAAGATACTGAATTCCCCAAATGAAATAAATCTAAAAAGTGTCTCATGGTTTGTTTAAGGAAGTTTTTGGATATATATTGAATATTTGTTATTTTAGTGCTTGTGTCAATTACGGGAGTATATCTAAATGTGGGTCACATAAGTTCGCAAACTAAAAAGTGGCATGAGTAACTTACTAGGTTACATGGTGACTGTCCTTGGCTCAAGTAATACGAAAGTGTCACACCTAAAGGAAGCTGGAAGTACCGAGTGTTTAAGAGGACAAACATACCGGTAATCGTTGTTGGGTCACTGTTCATAACTAATAATAAGAGGATCAATTCCTCACTTGCAGGCTTATGTAATTGCTAATCTGATCTAATCAGCAGAAACTTAGAATTTCTTGTAAATAAATAAAGTAGTTTAGATTTGTAAGTCTCAACTCAATAGATGGTACTACCTGAAGACACCTCTATGTCGATGGTGGGTTTACTTTGCAATATAAACGTTGAACTGGAGACGACCAGTTGCAGTGAGTGTATACCAAGTTCTGGATAGATTACTTATTATCGTGACAATAAGTAAAAGACAATGCAATAATAGAAAGTACTTGTAAAGTAAATTGATGAGACAAAATGTATTTTTCAAGTGTAATTTATTTATTAACTTTAAATAAATTACAAGGTTGTTGCGGAACCAAGATAATACAAATATGTAAATATCCTAACAACCTATGAAATACAATTGATCTACATTGGGATGTCAACTTTGGCTGTACAGATATGGTTGAGAACATTTAAGAAATAGCATTTAATTCCTTAAATTGCTGTGAAAAGTTACAGACTAAAGTAACTTTTCTCAACCTGCTTTATGTACCTTTTGTACTTTATACATAGATAAATCCTTTTATCCGTGTAATAGCACATAAAGCATAAAGGTCTTTTCCTCGTAATCAGTGTAAAGCTTTGTAAGTACTTTACACTGATGTTCTCCAGTTTGTAACTGAGTAGAATGTCAACTAGGCCTCGCTGCCATTGTCATTCTCTATCTTCCACTTGTTGTCTTCGACTTCAACTGAAATGATTCTTCAACTGGTCAGTTCTCAACTGGAGGAAGTCTTCAGTTGCGTTAACTGTACGCTGCAACTGGACTTCAATATATTTCTGGACAAATCTTCTTTGTCTCCAGATGCAACTGGAGACTGGCCAGTTTCAGCAAAACTGGTCCTAACAAATTCCCCATATTTGTCCTGAAATATTGCCAAGTCTTTTTCAGTTCTTGTATCTGTACAAGTATGAACTGGAAAGACTTGTTCGATTAGATCTATCTAAGTTTTCCAAGGCATTTTTATAGATTCAATAAATGCCTTGGGTTTTTCTTTTGAGTTTGTTAGATTTAATCTATTATCTACCTTGTGGTTACAAACTGGTAACTTCATTTATACAAGGAAATGAAATTTAAATAAGTTACAGAATGTAAATAAAATTACAAGTAGATAAACTGGAAAGAGAACTTAATCAGATGGCCCTTCGCCAGTTCTCCTTCTCTTTGACACTGAAGAGATAGGACGAGAGTCTTCAGGATCAATGTTCAACTTCAGCTCCAGATTCTCTTTATGTTGAATCTTGCCCTTTAAGAAGTTGACCCATGCTTTCTCAAACCTATTCTTTTGTTCCTTAGCTTCCAAAAAGTTCACCATCTCTACCCATTCAGAGAACCCATATTGCATCACACCAGGATTGTCAGTTTTAACTAGTGGCCCTCTAGTATAACTGACTTCAACATGAAAGAACTTGGTGCCTGGCTTGATTGTTACAAAAACACCATTAATTGCCCCACTGTGCTTTCTGGTTGCCATGATCTGCGAATAATAGTTTCTGGATTCAGATTCATTTGAGATTTTAATAGTCCCAGCTCCAGCAGCCTGCACAGCAACCTTGATGTCATCATTTGAGACTTTGCCAGTTGGTTCAAGAAAGGTTCTAAGATCAGCATCTCTGTGTAGTGGTTTTCTTGGTTGAGGGTTCCTTCTTGGTGGATTCAAGACCCTATTTATAACCTTCTTCACATTTTCAATTCTTTTAAGAATCCCACTGGCCCAATTCTCTTTCGCCTTCTCCACTGATATGTTCAGATTTCTGGCATCATGCTCAGCTTCATCATCAGGATAGTGTATGTCCAGTTCAATATCAAGCATTTCTTTTAACATGTCCACTATCCTTGCATCATCTTTCACTCTGGCATATTCCTCCTTTGTGATTCCCAACAGGTGGGCATCACTTATATCAAGCAATTTTATCTTAGCCAGATGTTCTCTGGCTTCAGCTTGGTTTGCTTGTTTCATTTTCTTTATTTCTTTGATTTGATCTCCAAGCCTTGCCAACCGTTTGCTATCACTTTCTAAGACTGGAGGAAGCAAATCAACATTGCCAGTTTCCAACATTGGTACATCAGTGGCCGGCTGGGCAGATTCATCAGATGCTATTCCTTTGCCCTTATCCACATTCCCCCTATCAATCATATCTTCATATTCTCCAACCCTTTGCTCACCAGTTTCAGTACTGGAAGCCACTACCATTTCTCTACCAGTTTGACTTCCAGATGGAGTACTTTCAATTGCAATTGGTGCAAGGACTTCACGTTTTTCCCCCTTGGCAGCATCTAGACCTGCCCTTATGACTTCCCATTCAGAATGGTGAGATGGCAACCGGTCAAGAGGCTGCCATGATTGTATGTCCTTGCATTCTTTGAAGATTGTGCACATCATCCTGAAAGACCTCCACAGATGGTTGGTCTCTTTAGACTAGGTCAAAACATTTGCTGCAACCTGTTGCTGACCAGTTGTCAATTCATCCAAGGTCTTAGAATCCTCATCAAGGCCAGAAACAACCTTGTCCTTAACCTCTTCATCCTTTTTCTTTAAAATTTCCACTTTAGTTGTCAGTTTGTCAATAGACTGAGTATGATTTGATACCTGGGTGTTTAAAGTATCTATGCTGCCCCTCAACTGGTTGATCTCATTAGTGAGTGGGGCCAGATCAACCTGAGGAGTGGCCAGCTTGGTGATCTCAGCTATCCCCCTTTCAATTAGTTGTATTTCTCTTGCACCCAGCGTATCATCAATCTTCTGACCAACTGAAGTCATCAACTGCTGCCCAAGCTCAGTCACATTCAACCCAGGTTTTCAACTAAATCCTTAACCTGCTTTTCAATCTCCCTTAAATCAACTTCAGATCTTCTAACAGTGTTACCCAGCAAATTTGAGATTGAGGTTGTGACTTTGGTCTGAGTAAGGTCAAAGGCTTCTTTTAAAGAAGTGGCCAGATTGTTGCAGCCAGAGACCAACTCATTGAGCTTCTTAAACACCAAGTCTTCATTGGTTGAAAACTTGTTAATCCCCAGATCAACCACTTTAATATTGGTCAAATGATCCTTGTGGTATCTGGAGAAAGACTTGGTGTTTTTGTCAAGTGTCTTTTGAATATCCTCCACCCTGGTAAGAAGATTTTGGATATCGGCTTGGAAAGATACAAATTGACTGTCCAGTGACGGAGGGGAAGGTGTCACTAGACCAGCAGTAGATGCCACTAGAGCCACTGGGGAAGGTACTACAAGAGTAGCCTGATCAGATGGTGACTCAGTGACAGTTGAAGAAATAGGAGGGGTTGTAGAAGAAGGAACAGAAGTAACAATGTGTTGATCATGCTGAGAATGCTCAGGTGTGATCAACGGTGGCGGTGGTGGTGGTGGCATTTCTCGAAGGAGTGAGAACTGCCCAGATGGTGATGGTGCCATACGTCTGTTTCCAGATATATAGCTATAAGTGGGAAGTGGATTTTCAGTAAGCTCATTTTCTTGAGATGGTAAAATTGAAATTGAAGCTTCTGGAAGAGACATGAGATGAAGGGTTTTGATCTTGTACAGAAGACTTAAAAATCTCAATGTCTGAAGCAGTACCTTCAGAATCCGAAGATTCAATAAGGATTTCCTCGTCATTAACACTCATGTCCAGATCCATGAATGTAACTGAGGGCTGACCAGATGGGTCAGTCTCCAGATGACCTTCTCCAGTTTTCTGGAAGGTTGCATCTGTTGGAGGATCAGTTACCGAGGTAACTTCACCAGGGATAGAGGTCACTGGGGTTACCTCAGTTATAATTGCTCTATCCACAATCATAACATCATCAGCCGCAGAGTTTGGAACCTCAGTCTCCAGCAGTGACTGGCCAGAGACGTCGTCAGTTCGTTGCAAGAGAAGTGTCAGAAGATAGGCCGTGGACACTTTGTGCAGACTCTGACTCTATTCTGGGTTGGGGTAGCCCAGTATCATCTTCACCACCCTCTCCTACAGAAATTGCGAGGGTGGCTGCTTGCGGTTGTCCCATTTGACTTTCTCCAGGTTCCTGTTGGGAGGAAACTGGAGGGCTGGTTTGGTTTCTACTGTCAGTGGCAAGTGCTGACTGAGTCCTAGGGTGACGTGTTCTTTTTGCCTTTAGAACACCTGAAGGACCTGTTGGGAGGTCTCCAGGGTAGATGGTTAAGGGGACAGACACGCTGGAGCTAGAGGGGTTAGACTGTTGCCCGGGTTCGGCAATGGTCACGATTCCAGCAGACGAACCGGTGGGTCCCTCATTGTTTTGAGGCCCGCCCAGTTGTCTTTCCGACTCACCTTGGACTGGTGCATCAGTTTTAGAGAATGCCAGCAACATTCTCTGAGGGATCTCAACCTCCCCATCGACAGATGTTAGGGAGTCAAGATTCCTCAGCAACTCTGGGATAGTGTACAGTGATAGAGTATTATGATATTCCTCACTGCCCAGAAGTTGTAGGAAACAGAGTGACAAGTACTTGGAGAAGGGGATGCATAATCCCCTGGAGCCCTTTAGTTTAATCACCAAGCTTCTGAATAAAATATCAGCAAAGTCCACTCTGAGTCCATTCCACAAGCAGTAAGCCATCTCTGCTTGTGTGGAGTTGATCTGGTCCAATCCACCAGAACTCCCACCCATGCTTTCAACTAGGTGAATGAAGAAGTACCTCCAGGATGGTGAGAGGCCCTTCATAGTCATAGCACCTTTTACTTTCAATACCCCATTTTCCAAACACTCTTTGTTTCCCATATCAAGGAGTACTTGGCGAAAATTAATGTTTTGGGATATCACAACTGGAGACTCACCCTGTCTCCAGTAGTTGAGGTGCAGAGCATCCCTCAACGTTTCTGCAGTAATGGCACACTGGACTGATCCATCTTTAAGGGTGAAAGAGATAGATGAACAATCTTCTGAAAGTTCTGCTGTGTACCAAAACTCACACAAGTACTCATGGTACATCTTGCGTGGGTTGAGGGAAAAAGACTCGCCGAGGGGAGAATCACGAAGAAAAGCTTGGATTCTCCCGATTAAAGTATCGGCGGCTTGAGTCCCTCTCAAACTGGCCATTGGATTGTTTGGATTTAATTTTATTGATGCAGAATTTGAAGGGGCACCACTGGCTCGTTTGACATTTTGTGATGGATTGTAAGGGACTGTAAGCAGATTTACATCCCTACTTCTAGATTTAGGTGCCAATTTAGATAGATTTGAATATGAAACTGAATATTTGGGAATTAGGGCTTTGATTTATGAAGCAGAGAGAGGAATGAAGAGTTTGATGATGATTGGAAGTAAATGAAAGAATGTAAAAGAAAGTAAATGTGATCGGAGTAAATAAGGGGTATTTATAAGGAAAATTATGATCCCAATGAAATACCAAGAATTATTTTATTATCAAAACTCAATTTTGTAGATATTTTTACAAAAGTTAATTTGAATTTTGAACTAACAATTTAATTCTTCGTGTCAGCATTAAATGCTACGACGGCTTAACTTACCCACGCGCCCACTAACTTTCATATTCCCAATAAAAACAGTTGTCTTTTACAAAAATGACTTTAAACACGTCATATGACGATATTGAGTGGGTTAAAACACTCGAGTACCATCACGTGTCACAAATATTGACCAAGTATTTTCTAACGTTATGAAAATCTGGTTGACCACCAGTTTTAAGACAAGACTGAACCTGTACACTGGAGGATTAGTCCAGTGCCAGTTTCCAACTGGAGAGTTCTCAGTTGCCATTTTCAAACAAAAAAATTTTGGTAAGAAAATTTATTTTGAGTCTTTCCCCCTAAAATGGTGATCCAGAAATCGATTAGTGCCAGGATAGTATCACAAAGGCGTTCGATAGCCTGGCGAGCAAAGATTATCTAGACCTCCTCAACTGGAGAACTTCATCAGTGTCACTGACGCGTTCATAACAAAAATCTCCAGTTTTAAGGATTTAACATTCCCAGTTCGCTGATGAGATGTTTAAAGGTTTTCTCATCAAGAGGTTTTGTAAAAACATCAGCGAGCTGTTTGTCAGTGGGAATGAAATGTATTTCAATGTCTCCTTTCATAACATGATCATGAATGAAATGATACCTGATGTCAATATGCTTTGTCTTGGAGTGCATCACTGGGTTGTGAGATATAGCAATTGCACTGGTGTTGTCACAAAAGATTGGGGTCCTTGTATACTTTTGACCATAATCTAGTAACTGGTTCTTGATCCAGAGAATCTGGGCATAGCAACTGGCTGCAGAAATGTACTCTGCCTCAACAGTGGACATAGAGACTGACGTCTGCTTCTTGCTGGTCCAACTTACCAGTTTTCCTCCAAGGAAATGACAACCACCAGTTGTTGATTTTCTATCTATCTTACAACCTGCATGATCTGAATCTGAATAACCCATTAGATCTAACCCTGAGCCTTTAGGGTACCAAAGACCAAGGCTAGGACACCCTTTCAGGTATCTGTTAGGTCGGAAATCGACCAAGTATAATTTGTTCAGAAATAGCTTGAAGTTTAGTGAAGACGTTTGTACAGAATTCTGAGGTATCTCAGAATTCCTTCACTGAAGCTTCACTTCAGTTCAGATCAAGGCAAATCTGAAGCATTCATTCTGAAGTCAAAGACTGAAGTATGAAGAAGAGAATCATCTCAGAAGCGAGCAAAGAGTGATTCTACCAGATCGAAGACTGAAGCATCTCAGTATAAAGTATTAACAACACTTTACACTGATTACGAGGAAGACTTTTTACTTTACATACCTTTACCCAGTTAATAAATTTATCTATTAATAAAAGGTACAAGGTAAAAGTATGGGTTTGGAACATAGTACTATAAATCACATCAACTGACTTATATACTCTTCCTAGTTGAGCACATAAGGAATTAGGTTTAATTCCTTAAATGCTCACAACCACATTTGTACGATCTTGTCCACATCATCATGGACTTGGTCTATAAATACAAAGTCTTCTCACAACTTGCAAACAGCTTGAAACTTTAGCATTGCAACTTGTGAGAAATACTCTAAGTAAACTTACGAGTATTTCCAAGTTATTTAGATCACTTGTTTTTCAGGATTGTTTAGATACTTACACTTGGGTGTTTATCTTTGTTCCGCAACAATCCTTGTATTTGTTTATATATCAATAAATCAAATACATTATAAAGGAAACAACGTGTCTCAATGCTACATACTTGATTATACATATATATATCTTATATAGTTTCAGCCATTTAGTTCTTATTATTTACTTTAAGTCAATTGCTTCTTGTTATCCATATCTGGATCGTAAACTTAACTTGTCCATCAAGATTAGTTGTACTTGCCAGTCGGGTTTAGTTAATCATCTATATTTGGGACTCACAATTGGTATCAGAGCCTTAAGGTTGAATTATATCAATTCATTAACCTTTGATCTACATAGATGGCTGACTTTCAACAAGAACGTCCTGACCCTAATAACACTACTCCACCCCCTGTCATCAACAACAATATACCATCTCACAATGTACACATACACTTTCCAAACAATCCTGTTCCCAAGTTTGATGGGAACAGTGAAAACTTTCAAACATGGAAAGCTTGCATGCTAAAGTATATTGTTGGTGTTGAAAGACATTTGCCCGATATCTTAAAAAAAGGACCCTTTGTCCCCATGAATGCTTCTACTGTTGTCAGAAATACCGATGGGACTCCTAGGCAGTCACCTAAGGAGAAGGATCATTGGTCTGAGGAAGATCATAGACTTGTAGACCTTGACACCAAGTTACAGAATATGATCTTATATGCAGTTCCTGAAACCCTAATGCCCACTCTTGTTTTACTTGAAAACTCCAAATTAATGTGGGAGGAACTAATGACACAGTTTGAAGGCACAAATGAGACAATTGTCACAAGAAAAGTTGCTTTAAACAAAAGATATGAGTCTTTTTTTGCTGTCCCTGGGGAAACCTTAACTCAAACTTACATCAGATTCACAAATTTGGTAAATCAACTGAAAGCCCTGGGTGTAACCAAAGATAAAGAAATTTTGTTGGAAAAATTTTGTGACATTTTACCTTCCAAATGGGAAAATTTAATCTTGGTCTTGAGACAAGGCAAAACTTTGCACAGTCACACTCTTGCTTCCCTTTATGGAGCCTTCAGATATACTGAAGAGAACAAAGCTGAGAGAGCTATGGCTGAGCAAGATGCCAAGAATCATGTTTCTACCAGTTCTGGTATAGTTCAGTATTCTGAACCTCATAGCACTGCTCTACTATCTTCTGAGAGTGACATTTCTGACTCGATGAAGAAGATGGTTTCTGAAATGTTAAAAACTGGTGTCTCTGGTAATGTTACTCATGATTGTGATGAGAATGACAATGATGATCTGGTTGCCATGCTGGCTAAAACGTTCAATCGTTTTAAGGCCAAGTCAAATCGATCTGGCAAACCCTTTGCTTCCAGTGCTTCTATTGACAAGTCCAATCTTGAATGCTTTAAATGCGGCAAGAAAGGACATTTCATGAAGGAATGCAGATCTAGTCAACCATCATCATCATAATCTGCTCCTAACCATTCTATTTTTCAGAAATCTGATGACAGCTATAAGGCCAAATACAAGAAGTTAAAGGCACATATGGCTCTTCTGGCACAAGACAACTCAAGCAACAGTTGTATGATTGCCAAAACTGAAAAATGGGAAGATTCTGATGAATCGTCTGATGATGAAGAAGAAGTTAGGGACATGTGTTTCATGGCACAAGAAGATCAAGGTCATTTGGTCAAATCCGATGTTGAATCTGGTCGCTGGGTGGATATTGTAATGAAAAAGGTCAGTAATTTTGGCTTTGAAAATAATGAGGAACACAAACTGGACCTTTTGGTTCTTTTAGAGGCTGACATCTCTTTTGTTGAGACAGTGCGTTCAGAAAGCCTAAAAATGTTTGAAAATAATGCTTCTGAACTGAACGCCAGTCATGCCAGACTAAAAGAACTGAAAGATGTTCAATTGGCTCTAAAAAGTTATCAGTCTATGGTTGCAACTTTAGAATTGGAAAAGGAAGAATTAAAATCCATCCTTGAAAAAGAACAAGCAATTATTAAATCTTGGATGAAAGCACCAAGGCCAGATGCTGCAATTAAAAATACTTTTGCATCACAAAGAGTAGCATATGAGTCTGGTGATCTTCATTTGGCATCTATAATCACTGATTTAGATGCTCTTCCAAAGGAAATAAAACCTGAAATCATTTTTCCTAAAGTTGGCAAGCAGAAAACTGTAACTAATAAAGCCCAGGAACAATCTGAGGGTAAATCTGAAACAGCTCAGACAACTGTTTCAGAAGGGAAGGCTAAATCCAAAAAGCCATTCCCTCAGACTTCATCTAAGGTTTCTAAAGACCTAAAGAAGAAGAAAAATTTCTCCCCCACTGAGCCATCTACCTCAGATTCAGGTAAGGCTCAGATGTCTAATGAAGAATCAATTTTGTTAAGGTTAGAAAGTCAATTTCAACTATTGGCTAGACAAGTGCAGAGCTGTAATGCACATTTAAAAAATGTTGAAACTCCTCCTCTTCAACCTAAACAAAACACAAAACCTTTTTCTAAGCAAACCAAGAAGAAATCTGAAAAGAAAAAGGTTGAAAACCCCATCAAACCAACTATTTTTCTGTCATCTGAAATAATGACTAAAATCCCCTTTGATCCTTCTGTTCCTTATGAACCAAAGAAATCTGAGACTGCTAAGGGAGAGTCTAGTGAACCCATCCAAAGATGGGTTCCTAAAAAGAACTAATCTTTGTTTGTGTGCAGGGAGACCGAAAGAAGAATATATGGTTTCTGGACAGTGCTGCTGGCCGAACCATGACTGGTTATCAGACCCTGCTAGAGGAATATAGGGTGCAAGAGGGGCCCTCAATAGTTTTTGGAAATGATGGTAATGGGAAAACTGAGGGATATGGTGTGGTGAATAATGGTCAAGTCAAATTCACACGTGTTGCATATGTGAACGGTTTGAAATATAACCTGATCAGTGTCAGTCAACTGTGTGATGATGGCTTCAAGGTTTATTTGATATTTCACAAGGCACCATATTCAACAGGGATGGAAAGGTGGTACTGATTGCACCAAGGAAGGGAAACATTTATGTCATTGATATGAATCCTTCCACCACTGAACAATGTTTTTACTCAAAGGCAGATGAAGACACAAACTGGTTGTGGCACAAGAGATTATCCCATCTAAATTTCAAAAACATTAATAAGTTGTCTAGAAAACAACTTGTTGATGGGATACCCTCTATGTCCTTCAACAAAGACAAGCCATGTCCAGGTTGTGAAATGGGTAAGCAGAAAAGAGCTTCATTCAAGACAAAGCAAAGCTTTAGTATAACTGAACCTCTTCACTTGCTTCACATGGACCTTTTTGGACCAGTGAATGTTCAGACCAGAGCAGGAAAGAAGTACACCCTTGTCATCGTTGATGAATATTCAAGATACTGCTGGGTGATTTTCCTCAGATCCAAAAGTGAAGCTGCTGCTGAAATCATTGCTCTCATCAAACAAATTGAGCTCAAGCACAAGCGAAAAGTTTGTCAGCTCAGAAGTGACAATGGCACTGAATTCAGAAATGCCACTCTGGAGTCCTTCTGCACTGAAACTGGCATATCTCAGAACTTCTCCTCAGCCCACACACCAGAGCAGAATGGTGTTGTAGAAAGAAAGAATCGTACACTGATTGAAGCTGCTAGAAGTATGTTGAATGAATCAGGTCTTCCCAAGAATTTCTGGGCTGAAGCTGTTGCAACTGCATGCTATACTCAGAACAGATCTGTTTATGTCAAAAGACACAAGAAGACCTCCTATGAAGTACTCAGAAATAGAAAGCCTAATATTGGATACTTCCATGTATTTGGGTGTCCAGTATACATTCTGAATGATTCAAGTCAGCTTGGAAAATTTGATGCAAAAGCTGATGAAGGATACTTCCTAGGATATTCATCAAATCGCAAAGCCTTTAGAGTCTTTAACAAGAGACTTGAAAAGGTTGATGAGTCAATTCATGTTACCTTTGATGAATCCAATTCTGCAATTTTTAAAAATTCCATTCCTGTACCACCCTCAGAAAGTCCAATAAGTTTTGGTGATTCTGATCCTATTGCTGAAACTGAACAGTCACCTGAACATGCTTCTGAACATCTCCGTTCAGAACCAGTATTAAACAAACCAAGCAACATTCCATTTTATCCTCCAGTCAGTTTCAAACTACCTTCTGAACTGACTATTGGATCAGATGTACATGTTGTTTCTCCTCTGATATCAGGCTCCACTGAGCAACCTCATTCTGAAGAATTTCATGATGCAAGTCATGATCTGCAGGAAGAAGAAGAAGCTGAAAATGTATTTTCTGACGCTCCTCCTGAAGTTACTCAGAGAAGTTCTTGCACTGATATCAGTATTCATCCTGGTCAATACTCTAAATGGACAAAAGCACATCCAATCGAGCAAATTATTGGAGAGTCCAGTAGAGGGGTTCAGACCAGAGCAGGAAAGAAGTACACCCTTGTCATCGTTGATGAATATTCAAGATACTGCTGGGTGATTTTCCTCAGATCCAAAAGTGAAGCTGCTGCTGAAATCATTGCTCTCATCAAACAAATTGAGCTCAAGCACAAGCGAAAAGTTTGTCAGCTCAGAAGTGACAATGGCACTGAATTCAGAAATGCCACTCTGGAGTCCTTCTGCACTGAAACTGGCATATCTCAGAACTTCTCCTCAGCCCACACACCAGAGCAGAATGGTGTTGTAGAAAGAAAGAATCGTACGCTGATTGAAGCTGCTAGAAGTATGTTGAATGAATCAGGTCTTCCCAAGAATTTCTGGGCTGAAGCTGTTGCAACTGCATGCTATACTCAGAACAGATCTGTTTATGTCAAAAGACACAAGAAGACCTCCTATGAAGTACTCAGAAATAGAAAGCCTAATATTGGATACTTCCATGTATTTGGGTGTCCAGTATACATTCTGAATGATTCAAGTCAGCTTGGAAAATTTGATGCAAAAGCTGATGAAGGATACTTCCTAGGATATTCATCAAATCGCAAAGCCTTTAGAGTCTTTAACAAGAGACTTGAAAAGGTTGATGAGTCAATTCATGTTACCTTTGATGAATCCAATTCTGCAATTTTTAAAAATTCCATTCCTGTACCACCCTCAGAAAGTCCAATAAGTTTTGGTGATTCTGATCCTATTGCTGAAACTGAACAGTCACCTGAACATGCTTCTGAACATCTCCGTTCAGAACCAGTATTAAACAAACCAAGCAACATTCCATTTTATCCTCCAGTCAGTTTCAAACTACCTTCTGAACTGACTATTGGATCAGATGTACATGTTGTTTCTCCTCTGATATCAGGCTCCACTGAGCAACCTCATTCTGAAGAATTTCATGATGCAAGTCATGATCTGCAGGAAGAAGAAGAAGCTGAAAATGTATTTTCTGACGCTCCTCCTGAAGTTACTCAGAGAAGTTCTTGCACTGATATCAGTATTCATCCTGGTCAATACTCTAAATGGACAAAAGCACATCCAATCGAGCAAATTATTGGAGAGTCCAGTAGAGGGGTTCAGACCAGAAGAGCCACAAGCGATCAATGCTTAAACGTCAGCTTCTTATCTCTAATTGAACCCAAGAAGATTGACGAGGCTATGCAAGACCCAAGCTGGGTTGAAGCCATGCAAGATGAGCTCAACCAGTTTAAAAGAAACGATGTATGGGAACTCGTTCCTTGTCCCAGTAACCTGAAGAAGGAACCAATTGGGACAAGATGGGTCTTCAGAAACAAGATGGACGAAGATGGTCACATCATAAGAAACAAAGCAAGACTTGTTGCAAAAGGATATGCACAAGAAAAGAGGGAATAGATTTTGATGAAACTTTTGCACCAGTTGCTAGACTTGAAGCTATCAGAATATTCTTAGCTTTTGCAGCTCATCATCAATTTAAAGTCTATCAAATGGATGTCAAAAGTGCATTCCTGAATGGAGAACTAGAAGAAGTCGTTTATGTGTATCAACCACCAGGGTTCATCAATGAAGAAAAACCACATTGGGTGTACAGACTGAACAAAGCCTTATATGGTCTGAGACAAGCACCCAGAGCCTGGTATGATACTCTTACTAAACATCTTCTTAAAAATGGTTTTAAACGTGGTGCAATTGATAACACTTTGTTCATATTGCATGATAAAAGTGATATCCTTTTAGTACAAATTTATGTTGATGATATTGTGTTTGGTTCTACAAATGAGAAGATGTGTGAAAAATTTTCTAAAATCATGTCTTCTGAGTATGAAATGAGTATGATGGGTGAACTGACATATTTTCTGGGACTTCAAGTAAAACAAACTGAAGATGGTATTTTCATAAACCAGGAAAAATATGTCAGAGATTTATTAAAGAAATATCAATTTGATTCAGTCTCATCAAAAGATACTCCTATTTCTGCTCCATTAACTTTGGATTCTGATCCACATGGAAAACCAGTGGACCATACAAAATATCGTGGTATGGTTGGTTCACTAATGTATTTAACTGAAGCACTTCAGAAAATCAAAAATATTTCAGTTGAATTTTATTAACTGAGATGGTTCAGATCTTTTTGGAACTGACCATGCTCAGAATTTGTAATACATCAATCTTTTCAAGATATTTTTGATACTTGGTCAATTGTGTGTACATGTGACCTACTGCATACTATGTTTTCAACTTACGTTGGTCATGCTTATGTGTCACACAAGTTGCGCCGTAAAAGAGGAAGTAATGAGTACTTTTTCTGAAAAAGTGTTGCAGGGTGGGGTCACTCAAACGTCTCTGCATTAAATGCGGACTTGACCCCAGAAATTGTTTTTAATTGGAAAATCATTTTATATTCCATCTTAAATTCAAATTCCTTTTTCATTCTTTCATTTACTTCGTTTTTCATTTACTTTCCAATCATCAATTCTCTCTTATTTACTCTCTTTTTCTTATTCTTTCATTTACTTCGTTTTTCATTTACTTCGTTTTTCATTTACTTCTTTTTCATTTCTTCTTTTTCATTTACTTCTTTTTCATTTACTTCGTTTTTCATTTACTTCGTTTTTCATTTACTTCGTTTTTCATTTACTTCTTTTTCATTTACTCTTTTCATTTCTTCTTTTTCATTTACTTCGTTTTTCATTTACTTCGTTTTTCATTTACTTCTTTTTCATTTACTTCTTTTTCATTTACTTCTTTTTCATTTACTTCTTTTTCATTTACTTCGTTTTTCATTTACTTCGTTTTTCATTTACTCTTTTCATTTACTTCGTTTTTCATTTACTTCTTTTTCATTTACTTTCCAATCATCTTCTTTTCATTTACTTCGTTTTTCATTTACTTCGTTTTTCATTTACTTTTTTTCATCTTCTTCTTTTTCAACTTCTTTCATTTACTTCGTTTTTCATTTACTTCGTTTTTCATTTACTTCGTTTTTCATTTACTTCGTTTTTCATTTACTTCTTTTCATTTACTTCGTTTTTCATTTACTTCGTTTTTCATTTACTTTCCAATCATCAATCTCTCTCTTTTTCACTTCTTTTCATTTACTTCGTTTTTCATTTACTTCGTTTTTCATTTACTCTTTTTCATCTTCTTTTTCATTTACTTCGTTTTTCATTTACTTCGTTTTTCATTTACTTTCCAATCATCAATCTCTCTCTTTTTCACTCTTTTTATGTGTCTCGGGTTTTGAAATTCATAAATTATTTTTAAATTGTTTTTAATTGGAAAATCATTTTATATTCCATCTTAAATTCAAATTCCTTTTCATTCTTTCATTTACTTCGTTTTTCATTTACTTTCCAATCATCAATCTTTTCAAGATATTTTTGATACTTGGTCAATTGTGTGTACATGTGACCTACTGCATACTATGTTTTCAACTTACGTTGGTCATGCTTATGTGTCACACAAGTTGCGCCGTAAAAGAGGAAGTAATGAGTACTTTTTCTGAAAAAGTGTTGCAGGGTGGGGTCACTCAAACGTCTCTGCATTAAATGCGGACTTGACCCCAGAAATTGTTTTTAATTGGAAAATCATTTTATATTCCATCTTAAATTCAAATTCCTTTTTCATTCTTTCATTTACTTCGTTTTTCATTTACTTTCCAATCATCAATCTCTCTTTTTCACTCTCAAATCCTTAACTCCTCATATTCCTTTCACTTTCATCTTTCGATTCTTAAAATGTCTAAATCATCATCTTCTTCACAACCTAAATCGCTCATCAATTTCAAATATACTCCATCGAGTGATGTGAAAACATCTGCCACATGGCCAAAGAATTTCACACCTTCCCAAATTCGTTTTAATATGAGCAATTTCTTGGCTCAACTAAATGTGAAATCCAAAACGCTAATGGGAAAAATCAATAATTTCTGGGAGCAATCCCCATTCCATTATGCGTTGACTGCTAATCCTCAGGCATTGTATCATCGATACTTGCTTGAATTCTGGTACACTGCTGTGGTGAGTAAAGATGAACAATCCATCTCCTTCACTCTCAATGAGGGCACCAAGAAGTGTGTTATCACTCTTGAGGGGTTCAGAAATTCCCTTCATCTGAACTACCTCGAACCTTCCCAGGTGTTTGCTAAAAGACTCAAAGGAGTCAATTTCAGGGAAGTTCTAGTCGCCACCGGTCATGGCGATATGGAGGATGCTGATGGTAATCTGAAGACCTCCGGACACATTTTTATGTCTGGATTTGGCAATTGCTGGAGGTTCTTCTGGACCCAGATTGTGGAAAGTCTTGGTGGCAACCATGGAGGGTTGGACCAACTTTCACTACCCCAAGTTGAGATGGGGTATTATATTTGGAATGGGATACAGGCAGACTTTGCTGAGATTCTTTTCTCTCAGCTCATTACAAAATTAAAAGGAAAAAGAAGCCTGCATATCGCCTTTCCAAGATTTTTAAGCTTATGTTTTATGGATATACTTGGAGAAGCTTATAATGAAGCTGGACCTGAAGCTTCTGTACCTGAATATGGCAGAGATTTCTCAAAGGCATCTACTGCTGAAAATGAGCCTGAACTCTCCTCTGCAATGCTTCAGGTATTCAATAAAACTGTCTCAGCCACACTAGCTGGTTCAGAAAGGTCACTAAGTGGGCTACAAAAGAATGTAGGACCCGTTAGTCGACCTAGAGATAAGTTGCTGAACATTATCAAAAGTCCAGCTCCTATATCTATTGTCCCTGGCGATGATACTATGGTTGAGCCAATCGTTAAAACTGGTGACGATACAACTGCTTCTGCAGCTGTTGAACCAGAATCTGGTGAGGGTACTAGTGACCCAAACCAGGGCATATCTGACCAGATTGCAAAAGTGAATGCTTTCTGGGATGACGATGAGCTACCTCAGGAGAATCTTGATTCTCTTGCTGACTTTGAGTTTGACGAGGGATTATTGGAGGCGAATCAATCTGATTCTGAGCCAGCCACCATCCTCGCAAACGCCCCTCCTCCTCTCCCAGAAATCCAACAAGAACAAGACAATGAGCCTTATGTTCCACCACCACCATCTCATCAAAATCCAATTTTTCCACCAGGCACTACTCCTGCTTATGTCACCGATCCTTCATTTACTCCTTCACTTCAATTTCTTCACCCCCAAATTCACAACATCCCACCGCCTATCAATTATGATGCCCCAATAGAGAAGGACTTGGATTCTGAAACAGAATCTGAGAGTCCAACTGATACACAACTCAATAATGTACTTAAAGGGCTTGGTAAATTGCCATTTGTTGCTCCTGCTTCTGCACAACCCCCACCTCCTTTAAATGTAGAAGCACAGTTAGAGAAAACCCAAACCGAAGTCCAAAGCCTTATTCTTAGGGTGGAGGATTTAACCAAGTCTCTAACTGCCAATACTAGTTCAGTTGCTGAAATGAAAGGTGCTCAGATGTTTCTTGGAACTGAGTTAACCAAAGTTGCTGGAAATGAAGGACTAGTAGTTGGGAAGCTGAATGAGTTGGTGATGACTTGCAATAAGGTGAGCTCTGCAATCAGAGAAGCCTTCAAACTAACAAAGAGAGATGTGCAAGCTTCGGTTGTTGCCAACTTGACATCTAGTGTTGAGCTGTTGAAGCAAGAGTTTATGGCTGTTGGAAGTGAAGTTCATGAGTTGGTTCAGAAGCCAAGTGTAAATGAAAAAGAACTTGGGGCTTCTATAAGTGTTGGTATTTTGGAGAATCTGAAGTCTGAGCTAACTCAGAACTTAACTGCTCAGATTTCAGAATCTATTTCTGAGAAGGTTTGTATGGAAGTTAGAATGATGATTGCTGAACTGACCAAAGACACAAATGACAAAGTGGACAAGGCTGTAAATGAAGTAAAAGATTCAGTGTCCAAGCTTGAAGGTTCAGTTCAGAATCAATCCAACCAGTTAGATGAAATTCTAACTCTTCTGAAGAAAGAAACTGATATTGCTCCTCCTCCCCCTACTTCTTTCACTGAAGAAGATAGAAAGATGTTGAAAGACTTAAAAGATCAAGAAGCACTGAACCTTAATTCTTCATTCAGATTAAGGGCTCAGTTTGCTACAATGACAAAGGGTATTTGTGAATGCCTAGAACAACAAAGTTGGGAACCACTAAAGGCAATTAAAACTTCAATTGACCTTTATGCTAAGATGCCTTTAGAGATTCCCAAAGGGGGAAGTGGTGTGCCTATTGGTTTGCTGGCTAGTACTCAAGAAATGATCGAAGCAACCAAGAAGCAAACTGAGGTACAATCTGGTAGCACCTCAGTTCAGGGGGAACAAGTTCAGAATCCTGAATCTGAAGCTGGAAAGAAAGATAAGGGAAAGGCCCAAGTGGTGGCAGAACCAACAAAGAAAAATGCTAAGGGTTCTGGTTTGGTTGTTGGTGAAAATGTTGATGAACAAGGCTACCCACTTCATGATCCAAATGCTGATAGCAAGAAATTAGAGACTTTGCAGAAGCAAGTCTCTAATCAATTTATTATGTGGGGAGAGAATAAGGAAAGAGAAAGGATTCAACACCAGAAAATGGGAACCCTTGATCACATTGATGCTGCAGCTCTTGGTCTCTCACTAGAAAGATATCAGAAAATCAAAAATGATCCAAGAGTGCAGAAGGCTATTGTCGAAATGCTCGAATATGAATATGGGGTAAACTACTCTCCCTTAGAACAAAAGCTGGACCATCTCACTTTCAAAATGTCCATTGAGGACTTGGTGAAAAATAGAGAAAAAGAAATGGCCATAAAGAAGAAAGAGATTCTGGCTGGAGTTCTGAAGGTAGAAAAAGAGTTGTCCAGACCACCCACAAAGCCCAGAACTGGAACAAGGACTGCAAAGAAAGATTCTCGTGATGTTGTCTTTACTTCACTCAAACCAATATCTGATGATGCTGCTGAGATCCAAAGGAAACATGAAAAGGATCAGTATGATCATTATATGAACCATCGATCGCATCCAGCCAAAATCATTGATATGGAAGTTACAAAGGCTGATGGATTGAAGTTATTTGACTTGATTGTGAAAAGGGAAGGTAGGGCAGCTGAAGAATACAATCAAGTTTCAGTTCACGAGTTTGGGATTTCTGAGCATAGGGAGATGATCCAGATTCTGAAAGGGAAGCCTAAATCTACCTTGATTGGTGCATGGTTAGCAAGAATACAACAAAAGATGCAGGCCAAGGTAGAAATTGAAGGAAGATTGTTTGCAAAGAAGGATCATTCTCCACTGAAGAGAAAACCTACTGAGGCACCTTCTGGTTCAAGGCCTGCCAAGAAGTAGTTTCTTTTCAGTTTATCATGTACTTGTAATATATTTACATTTGTAACAAACATTTCAGTTTGTATATATATGTTGCAAATTGTAACCAATAAGTAGATGGTAGGTTTAAGTTAGAAAACCACAAGTAAAATTCTGAGACATCAATGATCTATAAGATGTACTTAGAAAATATTTACAACTTAAACAAAAACTTGCATTTCAGACTTACAAACATGTATAGATAGAAGTCTGAGATGCATGCACTATTTCAGAACAAATAGGGGGAATTTGTTAGGTCGGAAATCGACCAAGTATAATTTGTTCAGAAATAGCTTGAAGTTTAGTGAAGACGTTTGTACAGAATTCTGAGGTATCTCAGAATTCCTTCACTGAAGCTTCACTTTAGTTCAGATCAAGGCAAATCTGAAGCATTCATTCTGAAGTCAAAGACTGAAGTATGAAGAAGAGAATCATCTTAGAAGCGAGCAAAGAGTGATTCTACCAGATCGAAGACTGAAGCATCTCAGTATAAAGTATTAACAACACTTTACACTGATTACGAGGAAGAATTTTTACTTTACATACCTTTACCCAGTTAATAGATTTATCTATTAATAAAAGGTACAAGGTAAAAGTATGGGTTTGGAACATAGTACTATAAATCACATCAACTGACTTATATACTCTTCCTAGTTGAGCACATAAGGAATTAGGTTTAATTCCTTAAATGCTCATAACCACATTTGTACGATCTTGTCCACATCATCATGGACTTGGTCTATAAATACAAAGTCTTCTCACAACTTGCAAACAGCTTGAAACTTTAGCATTGCAACTTGTGAGAAATACTCTAAGTAAACTTACGAGTATTTCCAAGTTATTTAGATCACTTGTTTTTCAGGATTGTTTAGATACTTACACTTGGGTGTTTATCTTTGTTCCGCAACAATCCTTGTATTTGTTTATATATCAATAAATCAAATACATTAGAAAGGAAACAACATGTCTCAATGCTACATACTTGATTATACATATATATCTTATATAGTTTTAGCCATTTAGTTCTTATTATTTACTTTAAGTCAATTGCTTCTTGTTATCCATATCTGGATCGTAAACTTAACTTGTCCATCAAGATTAGTTGTACTTGCCAGTCGGGTTTAGTTAATCATCTATATTTGGGACTCACAGTATCTGAAGATGCGCTTAACAGCATGCAAATGTGATTCTTTTGGGTTAGCCTGAAATCTGGCACATAGACATGTTGCAAACAATATATCTGGTCGACTGGCAGTTAAATACATCAGTGAACCAACCATACCACGATATTTAGTGGTGTTCACTGTTTGCCAGTTGGGTCAGAGTCCAAATTTAAAGGTGCTGCAATAGGTGTGTTTTTTGATGGGATTGAATCATATTTGTATTTTCTTAACAAATCTCTGACATATTTTTCTTGGTTTAAAAAAATTCCATTTTCAGTTTGCTTAATCTGAAGACCCAAGAAAAATGTTAATTCTCCCATTAAACTCATTTCATATTCAGATGACATGATTTTAGAAAACTTTTTACACATTGCATCATCAGTTGAACCAAATATAATGTCATCAACATAAATTTGTACCAATAAGATATTACCTTTTTCTTTCAAGATAAATAAGGTATTATCTATTGCACCTCTTTGAAAGCCATTTTTGAGAAGATGTTTAGTTAAAGTATCATACCAGGCTCTTGGGGCTTATCTAAGACCATACAAAGCTTTGTTCAGTCTATATACCCAGTGAGTCATTGATGAAGCCTGGATTCTGCTTAACATACACTTCTTCTTCCAATGTTCCATTACGGGACGCACTTTGGACATCCATCTGGAAGACTTTGAACTGCAGATGGGCTGCATAAGCCAGAAATATTCTGATGGCTTCAAGTCTTGCAACTGGAGCAAAAGTTTCATCAAAATCAACGCCCTCTGCCTGACAATAACCCTGGGCAACTAATCTGGCTTTGTTTCTTACAACATTTCCATCTTCATCCATCTTGTTTCGGTAGACCATCTTGTACCAATGGGTTCTTTCTTCAACCCTGGTGGACAAGGAACAAGTTCCCACACATTATTCCTTTCAAACTGGATGAGCTCTTCTTGCATAGCTTGCACCCAGCTTGGGTCTGCCATAGCCTCGTCAATCTTCTTCGGTTCAATCAGTGACAAGAAGGTGACATTTAAGCATTGCTCACTGGTGGCTCTTCTAGTCTGAACCCCACTACTTGGATCTCCAACAATCTGTTCAATTAGATGTGCTCGAGTCCATTTAGTGTATTGACTAGGCTGATGTATTACAATATCAGTGCAAGTCACCTGGCGATCTTCTTCAGTTGCAGCAGCTTCTGGAGGAGAATCAGTCCAAACTACTTCTATATCCTCATCAGAGTCAATGAGTTCACGATTTGCATCATGAAATTCTTCATTAAAAGGCATTTCTTGAAGAACTGGAGAAGTTGGAGTTTGAACTGGTGCTGATATTGGAGTGGCACGTACATCAGATCCAATCACCAGTTTCTGTGGTAAGTTGAAACTGATGGAGGGATAAAATGAAGTGTCACTGGTGGTGCTCTTCTTCTGAACTGATTCCAATTGAGTGTAACTGGAAACATCTTCTGGTGAGACAACTGACTGATGAACTTGGTCAGTTTCACCAAAGTTTATTGGAACGATTGGAGAAATATCAAGGCTTGGTCTCTTGTTGATTGCTTCATTTAATTCGTCAAATGTGACATGAATTGTCTCGTGAACCTTTTGGAGTCTATAATTATAAACTCTAAAGGCCTTTCGAATATCTGAAAAGCCTAAAAATACACCTTCATCAGCTTTTGCATCAAACTTTCCAAGCTGACTGGAATCATTTAAAATATAGACTGGACAACCAAATACATGAAAATATCCAATATTTGGTTTTCGATTCCTGAGTACTTCATAAGCAGTCTTCTTATGTCTCTTGATGTAGACTGACCGGTTTTGGGTGTGACAGGCAGTTGCAACTGCTTCAGCCCAAAAACTGGTGGGAAGACCTGATTCAGATAGCATGCTTCTGGCCGCTTCTATCAGTGTGCGATTCTTTCTTTCCATGACTCCATTCTGCTCTAGAGAGTGTGCTGATGAGAAGTTTTGAGAGATGCCAGTGTCATTGCAAAATGTTTCAAGTACCTTATTTTGAAATTCAGTACCATTATCACTTTGCAACTGACAGACTTTTCGAGTGTACTTGAGTTCAATTCTTTTGATGAGAGAGATGATTTCAGCAGGTGCATCACTTTTGGATCTGAGGAATACCACCCAACAATATCTGGTGAATTCATCAACCACAACTAGAGTGTACTTCTTTCCATCTCTAGTTTGAACATTCACTAGACCAAAGAGATCCATATGAAGCATGTAAAGAGGTTCAGTGATGCTAAAGTTTTGCCTTGTTTTGAAACTGGCTCTTTTCTGCTTGCCCATCTCACACCCTAGACATGGCTTTTCTTTATTGAGGTATCCCATCTACCAGTTGGAGCTGGTTCCATATCCATGATGTACACATTTCCTTTTCTTGGTGCAACCATCACCACTTTCCAATCCTTGTTAAATATGGTGCCCTGAGCAATATCGAACAGAACTCTGTAGCCATCATCACAAAGTTGGCTTACACTGATCAGGTTGTATTTCAAACCATTTACAAATGCAACTCTTTTGAATTCGACCTGTCTGTTATTGAGCACACCATATCCTTCAGTCTTTCCATTTTGATCATTACCAAACGTCACTGCCGGTCCATCTTGGACAGTGAACTCTTCAAGCAGGGGCTTACATTCGGTCATAGTCCGGCCAGCTGCGCTGTCCAGATACCAGGTGTTCTTCTTTCGATTGGCCTGCACACCCACAAAAATCATTAGTTATTTTTGTGAACCCATCTTTTCTTGATGGGTTCACTGGACTTCACTACAGAAGTCTCAGTAGATTGTTGTGGTGTTAAACTGAAGACTGCATCTGGATCTTTTTCACTAGCAGGAGTAAAAACGATTGGTATTTGATTCTTGCTCCCCTTTTTCTTATCAGAATTTGTTCCAGATGGAACATTCTTTTGTTTTGGTTTTGAGGTGGGTTTAATATTTTGTTTTTCAGTTGGAAGTGCTGAACCTCCTTCCAGATTTTTAATCCTGGCAGTACAACTCTGAACCTGTCTAGACAAAAGTTGGAGTTGACTTTCCAGTTTAGACAAAATATTATTTTCATCAGGCTGCTGAACCTTGGACCTTGGTTCAGCTGGAGTTATGGTCTTTTGAGTCTTGGGCTCCTTAGACTTCTGAGGTAAAGGCTTGTTACCAGATGCCTTTTTAACTGGAGCACTAGCCTGATTGGCTCCAGGTTTAACCTCAATGGGTGTGGTCTCAATGGATTTAGTTTTGACAGTCTCAGGTTGATCATATGGATTTTCAACCCTAAGAGCTGGAGGCAATGCATGAAGATCTGGTATGAGAGCTGCCATTTCAAGATCTCCAGATTTCCATGCATTTTTCTGGGCATCAATAGTTCTAGAAAATGCATCAAAATTCTTTCCAGATGCTTTTACCCATGACTTGATAATCATTTGTTCTTTTTCAAGATCAGATTTTAATTTTTGATTTTCAAGTTCAAAAGCCTCAATTTTCAAAACTGTTCCTTGAGAGCCAACTGGACACTTTGTAAATCATTTAATTGTGGTTTAACATTGTTCAGTTCAATTAAGATAGTATCCAGATATCTTTCTGTAAGTGCAGGGTGATCGATCGATTCGCGATTCCTACGACTATGTAAGTGCGGAATCCAAACATAATCGTTATTGAGGCAATTGAATGAATCACATATATATGAACACGAAATCAATATGAACAGGAGATATAAATCTGATTCCTTTATCATTAGTCGAATGATTACAATGAATAAATCCGTTTACAATACATCTACGATGATTACGGATTACAATCAACGAGACGACTCTTGATAATCGAATAATATGGTGGACTTACGGACTGAGGTTTGTGCATACCTCAGCCTGCCGTGAATGAAATCTGTTGCAACTCAAATCATTACCTAAAACCGAAACCTAAGAACACAATATATAGGCTAGAAATGGGCTGGGCTTCAAACTCGTGGGCTTCCAAACGCGTGGACCAAACACGTGCTACAGTAACACGTGATTGGCCAAACTCGTGTTACTGTTCACACGAGTTTGTCCAAACTCGTGGTACTGTTCACACGAGTTTGTCCAAACTCGTGGTACTGTTTACACGAGTTTGTCCTGTTGTCTGGATAATCTCTGTAAAGTAACAGCCCTTTAATTGAGATGCATCGGACACAAATTGTGCACCAAAACGTGCACTAACAGTCTCCCCCTTGGCCGATGCACTCAATTCATTCACCGATAATCATTAGCAATCGAAAACCTGCAAAAGCAAACTCCCCCTTAACTAATGATACCGGGTCTTCTTTTGTTGAGACTCGATCTTCTGACACAACACTCTGATCTTCAAACTCCAAAATCTCTGTATCTCTGTGACAACCAACTAACCTAACACATCTCATTGTAGTTCTCCCCCTCAACAGTAGCCATCTCCGAATTAAACATATGCAATCTTCTTCCTGCTTGGAACTTTGCTCGAGACATTCCTCGACTTGCTTAACCGGCATATAATAGAGAAGTTGAATTTCCAACAATCAGCATCAAATCAATCAGCTCTCACAAAAATAAGAAACTCTGTAGCTTGAATCACAAACTGCAGTACCAAAAATCCTGTCTCAACTAGCAGCATCTGACTTTGTCTTGTACCTTCACAATTCCACCAACCACCCGAAGTCTTTCCTATCAGATTTCCCCTTCAGTTGTATACACCACCAAATATAAAGATCTTTAATCTCGCAATCACAATAAATGATCGCCTGATAATCATCTCTATTCTTGGAATATAAATAGGTTCAATCTTCAATTACTTAACAACAGATGACCAACTTCGTTGCTCTTAATATTTCGACAAAGTTTCCACAACTGCCATCTATTTGATACTTGAGCATATTTCACATTAAGCACACCATCATCTAAACACAGATCTTGGTTTGTCTCTCAAGTAGCACAGAATTTTACTCAGAAATCTGAAATTTTTATCTCCCCCTTTTCTCTGCAAAATTCTGAAATCTAGCCCATCTTAGGTTTTAAATATCTCCCATTCTGAGGTTCTTCAAAAAGCTTAGAGCTCACGACGGTTAAAACTCTTTGCCAAACAGGGTATATTCGTTTTCCCTCCAAATTTCCGAGGAAAAACACATTTACGTGAAACATTGGTATTCACGTAAATTTTTATTTCTAAGGCTGTGGGAAAAATTTGATAATTGCCGAAATTTTTCATCCAAAACGTGCCGAAATCGCACAAAAACGGACCGAAAATTTTTCGAACGCTACCAAACTTCAAATCTCCATGAATCATGCCATTTTTTTTTATTTTTTTTTTTTTTAGCTTTTCTACAACCCTGTCTTCTATGCTTCAATGTATCAGACGATCTGCAGTGATCCTTCCACACCGAAACATACTTGAACCTCAATTCCATTTCGACAACTCAAACACGTTCTCCAAACCAAACGCGTGCTACAGTGACGCAGTTTTAAACCAAACGCGTGCTACAGTGACGCAGTTTTAAACCAAACGCGTGCTACAGTGACGCAGTTTAAACCAAACGCGTGCTACAGTGACGCAGTTTTAAACCAAACGCGTGCTACAGTGACGCAGTCCAAACCAAACGCGTGCTACAGTGACGCAGTTTTAAACCAAACGCGTGCTACAGTGACGCAGTTTTAAACCAAACGCGTGGGCCTCCGTCAAACACGTGGACCAATCTTCAAACGCGTGAGCCTATGGTAAACGCGTGTGATCAAAAGTAAACACGTGAAATTAGGGTTTGTAAACGCGTGTTTTCCCAAACGCGTGGTAATCTCATCTGCACAGAACAGATCTGATCGAAGTTTTTCATTCAAAAACCCTAAAAACGAACCACGAATCAGAGACATAAAGCCTCTCCTTCTCTGATACCACTTGTAGGTGCAGGGGACCGATCGATTCGCGATTCCTACGACTATGTAAGTGCGGAATCCAAACATAATCGTTATTGAGGCAATTGAATGAATCACATATATATGAACACGAAATCAATATGAACAGGAGATATAAATCTGATTCCTTTATCATTAGTCGAATGATTACAATGAATAAATCCGTTTACAATACATCTACGATGATTACGGATTACAATCAACGAGACGACTCTTGATAATCGAATAATATGGTGGACTTACGGACTGAGGTTTGCGCATACCTCAGCCTGCCGTGAATGAAATCTGTTGCAACTCAAATCATTACCTAAAACCGAAACCTAAGAACACAATATATAGGCTAGAAATGGGCTGGGCTTCAAACTCGTGGGCTTCCAAACGCGTGGACCAAACACGTGCTACAGTAACACGTGATTGGCCAAACTCGTGTTACTGTTCACACGAGTTTGTCCAAACTCGTGGTACTGTTCACACGAGTTTGTCCAAACTCGTGGTACTGTTTACACGAGTTTGTCCTGTTGTCTGGATAATCTCTGTAAAGTAACAGCCCTTTAATTGAGATGCATCGGACACAAATTGTGCACCAAAACGTGCACTAACACTTTCACTGTCTGCTCTAACAGTTTCTACAAAAGCCAAATCACCACTTAATGATTCAGCAAGGTCCAGTTTCAGTTCTGGATAAACCTGGTTGTCATAATCACATACCTTTTTCAGAATGATGTCCACCCATCTTCCAGTGATGACATCTTCTTTTGCCACGTGTTGATGTTGATCTTCCAGGGCCATGAAACACATATCCTTTTCCTCTTCATTATCAGCTGATGAGTCATCAGAGTATTCCCATTTTCCTTCAGTATTTGCCATCATGCATTTGTTCTTTTCATTTTCTCTTTCAAATGACAAGAGGGCAATCTGGGCCTTAAGCTTTTTGTATTTAGCTTTGTAGCTATCATCAGGCCTACTAAAATTAGGGACAGGGGGACCAGTTTGGTTGTTCATCTGACTAGATCTGCATTCCTTCACAAAATGACCTTTCTTATCGCACTTATAGCAGGTAAGATTGGCTTTATCCAGAGAGTTGGAGCTGGAAGCATTGTTTGGGCCATTAAATCTTTTAGATTTATGCTTAACCTATTAAAGGTTTTAGCAATCATGGCTACCAGATCATCATCGTCAGTTTCATCACAACCATCACTGATTTCAGTGGTCAGGCCAGAGTTTAAGAAACTGTTTAACATCTCCTTCATTGAGTGTGACTGGACACTCTCTGCAGACATTAAAGCAGCACAAGGTCGCTCAGTTGTGCTAGAAACCTTGGGACTCTGGGCATGGTACATGGCATCCTGCTCAGCCACCAGTCTTGCTGCATTATTATCTTCAGTGAATCTGAAGGCTCCATAGAGCGATGAAAAAGTGTGACTGTGTAGGGTTTTCACCTTGACCAGAACCATCCCCACCTTCAGTAGTATTCATCTAAGCAGATCTAGGCAATTATATTAGCCTTCTGCTCTGATACCACTTGTAAGTCCCAACTCAATAGATGGTACTACCTGAAGACACCTCTATGTCGATGGTGGGTTTACTTTGCAATATAAACGCTGAACTAGAGACGACCAGTTGCAGTGAGTGTATACCAAGTTCTGGATAACCTGGTTGTCATAATCACATACCTTTTTCAGAATGATGTCCACCCATCTTCCAGTGATGACATCTTCTTTTGCCACGTGTTGATGTTGATCTTCCAGGGCCATGAAACACATATCCTTTTCCTCTTCATTATCAGCTGATGAGTCATCAGAGTATTCCCATTTTCCTTCAGTATTTGCCATCATGCATTTGTTCTTTTCATTTTCTCTTTCAAATGACAAGAGGGCAATCTGGGCCTTAAGCTTTTTGTATTTAGCTTTGTAGCTATCATCAGGCCTACTAAAATTAGGGACAGGGGGACCAGTTTGGTTGTTCATCTGACTAGATCTGCATTCCTTCACAAAATGACCTTTCTTATCGCACTTATAGCAGGTAAGATTGGCTTTATCCAGAGAGTTGGAGCTGGAAGCATTGTTTGGGCCATTAAATCTTTTAGATTTATGCTTAACCTATTAAAGGTTTTAGCAATCATGGCTACCAGATCATCATCGTCAGTTTCATCACAACCATCACTGATTTCAGTGGTCAGGCCAGAGTTTAAGAAACTGTTTAACATCTCCTTCATTGAGTGTGACTGGACACTCTCTGCAGACATTAAAGCAGCACAAGGTCGCTCAGTTGTGCTAGAAACCTTGGGACTCTGGGCATGGTACATGGCATCCTGCTCAGCCACCAGTCTTGCTGCATTATTATCTTCAGTGAATCTGAAGGCTCCATAGAGCGATGAAAAAGTGTGACTGTGTAGGGTTTTACCTTGTCTTAAGACAAGAACCATATTTTTCCATTTGGAAGGAAGAATATCACAAAACGTCTCAAGAAGAATATCCTTATCCTTCTCAACACCCAAGCCTCTCAACTGATTAATGAGGTTAGAAAACCTGGTGTAAGTACCAGTTAGACTTTCATTGGGAAGAGCAAAGAAGGATTCATACTTCTTGTTCAGGGCAACCTTTCTGGTGACAATAGTGTCATCACCTCCTTCAAACTGAATAACTAATTCATCCCACATTGCCTTGGCACTGGGGAACAACACAAGTGTTGGAATTAAATCTTCAGGGACAGCTCCAAGGATCATGTTCTTGAGTCTGGTGTCCAGATCTACAAGTCTACGATCCTCATCAGACCAGTGGTCTTCGAGCTTTTCTCTGGAACCTCTTCTTCCAGTAGGATCTAGAAGAGGACTTACCCCAAGAGACATGGGTATATAAGGTCCATCCTTAAGGATTTTCAGCATATACCTCTCTATCCCACCAAAATGCAAGAGCATTTTGGCCTTCCATGTACCAAAAGTCTCACTGTTTCCATCAAATTTGGGAACAGGAGTGTTAGAATAATGTACATGGACATGATTAGGGGCATTAGGAGGAGGAGGGTTTGTATTAACATTTTGAACAGGTGGTGTATTAACATTAAGAGGGTTTTCACCTTGACCAGAACCATCCCCACCTTCAGTAGTATTCATCTAAGCAGATCTAGGCAATTATATTAGCCTTCTGCTCTGATACCACTTGTAAGTCCCAACTCAATAGATGGTACTACCTGAAGACACCTCTATGTCGATGGTGGGTTTACTTTGCAATATAAACGCTGAACTAGAGACGACCAGTTGCAGTGAGTGTATACCAAGTTCTGGATAGATTACTTATTATCGTGATAATAAGTAAAAGACAATGCAATAATAGAAAGTACTTGTAAAGTAAATTGATGAGACAAAATGTATTTTTCAAGTGTAATTTATTTATTAACTTTAAATAAATTACAAGGTTGTTGCGGAACCAAGATAATACAAATATGTAAATATCCTAACAACCTATGAAATACAATTGATCTACACTTGGAAATTCTCTTGACAATCGAAACACTTAAAGTTGTGAAATGTTCCTTTTTGCGATTGAGAGAATATTGCACAAGTTCACCAAGAATATTGCAGGTATGCAAAGTAATTTCTTGTTGTGCAAAGACCTCTATTTATAGGCAAAGTTGACATTGGGATGTCAACTTTAGCTGTACAGATATGGTTGAGAACATTTAAGGAATAGCATTTAATTCCTTAAATTGCTGTGAAAAGTTACAGACTAAAGTAACTTTTCTCAACCTGCTTTATGTACCTTTTGTA
>CM067167.1:44348555-44363555 GCA_034093135.1 Erigeron breviscapus | reverse complement strand
ATTCTCAACAATACTATCCTGAACAACTTAAGATTTTACTTATTAAATAACACAAAATTTTATAATGAAATCAAGACATTTCTATAAAATCCTTCTTGACTTCAAGCACTGGGAGTTCTGTGAGAGCTCGATCCCGGAATATTGCTTCCTCTGACAACATCTCTTTTTCTTCTCTTAAGTGGTGGAATATTGGGATCTTCATCTTCTTCTTCTTCAGATGACATGGCGAAAATGGACTTCTCCCTTTGTGAGAGATTATCTTCTTCTTGCTGAGCTAGAGCTTTTGCCAACATTTCATCATCATTTATTTGGCGGTTAACGAGAATGGATTCTTCCTCTTCTAAAAATTGAGATAAAACTTTTGCCAATGTTTCATCTTCAGTTATTTGGGTATTTTGTTTCTCGACAAGATCAGCTTCCTCTATCTCCAATATCACCTTGTAGTCTTCATACGGGATACCTACCAATTCGGCCTCCTGCTTGATACTTTTAACCCTATTATTTTCCGTGGCTACTTTTTCAAGATTTTCAAGTTCATCTTGAGTCATTGGCCTTTTGCCTTTTGGATCACTAGATGAGGCACCGGAGTTTTTCATTGTCTTATGATAAACAAACAATATTAACCATTGGTGTAACAATTTCATTAGCTAGGCAATCATAAATTAAAAGACCAATATTTTATATAAACATATAAATAGTCACCATATCATTTAAAATGAGTAAAAGGACAAAGGATAACATACCAAAGAAAATGTTGTAGATCTTGAAATACACACAAGTTGGTTATGAGCAGTTTACAACAAATTATCAGAAGAAGAACTAAGTGAGTTAAAGAGATATGGAAGAAAGATTTAGTATGTATTTTTATTCCACAAAACGCGTTTCTATTATAAGGAAAGGAAGAGGGAGTGTGACTTGTAAGAACGGACAGGTGTCCAAAAGCTACAGTAAATCTATAATGACTAACAATCATTGTTACAGTAATTAGTAATTATTGATTTTTTTTACTAAAGATAAATTCTTAAACTTTACCATCCCTTTAATCAAGGTTGAGAGGCGCTGAACAGCTTCAAGTAATTGAGTTATTATCTTTAGATATACTTCCTCTGTCCCATATTAAGTGTCCTAGTTTGACTTTTTGAGTCTTTTTCTTACAACTTTGACCGTAAATATCTTTGTTTGTGTTATATAACACTTGATATAACATATATGAATTGATTGAGTTTTAAACGTACTTTTCATTGATATAACTTTCATCAACTAATATATAACACCAAGAAAGATATTTAAGGTCAAAGTCGAAAGAAAAAGACTTGACCAGTCAAAATAAGACAATTAAAATGGGACGGAGGGAGTAATGTACAGGGCCAAGTGAATCAAACTATTGTTGTATAACTTTTAATATTTATTGACCCTATATACTAAAAACCAAGTGGTTTTTTACAGGTTTATATGCACAAGGTACAAGTACACATGCATGCAACTTTGAACACTTTACCATTTAACCCCCTAAAGATTTTACCTTTTATATTTTAGCCCATCAACTTTTACCTCTTTACCTTTTATCCCCTAAAGTTTTATCTTTTACATTTTAGCCCATCAACTTTTACCTCTTTACCTTTTAACCCCCTAAAATTTTATCTTTTACATTTTAGCCCATCAACTTTTACCTCTTTACCTTTTAACCCCTAAAATTTTATCTTTTACATTTTAGCCCATCAACTTTTACCTCATTACCTTTTAACCCCCTAAAACTTTTATCTTTTACATTTTAGCCCATCAATAACATGTTTTGTATATACTAAAAACCAAAGTGGTCTCCCCTCACAAAAACATTGTAGTTAATAGTACAAGTATTAAAACATTAGGTACTCTTTTCTTATGCGTATTAATTAATTATCTATATACAAGTCTATAAACATGAGTTACAATAAAACTTTACTTTCTTTTTAATTTAAATTTTAACCCCCTTAAAATTACTATGACTATCTTTTAATATTTATCATCCATCAAAGTTAGCGTTTTCAATTTTTTGACACCAAACTTTTAAGTTTTCATGTTTTAATCAAACAAATTTCACTTATTTATGTTTTTACCTTTGGGGTTATTCTTTAGTTTGCTTGCTTTTTTCTTACCTCTGAACTTTACAACTTTATGATAAGCCTCAAAATATTTTTAAACATTTGGTTTGTATTATTTTCATTCGTTCTGTTACAATAATGTTGATTATTTATATTGATTTTTTTTAGTATAACCATTTTCTACATGCTTTTTATTTATATTGACAATTTTTTTTGTTAATATAAACATTGTATTATTTGTCAACTATTTTTCTGGTCTTATTGTATCATTTCAGGACATTATGTCATATATTTGCTTCTTTTTTTTGTGTTTTCGTTTTGAGGAATTGTTTATTTTTCTTGCAAGTAATCATTAGTTGTTTTGTGTGTATGACAGCAATTCCAAATTAATGTTTGTTAGCGAATTTATCATGTTTGTATCTAAAAGCTGAAAGCGTTTTCCGCGGCAACGCGCGGGTAGAATTGCTAGTTGTTTTCTGATTTTCAAAGGGTCTATTGTATGTATTTTTCTAACTTTCAATAAGTTCTATGTTTGAATTAATTGTTTGTGTTTGATGCTCCAGTTGTCGAGTCATCCCAATCCAGCTGATAGAAATTATTTGCTCTCAGTTTTGATATCGAACCTTGACCAGATGTATGAGATGCTTATTCTAGAGGGTAATTTTTAATTATTTATAATGATGCCAATGGCAAATCCTCTATAAAGTTACAATGTTTCACTTGACACCTAATTGTTGATTTCTGGTTTAATATCCGAGTATTATACCGCAAAATCATTGTATTGATCGGCTAACTATATGCAAGTATGTAAAAGCATTGTAGTTATCATGATAAGAAGGGTTGATAAGATTTAAAATAGTTTATAATACCAATGTCATGGTGCAAGTATGGGTTGAGAAAAGTGATGCTGAAAACTTCAAACTCACTGCAACAAATATATTATTTCCTCATACTTGTTTTTCCATACTTTTAAAATGTGTGAAAAATTTTGTTAATTTATTCACATTTAAAAGTGAGTAGAAATAATTTACATTTTAAAGTGTGAAGAAATTTAAAAAATCACAATATTTACACACTTATACATGTGGAAAAAAAAGTTCACACTTTCAAGTGTGTAAAAATAAATCAATTGTTCACACTTAAGAGTGTGAAAGTTAATTTGTAACACTTATTTTCTTCACACATGGAGGGTGTGAAGAAATCATGTGTTACAAATTGACTTTCACACTTTTAAGTGTGAAAATATTTGACAATTGTTTACACTTTTAAGTGTTAACATTTTGTTTACACACTTATAAGTGTGAAAAAATTATAACTTTTGAAATTTATTCACACTTTTAAATGTAACTTTTTTCTACACATTTTTATATGTGATTAAATTCATAAAAAATTTCACATTTTTTATAACAAAGTGTGAACAAATAAATTTTTTTTTTTTTGTAGTGACCGGTCATAATAAGAGTGGCAAAAGTGGGAATTTTAGTTTAAGCCTCCAACATAAAAACTGAGTCTTAAGAACAAACTGCATAGATTTATTAGATCGCATAAATGTTGCTCAATTTGCCTATGGTTGGGCTGCACTTGGTCGCCAACTGCATACTATAGGATATATAGATACCCCAACTATTGAGCTTGATTCATATTTAGCAGATGATTTGATGAGGTTTTATGAGAGAACGGGTGACATACTAGCACTACAATATGGTGGTTCTGCAACACACAATAAGGTACTGAGTATGTCAGCAACAGCCGAAGTTGACAACTATGTTTTTATGTTCCTTTTTTATACTAAAGTTTGGAGTTTAATGTCATGAAAATGTTAAATGAGTTTTTGTGCTCTATTATATCTTAGAGAAGAGGGAATGGAAGGCTGCAACTCAGTCCCAAGAATTCTTCAAAAACGTTACTACCATAATGCATACATGGATGCCGAAAAGCAAAGTGCTATTGATATGTAACTGGTATTAGTCTATGATAATAAATAAGAATTCGCATATCTGATATTAATCCTGTGTTTATTTATACTCGTATCATTTTGAACTTGGTCAATGTTGGAGCAGGTTCCCGCGTCACTATCAGCCACAAATGGGTAGACCTGCATTCTGGGAATTGGATTCAGATCAACATTATAATGTAGGTATCCAAGGTTCTGATGTTTGATTCGTTAGTCAAAGTCGAAGTAAGTATAGTGTTTTATTATTTAGCATCATGATTCATCGGGATGTAGGAAATCTATTTTGGTGAGAATGGTGTATGTCACAATTTGTGTTTGGTGGAGGGCAGATCATATGTAAAACTTTGCCTCTACTATTATATTTTTGGCCATCCTATGAGCATGAATGCAATAGTTTTATTGTGTAAAACTAATTAAATAAATGAAAACCCTGGGAGGAAAAACACCAAAGTATATTTTCTATAAGCAAAGTCTATTTCCTTACATTATTCAAAAAGTTACTAATATTATACTGAACCAAAGTAAAAATGATAAGGTTGGAACCCCCAAAACACAAATCCATCCCTGCCCACACCATTGAGTTCAAAACAAACTTCTTTGAATAACACATGAACACACCGAAGAGATCCGGTTCACTGTTAAATACTAACAATTACTCTTTTTTGCGCTGGTATACCTTTTTGGTTTGACATGTGTCCACGCGATAACTATAAAATTCTTTCTCCTAATGTGAAGCCAAATCTGTTTGTTACTTAACCTTCTTGCTCATTCATGTAGGCTTATGATCGAGGCTAAGCTGTTTCGCGTTGACAAAGGACATGATAGAGGGGTGATTACAACTGTTGAGAAGACAGTAGATTTATGGGGAAAAAAGTGTCAGCGTTTTATCGGACTTTGTCACAACCTGGCAAATCTTCATCACAGTCAAGTGTGGACTATGAAAATGAAGGGAAGAAAAGGGATGTTGGGGAGAAGATTACGGTGAATATTAAACTTAGAGCTGGCAACATGGACATGTGACAGGTTGGATAATAGGTCAAAGCGTCTAATATCTGGTTTGGGTTGGATTGACCTGCAACATTTTCATCGATTTTCTTTTATTATAAAAGCTGGTGAGTCCAATATGGTTACAAAAACATTTCGAGGTTTATTATATTGGTATAAATGAAAATTAGAGAAAGCACGACATATGTGAATACAGATGAAATTTAATTGCATTTAGATATGGACGCTTCCGAAATTAGATTTAAATGCATAGGTTATTTCTGTTGTATGTGATATTAGATGCTTTTTATTTACCGTGGAATGCACCAGCAGGTTTTTAAATCTCCTTCAGAGCTGGAAGTTGTTCTTGGCATTATAAAAGAGCTATTCGAAGGCTCTATTAGATATAGAAGCCACGTCAGCAATGAAAAAACATCTATATCTTCTCGAGGTATGAAACAACATACTTCCCTTTTTTCAATTCACTCTGTTTTGTCAAATCAGCCATTAATACTGATGTACATGTATTTCTACAGTTTTTTTTCCTTTCTTTTTAGATAATGCTAAGCTGAATTTTATATATATATATATTTCAAATCAACATAGTACTCAATTCTTTCAGTCTTTCCTAACAAATGCATGCGGATACCCAGCGACATCAAAAGCTGGTCAGTGCATCACAAGTTGTAGTTTCTCTTTTGCACTTCTAAAGTTGGTTTCCTTCGACAGGCGCATCAAAGAGTCTGAATCAGATGCTGATCACCGATGGGATGACGGGGCTGCTGATACTGTTGTCATTGTGTTTGATGAGACAACAGAGAGGTTAGTGAAGCGAGGCACTATTGGCGGAGCAAGACGAGGTGCAGTGAATCTATAGCTTTATCTTCTTTCTTTTTTTGCCTCATAACCGCTATAGTCTTATCTATTGCCTGAGTTTGCCTTTTACCGGATGACACAAGTGAGTATTCCATTCTGCCACATATTTTGGGGAACTTGATTGAAACCACACATCTTTAAGATCAAAACCCACACCTATTAATAATATGGAGAGTATGAAAATCTTGAACGAATAATGAAGTGTGTTTCAAGCATAATAAGAGAATGGATACTTGAAAAAAACGTATTTCATATCCAATGCTTTGATCTGAATCACCCCACCTTTGGGCAAAAAAAACACATACGTAATAACAAATTATGTAGGGTACATAGAAATGAGCTACTGAATTAGGTGAGATTATGATGCAAATGGAACATAAAGCGCATGTGGGATCTCATGAACTGGTAAATTGACATCTGTAATGGGTAAATTGATATTTTCACCTCCACCATTGGTAAATTTACATGACCATTCATACAAGTGGGTAGAAATGAATATGCAAACTAAACAGGTCACGCAAAAAAATTTTGGAAACTAAACAGGTCAATTTAGATGACTCAAATGGAATGAATATCAAACATACTCAACATCTTTTCCTGTGCATTTAATTCTAATAGTTTTTTTTTTTTTTCTATAATTTCAGATTTGTGGACGCAGTTGACCATACCAAAGGGAACTCTCTTCCCCATGTGTGGAATGAATCTTGCTTTTGACCATGAGTTGATTAGCCTAGCAATGTACTTTGGTCTCATGGGTGATGGTCTGCCAATTGGACGATACGACGACATGTGGGCGACCTGGTGCATTAAGGTATAACGTTCTTCTCCAAGATGTGCACTCCCTGCACAAGTTATAGGGCATTTGACCCATTTATGTATGAATAGGCTGATTTGGGTGGTGATTTATCTCAGGTGTGTCAAATATTTTATTACCAAATTTATCTAAAAGTGAAGTATATCAAATGGGTTGGGTGAAATGGGATGAAAATCACTGAGTCTATCTTTAGTGCATACATTTGTGTAATCTCATTGTGCCAATCTCTAACATAGAGTTTCACTCACGGATCTTTAATTTATCCTTTTTATAGGTCATCTGTGACCACCTTGGATTAGACATGAAGACAGGTTCACCATACATCTGGCACAGCAAGGCTAGCAACCCATTTGTGAACCTGAAATAGAAGTACACTAGAATTGACCATTTCATTCAAGAAAATCATTACTATAAGTCATCTGACCATTTCATGGGATTAACTAGAATTTACAAGAATCTATCAAATGGGGTTTCGATTATCATGCTACAACATACATTAAAAACTAAAAAATTTTAATGAATAAGCTCGTTAAATAGATTAAGATTGTCGGATTCTTCACAGTAAGCAAACTCATAACTAAATAACATATATCGATATATGACTAAAATACTAGGATTGTTGGTAGAAAAATATAAACTGATAACAAAATACGGAGTAACATATATCGATATTTATGTAAACTTCTATGAAAAATTAATAGTATAATATACACATCTATCCATGAACTTAAAATCTTAAACACTAAATTATAACTACATAAACATCAAACTGCAAACAAACAATAGCAATATGTAAAAGAATAAAATAGAATTCATGATTCTTGACAAACCTTAGGTGGTGGTGATTCTTGACTTTCTTCACTTGCTTGACTTTCTTCCATTATCTTGTTCTTAATTAAAGTTAATTATGTTGAATTGCTTGACTTTCTTCACTTGCTTGACTTTCTTCACTTGCTTGACTTTCTTCACTTGCTTGACTTTCTTCACTTGCTTGACTTTCTTCACTTGCTTGACTTTCTTCACTTGCTTGACTTTCTTCACTTGCTTGACTTTCTTCACTTGCTTGACTTTCTTCACTTGCTTGACTTTCTTCACTTGCTTGACTTTCTTCACTTGCTTGACTTTCTTCACTTGCTTGACTTTCTTCACTTGCTTGACTTTCTTCACTTGCTTGACTTTCTTCACTTGCTTGACTTTCTTCACTTGCTTGACTTTCTTCACTTGCTTGACTTTCTTCACTTGCTTGACTTTCTTCACTTGCTTGACTTTCTTCACTTGCTTGACTTTCTTCACTTGCTTGACTTTCTTCACTTGCTTGACTTTCTTCACTTGCTTGACTTTCTTCACTTGCTTGACTTTCTTCACTTGCTTGACTTTCTTCACTTGCTTGACTTTCTTCACTTGCTTGACTTTCTTCACTTGCTTGACTTTCTTCACTTGCTTGACTTTCTTCACTTGCTTGACTTTCTTCACTTGCTTGACTTTCTTCACTTGCTTGACTTTCTTCACTTGCTTGACTTTCTTCACTTGCTTGACTTTCTTCACTTGCTTGACTTTCTTCACTTGCTTGACTTTCTTCACTTGCTTGACTTTCTTCACTTGCTTGACTTTCTTCACTTGCTTGACTTTCTTCACTTGCTTGACTTTCTTCACTTGCTTGACTTTCTTCACTTGCTTGACTTTCTTCACTTGCTTGACTTTCTTCACTTGCTTGACTTTCTTCACTTGCTTGACTTTCTTCACTTGCTTGACTTTCTTCACTTGCTTGACTTTCTTCACTTGCTTGACTTTCTTCACTTGCTTGACTTTCTTCACTTGCTTGACTTTCTTCACTTGCTTGACTTTCTTCACTTGCTTGACTTTCTTCACTTGCTTGACTTTCTTCACTTGCTTGACTTTCTTCACTTGCTTGACTTTCTTCACTTGCTTGACTTTCTTCACTTGCTTGACTTTCTTCACTTGCTTGACTTTCTTCACTTGCTTGACTTTCTTCACTTGCTTGACTTTCTTCACTTGCTTGACTTTCTTCACTTGCTTGACTTTCTTCACTTGCTTGACTTTCTTCACTTGCTTGACTTTCTTCACTTGCTTGACTTTCTTCACTTGCTTGACTTTCTTCACTTGCTTGACTTTCTTCACTTGCTTGACTTTCTTCACTTGCTTGACTTTCTTCACTTGCTTGACTTTCTTCACTTGCTTGACTTTCTTCACTTGCTTGACTTTCTTCACTTGCTTGACTTTCTTCACTTGCTTGACTTTCTTCACTTGCTTGACTTTCTTCACTTGCTTGACTTTCTTCACTTGCTTGACTTTCTTCACTTGCTTGACTTTCTTCACTTGCTTGACTTTCTTCACTTGCTTGACTTTCTTCACTTGCTTGACTTTCTTCACTTGATGGTGGGAGCGATTTTGAGTGGGTGGTTTGCGATTTTGGATGATGACAGGTAGGGTTTATAAGTTTTCGGGCCGGACGGGTCGGAAATAGGCAGATTTGGCCCAATTTGCAAATATGGATCGCAAATCTGATTTGCGATTTTGCAATTTGCGATTCTCCATTCTTGTTTGCGATTCTCCATTTCTGTTTGCGATTTTATGGGTATATTGTGAAAAGTAAAAAAAAGTTGGGTATTTTGGTATATTTAAGATGTTTTTTTGGGTAATTAGGCTATTTTCTCTTATTTAATACAAATCATCAATAGATGAATTAGTATATGGTGAAACTTGAGACTAAGAGGCCTTGGGTTCAAATCCTGGTGTGAGCAAAATGCTCTCAGGAATGGAGACAAACATAATGGATTTCCTTTCAAAAAAAAATTATTTAATTTGTCTACGTAGTAATTTATTTTATTTATTTTTCAATACACACTATGTTTATTAACTTGAAATGTCATTAGATTTTTTAAGGTATTTTAATCGATAAAACATGAATATTTCATGTCATTAAGATCTGCATACCAAGTGACAGACACTTATGGAAACATTTTCATTTTTCCAATTTGTGGCATCTTTCTTTTTTTACCAGATAAAAAACAAATTGCTAAAAATAAAAAAAAGTAATTAACAAGTATCATGCAATCAAATCAGTTTTTGACCACACCATCTTAAAGTGGCAATAATTAAGTTAAGTGCAAAGAATATATGATGTTAACCATATGCAGGCAGTTCTGTACTTCCGATATAAAAATGCAAACAAAGCATCAGCTAAGGTTGCATTTAGTTGGAGAAAACTTTCTACAGTTTTATGTTTCTAGGCTTCTAGCTTTCAAAAAAACGGAGGAGACTTTTTTATCTCTTGAATACTATTTAAAAGTTGTGTGTTTAAATGCTGCTGCAATTCTAATTCAGAGAACATGTTCAAATAGATAGGTTTTCATCAATTTTCTAATTGATACTGTTTAAAATTCGATTAGCTAATTCAGAGAACATGTTCAAATAGATAGGTTTTCATCAGTTTTCTAATTGATATTGTTTAAAATTCGATTAGACTGCAAAATAAAAAAACATCATCACTATAAGCATATATGCGTAATACACTTAGTCAGCTTAATAATAGCATAAGCATACATCTAAAATTAATGTTAAATACTCGTATGATCTAACTACAAATACTTCTTACCAACTGGAAGAGGAACCAGATGCCATACTTTGTTCCTCTCAAACTGGTGAAGCTCCTCTTGCATAGCTATCACCCAGCTTGGATCTTCCATAGCCTTGTCAATCTTCTTCGGTTCAATCAGTGATAAGAAGCTGACGTATAAACATTGTTCACTAGAGGCTCTTCTGTGAACCCCTCTACTGGAGTCTCCTATGATCTGATCAATAGGATGTGCTTTTGTCCACCTAGAGTATTGACCAGGATTGTTATGAACAACAATATCAGTGCAAGAATTCAGTTGGGGTGCATCAGTTGCAACATTATCAATTGGCACCCATGGTTCTTCATAAACCATCTCCACATCTTCATCAGAGTCATTAAGATCACGATTTGCATCATGAAATTCTTCATTTGAAGGCATTTCTTGGAGTACTGGCTCAGTTTCAACTGGAACTGATACTGGGGAGTAGTACGAACATCTGATCCAATAACAAGTTCAGAGGGTAGTTTGAAACTTTTTTGAAGGATAGAAAGGAGTACTACTGGGAGGTTTCACAATCTGAACAGGTTCCAGATCAGGATGACTGGAAGCTGTATCTTCGGAATCTTTATTGTAGTTGATAGGATCAGATTCACGGAAGACAATTGGAGTTACTGGGGTGATTCAAGGGCTGGCTTTTTATTGATTGCAGCATTTGACTCATCAAATATGACATGTATTGACTCATGGACCTTCTCCAGTCTCTTGTTATAGAATCTAAAGGCTTTGCGAATGGCTGAATAACCCAAGAAGTAACCCTCATCAGCCTTGGCATCAAATTTGCCTAACTGACTGGAATCGTTCAGGATGTACACTTGACATCCAAAGACATGAAAATAACCAATATTTGTTTTTCGATTCCTGAGGACTTCATAGGCAGTCTTTTTGTGCCTCTTGATGTAAATTGACCTGTTTTGGGTGTGGCATGCAGTAGCAATTGCTTCAGCCCATAAACTGGTAGGAAGACCAGATTCAGCAAGCATACTCATGGCAGCTTCTATCAGCGTTCGATTCTTTCTTTCTACAACTCCATTCTGCTCTGGAGTGCGTGCTGAAGAGAAGTTCTGGGAGATGCCAGTGTCAGTACAGAATGACTCCAGTGTAGCATTCTGGAATTCTGTTCCATTGTCACTTCTTAACTGACACACCTTTCGCTTGTATTTGAGTTCAATTTGCTTGATAAGAGCAATGATTTCAGCAGCAGCTTCATTTTTAGACCTGAGAAAGATAACCCAACAATATCTAAAGAATTCATCGACAATCACCAGGGTGTATCTTTTACCAGCACGAGTCTGAACATTTACTGGACCAAAAAGATCCATATGCAGCATATGAAGTGGTTCAGAGATGCTGAAATTCTGCTTGGTCTTGAAACTGGCACGTTTCTGCTTACCCATTTCACATCCTGGACATTGCCTTTCCTTTTTGAAGGAAACTGAAGGTATCCCATTTGCCAGTTGTTTTCTAGACAACATGTTAATATTTTTGAAATTTAAATGGGACAACCTTGCATGCCATAACCAAATTGTGTCTTCATCAGCTTATGTATAGAAACACTGCTATGAAGGAGAGCTTTTCATATTCATTACATACACATTTCCTCCTCTGGGAGCAATCAATACTACCTTCCAGTCCTTGTTAAATACGATGCCTTGAGCAATATTGAACAAAGCTTGATAACCATCATCACAAAGTTGACTGACACTGATCAGGTTATATTTCAAACCATTCACATATGCAACTCGTCTGAATTTGACTTGTCCATTGTTCAGAACACCATATCCCTCAGTTTTTCCACAACCATCATTTCCAAAAGTAATGGAGGGTCCATCAGAAATTATGAACTCCTCCAGCAGGGTCTTACATCCGGTCATTGTCCTGCCAGCTACACTGTCAAGATACCAAATATATTTCTTTCGATCACCCTGCACATCCACCAGATTCATTAGTTAGATTTGGGAACCCATCGACTGATTGTTGGTGCATGTTTCTTGGTGACAAAAGCATTCTAGATGTGTTACATATATTTATATATATTCAAGTCTTGTAATTTATCTTGTAATTACCGTTTGTCAATAATATTACCTTGGCATAAATTGTTGATCATATTGGGATCCATTTATGTTTATATGTGTGTTTATTATTTGTGTTTTACAGGTTCTAGACATTACATGTAAAGAGTCATTAAGTTAATATTGTTTCTGCGTTTAACAACAGTCGAAATATTAACTTAATGTACTTCCAGATGGAAGTTAAGTTAATTGTGTTTCTGCGTATTAACAGCAGGAGAAACATTAACTTAATCAATACTTCCAATAGGTAATATAGACAATGTTGTTTCTGCGTATTCACAGCAGTATAAACATTGGCTGAGTTAATGTTGGTTCTGCGTCTTGACAGCAGTTGAAACATTAACTCAAATATTCCTAAGTATTATTTTAGGGTTCTTGGGAACGAGCAAAATAGTTGCTTGTGGAAAGAACACTCAAATGGTCATTTGAGAGTTTCTGAGGAACAAGCAAAAGTTTGCTTGTTCATAAGAACTCTCAAATGGTTTGAGAGTTTCTGTGGAAACAAGCAAAAGCATGCTTGTCCATAAGAACTCTCAAACAGTTTGTGTGTTCTGGGAAACACACAAATAGGCCAAAACCCTCATGGGCCTGACATGAGAACACTCAAACCCATTGGATTTGAGAGTTCTTGTCACTTGCCTATAAATAGAGGTGTGTGTTTTGTGTGTTCTCAACAAGAGTGTAGAGAGAGAAACGAGCAAAACCTAGAGAGAAAAACCCAAGAACACGCACGGGTAGATCTTGTGGGTGGTACACGACTCACGCACGAACCGCAAACACACACCCGGTTTGGACGGCTCGTAGACTTAGATTACCACGTTGGTTGGTAAAGTTTGTCCGGAGAGCCGTTTCACTATAGTAACCAAACACGAGTGTTTATATTCACGCAAAAGATATATATATATATATATATATATATATATATATATATATCATAAAAGGTAGATATAGAAACCGTGGGTTATCTCGAGGAATTCCGCACTTCGACATATCCTTAAGTCAATCTCGGTTCAGTAAGACCCGGGGGACTTACAACTGGTATCAGAGCCATAGGTTATCAACAACCTTGGTTCGAGATTGATCACGGTTTGGGTATCCCACTTTTTGCGTGTTTTTTAGGTGGAGAAGTGTTTTCGGGTTCGTTTGAAATAAAGGTTCAAACTTGACACCAAAATAAGACATATCTCATTCCTAAAATCATTTTCTCAAGTTTTCTCTGATCAAGGAACAATATCGGGTTCGGGATCTAAGAAATTGTGAGAAAACTGTGTTTGCGTGTTCTTGGTACTGTACCGTTTGCGTGTTTCTTTGAGAGTTCTTGAGGTTTTGAGAGTTCTTGAGGCTTTGAGAGTTCTTGAGGCTTTGAGAGTTCTTGTGGTTTGCTTGAGGCTTTGAGAGTTCTTGAGGCTTTGAGATTCTTGAGTTTGAGAGTTCTTGTCACTTGCCTATAAATAGAGGTGTGTGTTTTGTGTGTTCTCAACAAGAGTGTAGAGAGAGAAACGAGCAAAACCTAGAGAGAAAAACCCAAGAACACGCACGGGTAGATCTTGTGGGTGGTACACGACTCACGCACGAACCGCAAACACACACCCGGTTTGGACGGCTCGTAGACTTAGATTACCACGTTGGTTGGTAAAGTTTGTCCGGAGAGCCGTTTCACTATAGTAACCAAACACGAGTGTTTATATTCACGCAAAAGATATATATATATATATATATATATATATATCATAAAAGGTAGATATAGAAACCGTGGGTTATCTCGAGGAATTCCGCACTTCGACATATCCTTAAGTCAATCTCGGTTCAGTAAGACCCGGGGGACTTACAACTGGTATCAGAGCCATAGGTTATCAACAACCTTGGTTCGAGATTGATCACGGTTTGGGTATCCCACTTTTTGCGTGTTTTTTAGGTGGAGAAGTGTTTTCGGGTTCGTTTGAAATAAAGGTTCAAACTTGACACCAAAATAAGACATATCTCATTCCTAAAATCATTTTCTCAAGTTTTCTCTGATCAAGGAACAATATCGGGTTCGGGATCTAAGAAATTGTGAGAAAACTGTGTTTGCGTGTTCTTGGTACTGTACCGTTTGCGTGTTTCTTTGAGAGTTCTTGAGGTTTGAGAGTTCTTGAGGCTTTGAGAGTTCTTGAGGCTTTGAGAGTTCTTGAGGCTTTGAGAGTTCTTGAGGCTTTGAGAGTTCTTGAGGCTTTGAGAGTTCTTGAGGCTTTGAGAGTTCTTGAGGTTTGAGAGTTCTTGAGGCTTTGAGAGTTCTTGAGGTTTTGAGAGTTCTTGAGGCTTTGAGAGTTCTTGAGGCTTTGAGAGTTCTTGTGGTTTGCTTGTTTAGTACACTTTTGCTCGTTTCATTTGAGTGTTCCTGTTTTTGCGTGTTCTTGTGTATTTGAGTGTTTATAAGTTAAACTTCATACACAATGGCAGCAAACTATCTTAACCAATTAATACTAATGGACCATGAGACCGGTAAGGGTAATTCACCACCTAAACTGATGATCATTGACCAATACTTTTCTTGAAAAGGTCGATTCGAATCCTTTATGCAATTCACGGATATTAGAATGTGGAC
>CM067167.1:44343555-44346055 GCA_034093135.1 Erigeron breviscapus | reverse complement strand
TATATATATATATATATATATATTAGAGAAAAACTATTATATATTTATTTCATTGCAATACTCCAAATACATTCAAAGACAAATTAAACTAAATACAAAATAAGTGTAAAATATAAACAAAGTTTGAATGTTTTAAGGGTTGTACTTTATACTCTTAAACTTGAACATTACTATTCACATTAGTTTGTATTAATAAAGGATGTAATGTAATGTAATGTAATAGATTAAATATGGTGTGTCAAAAATTATGTTAATGGAATTTGGAATCACGGTATTCGAGCGATAAATTAACCGTCCCAACAATGATTTTAGTTATCAAGGTACGGATTCTACAATGTGGATACTTAATAGCTTTTTGTCAAGGTACGGATTCTTATTTTACTTAAATGCCAAAATTTTATTCTTTATATAGTAGTGCGGATTCTTGTTTATTTAAAACATCAAAAATTATGATTTGAATTCCTTGTGCGTTCTGTACGAAAATCTGACCTTATTATTAAGGTTTCCTTATTGATTCTTGTCATAGCTTATGCCTACAAATATTTCTTGTATGGCCTTATTTGATTCTATCAATTACTTGCTTCATTGATCTAATCTATTTGATATGGCATCTTTGTTAGTGGTCTTTGTTATTGTATCCTTAGATTAGACACTATATTTGCTCATTTGCTGCCATGTTATATGTGCCTTTGATATTGTGACAACCTGAATTATTGGTTCCTTTGTTATGAGCTTCTTTGATTATCTACTCTGGGTATGCGGGTTATTAACCACCTATGGGGGTACCATAGGCACGTCATTGTGGCACTGATGGCGCGACACTTCCGTAGCAGTGTGATCGGTTACGGCGTCTCCTCTTCGTTGGCCGTATAATGGTGTTAGGGGGCGTATGGGTTGACCCTAGTTTGTGTTTGTGTTTTGGATTATGTTTGGGGTTGTGTGTCAGCTCCTCATTCACCTTTGGTACATATGGATCTGCAGTCCTATGTGCACCTTTCGGCCAATACTTGTTGTATCTAACATACTTGATATGCAAGTGTTGGAATTTCGGCCGGTGTTTGTCATATCTAACATACTTGATATGCAAGCGTCGGAATTTTGGACCCGACTATTCATACCCCTTTGACTTCTTAGTTCATTTCAGCTCTCATTCGTTCATATTCATTAGAAATACTTATTTGATTCGTATCATATAACTCATTGTTCGCATATACTATATATATTCGCATTTGCATTTGTTCTATCCGCACACTGGGCGTTAGGCTCAGCCGCATTTTCTTTCCATGCGGCAGGTACACTATTAAAAAGGATAAAGAAGATTCATTGGTGGCTTCCGCGCAAAGAATTTATTGAAGATCAAGGTTCAAGATCGCATTGACTTTATAGTTATTACATGAAAACTCTCTCTTTCATTCTTGTATTTGTATTTAGATTCGATCGTGACACTTCATTTTTGGGATTAAAAGTGGGGTGTTACAATTACGGTAGGCCTACGATCAATGTAAGTCCAGGTTCCCCTGAAGGAAGCACAAGGGCATTCCTGAGTGAAGATGTTGACTTACAAAAGATATCGTTTGACTCTGAGGGGAACATATGTCTTGTTTCAAGTCAGAGCGACAACTTAGGCAACCGTGGATATCTTACCTCCAGTGTTAGTTCCACCGTGCCTATAAGTGTCAAATGTGCGGAAAGTCACTTATCCGTTCTTGCGTCATTTGTGATATCATATGAACAATTTATCCAAGGAAAGGTTCAAGATCCGAGTCTTATAGAGGAAGACTACGAGCAGATTGATCCTTTAGACTTAGAAGAGATGGATTTGCAATGGCAAATGCTATGCTAACTCTTCGGGCTAAACGGTTTATCAAGAACAGGGCGAAAGGTCGTGGGTTCCAAGTTTGGCTTTGATAAGTCAAAAGTAAAGTGCTACAATTGTAAGGGCTTTGGACACTTTGCAAGGGAATGTCAGAGACCTAGAAATGTTGACAAGGCTAGTGTGACTTATCAAGATTTCTTCAACGGTGGAGTGGCACAAAATGCTTCCAACACATGGCAACAAAGAAACTATCAGACTATACATGATGAAGGTTCAAAAGGGTTGATAGTTCGTCATCTAAATGAAAACAATGGTCAGACACATGTGTCTAATGCCTTCTTGGCAGAGACAAATAGTGTGGGGTCTTTTGTTGATAGCTCTGATAGTGAGGTTGCAGAGTGTGCCAATAAAGTTGAAGTGAAGACATCTGAGGTCTCAGCGGATATAGACATGGATGGTCTGGTTAACTTCATGGCAAAAGATGAATATTCCTGATGAACAACATGATCTATTAAAAAGAGCCATTAGTATATGGTATGTTGATAGTGGTTGTTCAAGACATATGACAGGAGATAAATCATTACTGTCAAACTTTGTTGAAATATTGGGAGCTTATGTAAGCTTTGCTGGTCCCAAGGGTGGCTCCATTACCGGAGTTGGTGATGTCACAAATGGGAAAATCAA
>CM067167.1:44293107-44342555 GCA_034093135.1 Erigeron breviscapus | reverse complement strand
CGAATTTAGACCCAGTTACGAATTTAATCTTAATTTCGTCCAGAATTCCAAAACGACTAACTTCTTCAATTTTTCCAAAATTCGATCGATCAAGGCTTCTTCCCAAACATGTTTTTGACACAATTAAACATCTTTTGATCATCAAGATCGATTAGACTCGTTTAACACCGTTTTGAACATCAATTAACCAAAACACCTCTTTAACCCTAATTTCTTTGCAAAACCCCTTTTCAATCAGATTTGATTCATTATAAAACAACTTTGAATCTGAAAATACAATCAATTAATTGATTATTACCTGCTAATGACAAATAGGATGCAAATACTCTTGACAATGACCACCAATTCACACACAAAACAACTTTTTGGCTTGAGATTTGATGAGAGAAGACTATGGAATGACTTAGGATCAGTTAGGGCTTGTTTAGAAGAAGTGAGATCTGCAATTAACCTCCTAATGACAGCCTCTAAGCTACTAATCCCGTTTTTGACTTTCCACACATGTCAAAACTAGTCCCTAGGCTTCCTAATCCTTCATTATTGGTCACAAACTTCTTTATTGCCCATATACAACATTAACCCTTCATTAAATGTCACTACATAGACAATTTCTTCATATTTCACACATTTATACTACAGTAACATTTAGGTTTTCAAACCTCACACATAACACACATTAACTACGTATATGCATATATTCACACTAGACTTAACGACACACATGAGGTTGACTTAACAGCGTTAGTCAAATCTTAAAGAAAAGTTTGGGATGTTACAGCTGATATATGCGTGTTTCCATTTTGGGCTTAATATGCGTGTTCTGGCATAATGGGCCGGATATGCGCGTTCTGGCATAGTGGGCCGGATTTGCGTGTTTCAGTGTCTCTAGGGTTTGCGTGTTTTAAATGGATATAAATAGGAAAATAACACGCATATTAATGATAGTTTTGAAATCATTTGCGTGTTCTTCCTAAAAACCTCTCCATTTGCGTGTTCCCTGTTCGAGCATTGTTCACACTCTCGATCCATACAACTTGATCTATACGTGTTTTAGACACAAGAAACACTTACATTAACACATATCGAACAAAGGTATATGATTAACATGATTTCTAAGTCCAATTTTCATGGGTTATAGTCGAGATTTGGGGTGTTATATTTCGATTATAAAATCACTAAAAGGGACTAATTAAATGAAATGGATAAGGAAATGGAACCAATAAACTGATAAATCGGATAAATACGTATCAATTCGTACTAGATTTAAGAGTTTTGGGGTTCAAATCATCTGTTTAAGTTTTGGAGATGACGATCTGCATATACGTGTTCATACACCATATGCGTGTTCTTATGACCCAGATGCACATCTTCAAAATTCTTCAGATTTTGCGTGTTGTGATGACGTCATCACATAGAACACGCATTTGACTGGTCAACTCCCCTTTGCGAGTTCTTAATGTCAAATACACCATTTGCGTGTTTATCACCATTTGCGTGTTGTGGCACTGTATGCGTGTTTCATGACTTAGAAAATTTTTAAATAGGAAAAAATTTTAACAAGTAAATTATGAAACATAACACGCATTGACTAGTCAAACCCGACACCATATGTGTTATTGCACCATATGTGTGTATTGTCACCATATGTGTGTGTATAAGGAATTTGCTCGTTCTAGGACTTCGAAAATTTTCAAAATGGGAAAATCTTCAAATAAGTCAAATTAGAAAATGCAAATTGCCTTATAATATTGAACTTTAAAAATTTAAGAAAAACAAATGGTTTTCGTTAAATTTAGTAAAGTTCAAAGTGTCGTTTATTAAAACTAAATGTTTTGGAAGGTTATGAAACAAACGGTTTCGCGATCTTGGAAAACATTAAATGTTTTAATATCGACTTGTTGACTCGATAAAATTGGTGACATTTTGGTTGATTAAGAAACAAATGGTTTCTATATCATTGAAAATGTTAAGAATTTTATCGTTCAACTTGTTTGTCGATTGTTAAAGTTGATAACATTCTCGGAACCGATGAAACTATGAGTTTCAGGGGTTTAGAAAATGTTAAGAGCTTTAAAGTTCGACTTTAATTGTTGTTGCTAATCGTTTGTTTGGTTGTTGTCTGTATCATTGTGCATATGGCTGAGAGACACTTTCACAAGAATCATAACTACTTGATTGATATGGATGTGAATCAAGCCAATGCTGGTAGATTTGTCAGGATTCTTGAGTTTCTGCAGCAATCAAGGATCGGACATGTTCTCACTGCTGACCCAGTTATCTATCTGACTTTCTTAAGTCAATTCTGGGCATCTGCAAGATTGTTACCCGGTGTTGTCCCAAGTATTGAAGCAAGGGTGAACAATCAGACCTTCCAGTTCACTGCATTTGACTTGATTGGTATTCTTAACTTGGGAACTGAAGAACAAGAGGGAGGAGTGAATGGTCCAACCACATATCCCCAAGCACTCAGACTGGGAGCATTCAGAAGAATGGGGTATGTTGGTCCTGCAAATCGAAACACATTCCAGAAAAATTGTTTGATGGGCAGATGGAAATTCTTTTCACATGTGATTCTTGTTGCTTTGAGCAATAAGAAGTCGGGTTACGATTCAATGAATGTCGAAACCCAATCACAAGTGATTACTTTGGTGCTGAACAAGCCTTATAGCTTCTCTCGTTATATCTTCAATGAGATGTGTAGGCAGATAAGGGCAAGGGATGATGAGAGGTTTTTGATGTATCCGAGGTTCGTGATGCTGATCATTAATGCTCGACTACCCAATCTTGTTCCGGAGGGTCCTACTGAATCGGTGACGATGATGCCTAATCGTATCTTTAACGATAGTTATCGATACCATGGAAATCTGGCTCCACAGGCTCGACCAAGGGACAGAAACCTTTTTGGTGCGCTTGTTAATCCCGCTTATGTTGCTCCAGAACATAATGGATTTGTGCATGAGGATTCTGATGTTGAAGGTGATGTTGCTGCTGCTCCACAGCCAGTCCCTTCACAACCTCATGTTGCACCGGTGATACAACCACAACAACAACAACAACAACAACAACAACAACAACAACAACAACAACAACAACAACCAGAACAACCACCTCCAGCTGCAGCAGAGGCTCCTCAAGTGTTGTTGATCCAGGAAGAGGATGTTCAGCCAAATCCTGAGATCGTTGTTGAACTTTATCCTGCACAAAACCAGGAAGTCAACATGGATGTTGATGATAGGGGTTTGGGTGTAGCGCACGTCGACAATATGGTTATTGATAACCAAGAAGACGTTGCCAATGACATAGGAGGAGATGTCAACCAAGGAGAAGGAGGTAACGGGAATGATGATGGAGATGATGACGGGGATGATGGTCAAGATAATGCTGCTGGCAGAGTACCCATAGGTCACGGTGTTGGTAGTACTTCTGCAGCAGTGGATCTCCCCATGGCCGAAGCTGATTCCCAGCCAGTTGTAGAAGAAGAAGATCCCTCTGGGTCGGGGCGAAGTCTCAGCAGAAAGAGACAACGTCAGGACGCCGAGGTGTCTAATGTAAATGAGTCTCTCGGGCTCATTGCGGAGACATATTCTTCAGAGGTGGAAGAGACAAGACAAGATTTGGATGAACCAACACCAAGTGTTCAAGAGCCTGTGCAGGACTTAACGGAAGCTATGACTGAAGGACCTCTCCATATTGAGGATAGAGGTAAAGGATTGATGAGTGCACCTTCCTCGAGTTCTGCAGCACCATCAACTCCTCAAGTTCATGTCAGACCGCCTGTCATCAAACCAGTTGTAGTATCACTGGTTAATGCAGAAGATGACCAGTCACCTCCAAAAGTAATCAGACTTTTGGGAATCAAGATTGGAGATAGACCAGTCTTGATGACTGCAAGGCCTCGCAGCTCTACAATCACACCAATCATGTCTTCGTCAATGACTCCACCGTCTACAACAAGACCATCAGTGACTTCTTCATAGCAAGGAGCCTCTCAGTCTAACAAGGAACGTGTATCCAAGTTAGCTGATGACATCCAGCGGATGCGAGCTCTAGTTGTCGGCTTGTCTGACAAGCTTAAAGGAAAAGAAGAGTCACACCGACGAGATGCTGACCTCATAAGACAAAGTCACCTAGAGCTGGAGAATAGCCAGTATGACCTGCAAGAAGCCTAGGAAGCAACAATCAATTCTGTCACTGGGATTGTTGATTCCATTGGGGTGCACCACAAACTGCTGAAAGGTCAGGCTAAGCATCTCGAGAGCTTAGGTAAGAGGTCGGCTGAGCTGCATAATAAGATCAAAAATCTTGAATCTCAGGGGGAGAAGTCTGGATGCAAGGATGACACTCTCAAACATCGTCGAAGGGATGATGAGGATGAGGATCCAAGCGGTTCCAGACAACAGGAGGAGATTCAGAGATTTCCGGGCTCAAACGTCAATGCAGCTCAGGGGAGCAAGGTCAGCAAGGTCAATCTGGCCAAGCTAGTGCTCCTTCATCCAACCCACCGGTCGTAGAAGAAGTGGCTGGTATCCAGGAACAACCGACTGGAGGAGTAGAGTCAGCATTCGGGTCAGACCAACTACCGAGGAAGAAGTTGGGAGTGAACTCCTGGACGACATTGCTGCGTACTTTAATTTTGATGAGTATGGGAGCATGTTTGAAGATCCATCTGTTTCTTAAGCTCAAGACAAGTGTTCATATCTTAATGCAATGCTTGATCTACTTGATCCAAAAGTAAAGGGATCAAATGAGCTATCTCTACAAACAACTGTTGCAGAGGGCAAGGTTGGGGTAGACAATCAATCAGAGTTAGACTCAAATCGGGAGTTGGACACTACTGAGGTGATTGAGAAGAAGAGCAGGATTCCAGTGGAGGCAACACCTGAAGTTCCTGATGATAGGGTTTTTGGCCAGCACTTAGGATGACAAACGAAGACTTGAAGGTCACATCTAGATGCTAGTGTCAAGGGGGAGACTGTTGGTGCATGTTTCTTCGGTGACAAAAGCATTCTAGATGTGTTACATATATTTATATATATTCAAGTCTTGTAATTTATCTTGTAATTACCGTTTGTCAATAATATTACCTTGGCATAAATTGTTGATCATATTGGGATCCATTTATGTTTATATGTGTGTTTATTATTTGTGTTTTACAGGTTCTAGACATTACATGTAAAGAGTCATTAAGTTAATATTGTTTATGCGTTTAACAGCAGTCGAAATATTAACTTAATGTACTTCCAGATGGAAGTTAAGTTAATTGTGTTTCTGCGTATTAACAGCAGGAGAAACATTAACTTAATCAATACTTCCAATAGGTAATATAGACAATGTTGTTTCTTGCATATTCACAGCAGTAGAAACATTGTCGTAGCTGATGTTGGTTCTGCGTATATTTACAGCAGTATAAACATTGGCTGAGTTAATGTTGGTTCTGCGTCTTGACAGCAGTTGAAACATTAACTCAAATATTCCTAAGTGTTATTTGAGGGTTCTTGGGAACGAGCAAAATAGTTGCTTGTGGAAAGAACACTCAAATGGTCATTTGAGAGTTTCTGAGGAACAAGCAAAAGTTTGCTTGTTCATAAGAACTCTCAAATGGTTTGAGAGTTTCTGTGGAAACAAGCAAAAGCATGCTTGTCCATAAGAACTCTCAAACAGTTTGTGTGTTCTGGGAAACACACAACAGGCTAAAACCTTCATGAGCCTGACATGAGAACACTCAAACCCATTGGATTTGAGAGTTCTTGTCACTTACCTATAAATAGAGGTGTGTGTTTTGTGTGTTCTCAACAAGAGTGTAGAGAGAGAAACGAGCAAAACCTAGAGAGAGAAACCCAAGAACACGCACGGGTAGATCTTGTGGGTGGTACTCGACTCACGCACGAACCGCAAACACACACCCGGTTTGGACGGCTCGTAGACTTAGATTACCACGTTGGTTGGTAAAGTTTGTCCGGAGAGCCGTTTCACTATAGTAACCAAACACGAGTGTTTATATTCACGCAAAAGATATATATATATATATATATATATATATATATATATATATATATATATATCATAAAAGGTAGATATAGAAACCGTGGTTATCTCGAGGAATTCCGCACCTCGACATATCCTTAAGTCAATCTCGGTTCGGTAAGACCCGGGGGACTTACACTGATGGGTTCACTGGACTCTCCCTTATAAGTCCCTGGAAGTATCTGGTTGAGTTTACTTTCTTGTACAACAGATTTTTCTGAAAATACAATTGGAGCTGATAGTTTTGAAACCCTTTTCTTTTTCTTCTCGACTGGAGAAACATTTTTATCTTTCTTTGAAAAAGGTTTTGTATTTTGTTTAGGGCCAGATGAAGTACCCTCAAAACTGTTTAATCTTGCATTGCAACTTTGAACCTGATGATCTAGTAGTTGAAACTGGCTCTCCAACCTTAACTAATACTTTGTTCAGATGATACCTGAGCCTTTCCAGTTGACTGGACTTTAGGCTTAGGAAGGGAGACATTCTTTTTCTTTGGAACTGAAGGTTCCTTTGAAGCAGACTGAGGAAAAGGTTTCTTTTAATTGACCTTTTTAACTGGAGCAGTCATCTGTGGTGCTCCAGTCTTGACCTCTGGGGATTGAACTGGTAAAACACTAGGACTGAGGGTAACAGGCTCATCATAAATGGTGTTGGGCCTGACCTCCTTTGGTAAACGGTCAATAATTGGGACAAGTGATGCAACATGGGTATTTCCATCCAGGTAATCTCGTTTTTGAGTTGGATATTGGTTTACTGCTGCATCATATGGCTTTTTGGTTTCTAGCCAAGATTTTATGACCTGTTTTTCTTTTTCCAAAACAATTTGTAGGTCTTGTTTTTCTTTTTCCAAAACAATTTGTAGGTCTTGTTTTTCTTGGACCAGTTGTTCAGTTACCAAAACTTGTGCTTGAAAAGCCAGTTCAATATCTTGAAGTTCTTTTAATTTTGATTGTAAAGATGAAAGTTCAGTAAAATCTGTTTCTAGACCTTTAACACCGTCAAATCTAACAGTTTCAACAAAAAATAAATCAGAATTAAGAGCTTCAGCAATGTCCAATTTTAGTTCAGGGTCAGTCTCAGCATCATATTCACTGACCTTTTTAATCACTATGTCCACCCATCTTCCAGATGTGACATCTTCTTTCACCAGATGCTCTTGGTCTGCCAGAGCCATATAACAACAATCTCTTTCCTCTTCTTCATCAACTGATGAATCATCAGAGGGAACCCATTTTTCTTCAGTGGTTGCAATCATGCATTTATTATTATCTTTTTCAGTAGACATGAGTGCAATTTGAGCCTTAAGCTTTTTGTACTTAGACTTGTAGCTATCATCAGGCTTTTGATAAGAAACAGATGGACCAGGCTGGGATACAAACTGATTGGACTTGCATTCCTTCATGAAATGACCTCTTCTGCCACACTTAAAGCATGTCAGATTGGCCTTATCAATAGAGGTACTGGAAGCATGTTGTCCACTAGACCTATTTGCTCTTGCTTTGAAACGGTTAAACGTTTTAGCAATCATAGCAACCAAGTCATCATTATCAGATTCATCACAGTCTGGAGAGATATTATTTGTTACTCCAGATTCCATAAGTTCAGACATCATCTTCTTCATAGAAAATACATTCTCAGAAGACATCAGTGTTGCACATTGTGGTTCAGTATGACTGACCACATTGGAACTACTGGAAGCATGATTTAAGGCATCTTGCTCAGCCACAACTCTCTGAGCATGATTCTCTTCAGTGTATCTGAAGGCTCCATATAAGGATGCTAGAGTGTGGGTGTGCAAAGTTTTACCCTGCCTTAAAACCAGGATCATATGAGACCATTTTGTGGGTAAAATATCACAAAATTTTTCAAGAAGTATATCCTTGTATTTCTCAACCCCCAGTCCTCTCAACTGGTTTATAATGCTCATAAATCTGGTGTAACTACCAGTAAGAGACTCATTAGGGAGTGTAAAAAATGACTCATACTTCTTATTTAATGAGACTTTTCTGGTGACAATAGTATCATCACCTCCTTCATACTGGGTCACTAGTTCATCCCACATGGTTTTAGCACTGGGAAAAAGGACTAGTGTGAGAATTAGGGTTTCTGGAACAGCACCGAGGATCATGTTTTTGAGCTTGGTATCTAAATCAACCAGTCTCCTCTCCTCATCTGACCAGTGTTCCTCCCTCTTTTCCCTTCCTCTTCTAGATCCAGTTGGATCAAGTAGAGGACTGAGAGGTGAAGTTGGTACATAGGGTCCTTCATTTAAAATTTTCATCATGTACCTCTCAATCCCAGTTATGTGAAGTATCATCCTAGCTTTCCACGTCCCAAACTCATCACTATTCCCACTGAATTTAGGAACAGGTGTGTTTGAGTAATGCACATGCACATGTGGAGAAGCAGGAGTAGGAGGAGGTGGGGGGTTAGTATTAATAACAGGTGGTGGTTCATTATGGTCATTTAAATTAGGATCGGGACGAGGACCTCCTTGAGAATTTTCTGGGTTGGCCATCAAGAAGCAGATCTAGGCAAGTATATTAGCCTTTTGCTCTGATACCAATTGTAAGTCCCTCACTTGATGGTTTAACCCACTAGTGTAAAATACAACAAGTCAAGTATGCACTAGAAAAAGACTAGTATTACTTAAATATAAATGCAAGTATATAAATAAAGTAATACAAGACTTAAAGCAATAAATAATTAAAAGGTGGAACACAATGTAATTTTCAAGTGTATTTTATTTATTGATGTTAAATAAAATACAAGATTGTTGCGGAATCAAGATATTACACAAGTGTAAGTATCTTAACAATCTATGAATTACAAATGATCTATTCTTGCTAAATATTCTCCTTATATCGAAATACTTAAAGTTGTGAAGTATTTCTATTTGCGATCGAGAGTATTTAAGCAAGTTCACCAAATTGCAAAAAGTAATTTGTACAAGGAAATGACTTGGTATTTATAGGCAAATAAATTCACCAGTGAATTTATTATGCCGTACAAATATGGTTGGATGCATTTAAGGAAACAACTTTAGTTCCTTAAATGCATTGGTTAAAGTACAAGGATAAAGTCATGTTGATGTGACTTGTCATCCTTTTAACCAACCACCTTTACACGTGTGTTGTACTTTTAACAATAGACAAATAGATTGTCCGGATAAAAGTGTGTAAAGGCAAAAGTCAAATCCTCGTAATCAGTGTTCAGATTTGTAAGGTCTAGAACACTGATAAAGCTCCAGTCGTCGATCAGTTAAGACTGCCAGTGGGCCCCGCCATTTGTCAGTCTTCTTTCTTCAGACTTCAGTGAGAAAGTCTTTAGTGGAGATGATCTTGACTGCAGTGAAGTCCAGTGAGCTGAAATCTGATGCCTTTCAGATTTCCTGTACAAGTAAGGTGCTCACTGGTCTTCTATTATTTCTGGACAAATCTTCAGTGGAGCTCCAGTCTTCAATTCTGGAGTGAGTCCAGTAAAACTGGACTTAACAATAAGAAAGATAGTGAAATATAAATTAATGAGTGGGTGTATTCAATTGAATATGATTGGGAGTTACAGTAATTTTTTGGAAAAGATAAAAGACTTAATTAATTCAATAGGAGAGAATAAATTAGTAGTTAATAATGGGATGTACCTAGTAGAGTAGGGTACTGATGTGCATTTTTTATAGGGAAAATATATATAAAAAAATCAAGTTTTAAATTTATAAAAGTTGTACAAGTAAATACCTCAAACTAAACACACACTTATGGACAGTAGACCCGATCGAATGTAGCTAGTTATGCGGTAAGTACATGATCGTTCGCAGCAGGGATGCTTGCAATAGCTAATCTAATAATATGTGTAATTCTAGTGGTTGGGATTGTCACGTTTTCCTAATTAAACTACCAAAACAGTAAAAATAAAGGAAGGCCGCAACCATTAAGTTTAGTGATGTAAAATTAATTGATGTAAGAAGATGGTGTAGTTAATGAAAGAGCGTATGTTTCCATAGATGGGCACTGGTGGAATATGAGATATATGTGAAGATTTTTGGTTTTATATAAGGGTGTTTTAGTATATCAAAGGCTGAAAGTTTAATAATAAAAAAAGAGGTTTGCTTTATTAGGTATCATAGATTAATTATTAGTTAGATAAATTAGTTAGATTAATTTATTTATTTGTTCACTAATTAGATTAAGTAAGAATGTTTATGTTTATTTAACTAGACTAGCACCGTACCCGCGCAATATGGCGGTGGTCGTGGCGGCGATGGTGTGGTGGTGGGGGCGACTATTGGTGGTGGAGGCGACGTCGAGTGGTGTAGATATTTTATATATAAGTAATTGATTTAAAGGGTCAATGGGTATATTCTAGAAGATAAATGATTGATAGTGTAAATTAATCATTAATGTTAAGGGATAGTGTATATGAAAACATTTTAAAGGGTGTTAGGTGAAAATATTATATACTATAGATAAAGGGAGATTTTAGACATTTTCTCATATAATTTTCAACAAGGGGGGTGTTTTTTTAATAAGTAGTATAGATTAATTAAATTGGTTTTCTTTTAGTTAAATATTTTAATAATATATATAATTAAAAGGTTTTAATCATATACACTTTCAACTCCTTTTGTTTTAAAAAATAAAATGCAATTGAATATTCGTTTTCGATACAAACTAATACTATAGTTAATCGATCGATGTCGTTGGACCGATCAAAAATATAAACTAAATACCTATAACTAGTATGGGTAAGTCGAGTATCGTTTCCACAGGGAATCAAGGGAAAGTGCTAAACAAGTTACAAAAGTTGATTAAACTAGACATAAAAGTAAAACCGATTGATTGATTGATTTTGATTAAAACTACAATTGATTATGAACTTAATAACTTAAACAATAATAATAAAGAGGACCATTCTCATGCTTCAAATTATATTTTCAAAAGTATAACCTAACTTATATTCGTTGGGAATCACATAGACATGATTCGTTATAAGCTTGGATTGAATGAATGCTAAGAACTCATTAATTAGGTTGTGATGATTCACGATAACAAAAACCGGGGAATTGACACAACTAAATTATCTATTCATTAACTAGATTACAAGTTCATAAAAGATTCTTCCAATAATAATTGATTAACAAAAACTTGAAATCAAAAGATAGATGGAATTCATTCAAAGTTATAAACTAGTAATCATTCAAACAATCCAAACAACATTAGATGCTAAACACAATTAAGAATTAAACATCTAATCCAACTTGAACATAAGAAAGGTTGAATACAATTGTCTTACATAATTGTTCACATGAGAATGATCAAAAGAGAATTAGCCTAAAATCTTCATCATTGATTCTTCAATTAAGGCTTGAATCTCCATGGAATTGTGAATTGATGGTGATATTGGGGTGTTTAGAGACTTTGGAATTGCTCCAGGTGTGTGAAAGATGTGAAAGATAACTTCCCAAGTCGAGTTTGAATTAGATATAAACTGAAAATAAAACAATTCCACAAAATTCGGATTTCTGCACAGAAGGGGGCGTAAGCTACGCCTGAACTGGGCGTAAAGTACGCCTGTTGATTTTTGCCCAGCGTAAGGTACGGCCCTGGTGGGCGTAACCTACGCCTGTTGTACTTTTCCAGATTTCCAGTTTTGATCTTCTTGACTTGATTCTCGATTTTGCTTGACTTGTTTATTATCCATTTAACTCCAAGTTATCACCAATGACCTGAAACACTTAAACAAACATAAAAACGCCCTACTCGTCTATTAACAAGCACAAAGTGATCCAATTTTATCCATTAAAACCATGTCCTTTAGGCGTTTATCACATTCCCCAACTTAACTCTTTTTCGTCCCGAAAAAAGGCATTCATCATGTGACAAGTCAATTTACAATCTCATAATACTTCTTATTACCAAAGAAACACCATATAAGAGTTATATCAATTATACATACTTATAAAACTCAACTCTCAAGCAATCTTCAAAGTACACTTGGGCGAAACTAAGTAATGCAAACCAAATCACATAACACAACCAACTCATGAGACTTACAACTATCAAAAGATTTACGACTAGCAAATAGAAATATATAAATGTGCAATTAAACCTAATAAACCTCAAGTTTGCCACAATTCATGCATCACACTCTCACAATGTGCACTCCCCTCGGTTCATATTTTTAAGTGAATTAACAAAAGATGTGCTAATATGTATATATGAAACTCTCAACCATTATTGCACACTAAAAGTCATAGGCTAGTACACAAATCGAACCAAGACCTCATAACACCAAACTATCACTTCGGCATTCATACAAGATTGATGGAAATATGGAATGAAACACGGTAATGATTCTCATTTGGGTGATTTACTAGAATGATTTTGGAACATTTCATTTTGGTTCTTTTTGATCAACTTACATGGATAATTGAATTGATTTTCATTTATGACCATATACTTTGACTTTTTCAACCGGATATTGCAATTTTGACTTTGACTTTGTTCTTTCTTTCGATTCATCATCATAAACAACACAACTTTGAACAATTAACGGATTTCATGACGAGGCGAGGTGAAATATGGAGTGAATTGTATGATTGTTTTATGATTTTAAGCACATAATCCAGGTTAGAGGTCTCAATACGGTAAGTGCACTAGTTCTAACCTAATGTACAATAATGGTTCACACAATATAGTTATCACGAGAAATCATGCTACGCTAACAATCTAAATCAATCGTCGACGAGGCGTTTTTCTCTCATGAAATTGAAGGATATAACGGATATATAAGTGTGATACTTGCATTGTAGCTCACAATTGGCATATTACCCTTATTTGCACATTTCTATGTTTTTACTTGCTAGCAACTCTATCAAGACGCTCAATAAGTCAACCATGTCATGCAATCTAATCTACACTACCTAGCCCCACTTACATGTACAAATCCAATCACAAGAAAATCTCATTTTACAAACATGTATAGCCAATATAACTCAAACATTTTGTCTCTTTGGTTCAATTCAATATTACAAGAAAGTGAATTAACATCTAAATTAGAAACATAAATGAAATTAACAAGAAATTGAAAATCTACCTACGAATTGAAAATGCAAAAACACAAAATAAACACATAGTCACATAATCACACAATAAGAACAGAAAGATAAATGGAAGGTACCAATCACTGCCGTGGACCTTGCGGTCCAAAGATCGACTCCATTAGGCCCCGATATAGAGATTGGGCCTCAAATGGATCAGAGGCTGCTGGTGGTGGATCACTCGAGCTCCCCTCAACCCGTCCAACACAAGAATGTCTCGGGAACCACTCAGAATCGTGGCTCTGAGGATAATATGGATGGGAGGTAGGAACATACGGCTGCCTGTAATCATATGAAGGAGGAGTCTCCACATAGTCAAGTCCCGCAATGTGGTCCTGGTGGTGGCGCACTTGCTCAAAATACTCAAACTGCTGTCTCTTATCCTGTTCATGGGCATATGCCATACCTAACTCATAACTCCTCCGCTGCACACCCTGCTGAGCAGTCATATCCCATATGCTCCTCTCATAGGATGTCCACTGATTATAATCACTAGGCTGCTCATAACCAAAACTCGGCCCAGTACCTCCTATCCCAGCTCCTAACAAACCATCTCTCCTTCCTTCAACACCCCCTCTAGCTGCACTAGACTCACCCCTCTCATTAGCACGCATTTGTTCCATCTGTGCTATCGCCTCTTCCCTAGTAACCCCAGCCTTAGGAGCTATCAAATACCCATTGGTTTTCAAATCCTTAAGGAGTTTAAACTGTGGATGATCCTGAAACTCCCACTCATTCCCTTTCAACAACCTCTTCATGGAATAAGGAGTATTACTCAAATACTGCAAATTGGTCTCCTTTGGGACTACCTTGTGAATTTGGAGAAGGCGGGCGATGAGTTTCGGGTGAGGAATGACAAGTTTGTTTCTTTTGTTTCTTGCCTCCCAAATGTTAGACATTACAATTTGTCTAAATGATAAGGCTAGGTTTCCCGTGACCAAGGCATATAACACAATAACATCATGGTGTCTAACCATGCTCTTGTCACTAGTTCGGGGGCACACATTCCAACTCAAAATTGACATAATTAACCGGGGTAATGGCTTCAACAAAGCACGCTCCATCCTAAAGGTTGTACTCAAATTGTCTCGTGTAACATCAAAAACATCAACAAGCATATCAAGCCAATTATTAGGTGTTTCTACCCCCGTTAAATACTTCTCATCCACATAATCAAAAGCCCTCCCCGAAGTAGCACCCGTGTCAAATTTGGCTATCTTATCTAAGGTAGCAAAAGACATTGTTACCTTTTTCCCATTAACCGTGCCTACTAACTTAGAAGTCACCGGGGGGTTATTACCGGGAGTCAATTCTAGAGTACCCAACCAATTAATGATACCATCTAAATAAATCTCAGCATTATCACCATTATTCCAAATCAACACTTGTTTCCATCCCATTTTTTCAAATGCTTCAACCATCCCATACCCCCTAAATTCTGACAAGACAAGTGTTCTTTCACCCAATAATTGATCCATCAAATTCTTGGCCTCAGCCATCTTTTCTTTAAACAAAATCAATTGCCATTCATCGAGTAAAGTATGTAAAGGTATACCTTGTCTCCATTCGGGGTTTTTGACTTCAACCTCCATCTCTTCACTTGTCTGTGGTGAGTTTTCTTCTTCTTCTGAGTCATCTTGAACCATTGGCCTTTTCTTCTTGTTTGGTTGTTGACTTGATGAAGTATCACCTTTCTTGCTTAGACTCTTTATAAATTTTCCTGCTGCTTTCTTCATCCTATTATCAACAAAACTAACCAAAAGTAACAAACTTAGCAATGGTTAGTGAATTAAAGCAACAATAAGAAGAAAATTAAACAAAATTCGATTTTATACTCACTTCAATCTTGAAAAATCGGCCGAAATTAAACAAACAATTATGGGGGTTTTGTAGCCCTTGAAAAGTTATGCAATTTAGCCTCAAGAATTATTGAAATTGATGGAGAATTGAAGGAGTAATTGTTGATTGAATGATTAGGGTTTTTAAAAAAAAATAAATGGAAAAGGATATAGAGATCGTGAGAGAGAGATGCAGAAGGAGAGAATGTGTTGGGTAAAAGATAAGAACATCTGGATATGTGGCTTTAGTTAAAAGGTTTTTCAATTTTTCGGATTTTATTAAAATAAAAAAAAATCGAATAGGACCCCACCGTAAATTACGCCTCAATAGGCGTACCTTACGCCGCCTTATGTTTGACCTGCCGTAACCTACGCCTAAAGGACCGTAACCTACGCCCGTTAAAACACAACAGGCGTAACTTACGCTCGGGTGGAGCGTACCTTACGCCTGCCTGGAATCATCACTTTTGGCGTCTGGTGGGCCGTAAACAGAAGATTTTGAGCGTAATGTCTAGTTGAGCTATCCAGGGCACCGTAACCTACGCCCGTATGGCCGTAGCTTACGCCTCCTTCAGTTTTTTTTTTTTTTTTAACCACAGCCACAAAACATGATTTCAACACTTGCAATTATTAAAATTGAACTCCCTTCCCCAACTTAAAGGCACATTGTCCCCAATGTACACCATAAATTAGAGATAAGTTAACCGGCTCGAAAAATTGCAAAAACGTTTTCTTTCTCACCCAAACCGACCTTCCCCAACTTAATTCTCAAGCCTAGGTGCTGAGAATTATCCAACTTGTGTGATTATGCATCAAAACACTAAAACAACTAAATATAAGTGCATGAAAGTAAACATACCGAAAACGAAGCTAGAAAACAAACAAACAACGGGTTGCCTCCCGTTTAGCGCTAAGTTTATTGTCCTCAGCCCGACATTACCTCAATTTGATTCATGCAACCTCATAGGATGGTGGACTTGATATGAAGTTTACCATTTCCGTTGTAGCTCCATTGATGTCGCTTGCATCCAAATAAGGCTTCAAACGGTGTCCATTGACCATTTGCTTCACTCCATCCTTCGGATCCTCAATCTCAATTTCTCCAAACTTTCCAACTCTTGTAATAACATATGGACCCATCCACTTGCTCTTGAGCTTTCCCGGAAAGAATTTGAGTCTTGAATTGTAAAGCCACACTTTTTGGCCAACTTCAAACACCTTTTTCTTCAATTTAGCATCATGAACCGCTTTCATCTTGTCCTTGTAAGTTGATGCGCATTCATATGCTTCATTCCTTAATTCTTCCAACTCGCACAATTGCAACTTTCTTTCCTTACCTGCTGTAACATCCCGAACTTTTATTTAATGTTTGACTAATGTCGTTAAGTCAATTTGGGGTGTCGTTAAGTCTTGACTTAATATTTGAATGTAGTTATGTGTGGTTAACGTAGATAAAGTAGTTAGGCTTAAAAGCCTAAACTTTAATGACGAATAAAAGTGTGATTAATGTCGCTTAAAGGCTATGTAGTGCCTTTTAATGAAGGACTAATGTTGTATTTGGTCAATAATGCAGTTTGTGACCAATAATGAAGGGTTTAGAAGTTCAAGGGCTGATTTTGACATAGGTTGAAATCTAAAAACGGGATTAAGGTTTTGATAAGTGTAATTAGGTCTACTTTGGCAGCCATTATCAAATAATTAAGCAAATAATCCTTTCTTGAATCCTAAAGCAATTAATCTAGTTTTTGGGGCTAACAATTGTGTGTTTTGGTGTTGTAATCGATCGATCATCGAGTCAAGCAGGTAATCATTGATATATTGATTGTATTTTCAGATTTAGAGGTTGATAATTATGAATCAAATCTGATTAAAAAGGGATTATGCAAGTAATTAGGGTTTATGTGGTGTTTTGGGGTAATTAACATCGAATGTGATGTTAAACGAGTCTATGATCGATCCAGTTAATCAAGAGATGTTTATTTGTGTCAAAAACATGTTTGGAAGGAAGTCTCGATCGATCAAAATCTGGAAAATCGAAGAACTTAGTCATTTCATGAATTCTGGTCGAATCTGATGTTAAATTCGTTTTCTGGTGCTATCTTCGTTTGACAAAACGAAGATCATTTTCGTTTGGACTATATTCGTTCAAAGCCTAAAGTCGTTTGATGAAGCCTAAGTTCGTTCAAAGTTATTTTCGTAAAATGAAGCCAAACGAAGTTATGGTCTAAATTCGTAAGTTGTAAAGTAACGAATTTAAAGGTTAAGTTCGTAAGAACTAAGTAACGAAGATAATGTTAAGTTCGTAAGAACAAGTTAAACGAAGTTAAGGACTAAGTTCGTAAGGTCTAATCTAAGTTCGTAAGAAGCAAGTTAAACGAAGTTAAGGACTAAGTTCGTAAGGTCTAATCTAAGTTCGTAAGAACTAAGTAACGAAGATAATGTTAAGTTCGTAAGAACAAGTTAAACGAAGTTAAGGACTAAGTTCGTAAGGTCTAATCTAAGTTCGTAAGAACAAGAAACGAATTTAAATGTTAAGTTCGTAAGAACAAGTAAACGAAGATAAGACTAAGTTCGTAAGAACAAGTTAAACGAAGTTAAGGATAAGTTCGTAAGAACAAGTAACGAATTTAAAGGATAAGTTCGTAAGAACAAGTAACGAATAAGGATAAGTTCGTAAGAACAAGTAACGAAGTAAGGATAAGTTCGTAAGAACAAGTTAAACGAAGTAAGATAAGTTCGTAAGAACAAGTTAAACGAAGTTAAGGATAAGTTCGTAAGAACAAGTAACGAATTTAAAGGATAAGTTCGTAAGAACAAGTAACGAATAAGGATAAGTTCGTAAGAACAAGTAACGAAGTAAGGATAAGTTCGTAAGAACAAGTTAAACGAAGTAAGGATAAGTTCGTAAGAACAAGTTAAACGAAGTTAAGGATAAGTTCGTAAGAACAAGTAACGAATTTAAAGGATAAGTTCGTAAGAACAAGTAACGAATAAGGATAAGTTCGTAAGAACAAGTAACGAAGTAAGGATAAGTTCGTAAGAACTAAGTAAACGAAGTAATGATAAGTTCGTAAGAACAAGTTAAACGAAGTTAAGGACTAAGTTCGTAAGGTCTAATTAAGTTCGTAAGAACAAGTTAAACGAAGTTAAGGACTAAGTTCGTAAGGTCTAATCTAAGTTCGTGAGAACAAGAAACGAATTTAAAGGTTAAGTTCGTAAGAACAAGTAACGAAGATAAGGATAAGTTCGTAAGAACTAAGTAACGAAGATAAGGATAAGTTCGTAAGAACAAGTTAAACGAAGTTAAGGATAAGTTCGTAAGAACAAGTAACGAAGATAAGGATAAGTTCGTAAGAACAAGTAACGAAGTTTAAAGGATAAGTTCGTAAGAACAAGTAACGAATAAGGATAAGTTCGTAAGAACAAGTTAAACGAAGTTAAGGATAAGTTCGTAAGAACTAAGTAAACGAAGTAATGATAAGTTCGTAAGAACAAGTTAAACGAAGTTAAGGACTAAGTTCGTAAGGTCTAATCTAAGTTCGTGAGAACAAGAAACGAATTTAAAGGTTAAGTTCGTAAGAACAAGTAACGAAGATAAGGATAAGTTCGTAAGAACTAAGTAACGAAGATAAGATAAGTTCGTAAGAACAAGTTAAACGAAGTTAAGGATAAGTTCGTAAGAACAAGTAAACGAAGTAATGATAAGTTCGTAAGAACAAGTTAAACGAAGTTAAGGACTAAGTTCGTAAGGTCTAATCTAAGTTCGTGAGAACAAGAAACGAATTTAAATGTTAAGTTCGTAAGAACAAGTAAACGAAGATAAGATAAGTTCGTAAGAACAAGTTAAACGAAGATAAGGATAAGTTCGTAAGAACAAGTTAAACGAAGTTAATGATAAGTTCGTAAGAACAAGTTAAACGAAGTTAAGGACTAAGTTCGTAAGGTCTAATCTAAGTTCGTGAGAACTTAAACGAAGGATTGACCCCCTCAGGATTTTGGATTACTCTCGGATTGGCTTGCCATTCCTTAACGACGTACGATGGGTGGCCTTTTGGTGAACCATCAAGTCGGGTGCAATGTAGAGCACACTTAATGCAGTAGGTTGCATGGAATGGCTTGATGATACTGAGATGGTTTTTGAAGCTTGTGATTGTCCCGAGGATAAGAAAGTGTTGTGTGCTAGCAGGATGTTGAAAGAAGGTGCTCGGGATTGGTGGAAGAGCATTACTATTTCGATGACTCCGGCTATGGTAACTGCTATTACGTGGGCTGACTTTAAGCAGAAATTCATTGAGGAATATATTGGGGTACATGAGCAGCGTAAAATGGAAAAAGAGTTCCGTGCTTTGACAGCTGAAGTTGGCAAAATTAATGATTATGCTCGTTCCTTTCTGGAGAAGATGAAGTTCGTAGGCCATCTGTTCCGTACTGATGCAGATCAGGTTGCTTGCTATGTTGATGGTTTGCCTCCGAGTTATCGAGGTATCTGCAGGCAGCACAAAACTCTGACTGAAGCTATCAAGGAGTCTAAAAAGCTTGACGATGATTTTGCTTCGGACAAGAAAGTAGTTGAGAAAGTCGACGACAAGAAAGTGGGATTTAAAAGAAGAGCAAACTGGTCCTCTAATAACAATAATAATAATAAGAAGTTCCGCGGAAATTCTAGCTCAAGCGGTGACAAAGATAAGAAGAAGAAGGGATCGTGGTGTGCTTCATGCAAGAGTGTGCATGAAGGTACATGTTCCGACAAGACTAGAAGGTGCCATAATTGTGGGAAGTCAGGACACCTTGCAGCTGAATGCAGAGACAAAGCTCGTTGTTATAAGTGTCAAGAAACGGGTCATCTCATTGCCGATTGTCCCGAGGATAAGAAAGTGTTGTGTGCTAGCAGGATGTTGAAAGAAGGTGCTCGGGATTGGTGGAAGAGCATTACTATTTCGATGACTCCGGCTATGGTAACTGCTATTACGTGGGCTGACTTTAAGCAGAAATTCATTGAGGAATATATTGGGGTACATGAGCAGCGTAAAATGGAAAAAGAGTTCCGTGCTTTGACAGCTGAAGTTGGCAAAATTAATGATTATGCTCGTTCCTTTCTGGAGAAGATGAAGTTCGTAGGCCATCTGTTCCGTACTGATGCAGATCAGGTTGCTTGCTATGTTGATGGTTTGCCTCCGAGTTATCGAGGTATCTGCAGGCAGCACAAAACTCTGACTGAAGCTATCAAGGAGTCTAAAAAGCTTGACGATGATTTTGCTTCGGACAAGAAAGTAGTTGAGAAAGTCGACGACAAGAAAGTGGGATTTAAAAGAAGAGCAAACTGGTCCTCTAATAACAATAATAATAATAAGAAGTTCCGCGGAAATTCTAGCTCAAGCGGTGACAAAGATAAGAAGAAGAAGGGATCGTGGTGTGCTTCATGCAAGAGTGTGCATGAAGGTACATGTTCCGACAAGACTAGAAGGTGCCATAATTGTGGGAAGTCAGGACACCTTGCAGCTGAATGCAGAGACAAAGCTCGTTGTTATAAGTGTCAAGAAACGGGTCATCTCATTGCCGATTGTCCACAGATGAAGAATGCTGGAAAGAAGACCGCCACGACAGCAACAAAAGTGAGAGCTCTTCAAATGACGGTTGATGACGCAAGGAACAACGATGAAGTGGTAAGTGGTACTTTCCTTGTTAACTCAAAGCCTGCCTCTGTTTTATTTGATTCAGGTGCAAATAGGTCGTTTGTGTCCACATTATTTGCTCCTAAGCTAGAAAGAGTCACTACTCCCTTAGATTGCTCAATAGAGGTAGAAATTGCTAATGGTACGGTTAATAATATACGTGTGGGTTATGACGATTGTGAGATTGAGATTGAAGGTTGTTCTTTTCCGGTCCAACTATTGCCTACTACCTTAGGTGGTTTTGATGTAGTGATTGGTATGGATTGGTTGGCTAGAAATGAAGCTAGTATTTTATGTTCCCAAAAGATAATTCGATTGCCTATATCCGAGGGTAAAGTGATAACGGTGTATGGAGACAAGAAGAGAGGAGGAATAAAGATTATTAGTATGATGAAAGCTATTAAAAGTATAAGGAAAAACAAGAGCCATTTCTTGGCTTATGTTATTGATGCAAGAAAAGAGAAGTCTTCAATCGCTAGTGTTGAGGTAGTATCCAATTTCCCCGATGTGTTTCCCGATGATCTACCCGGTATTCCTCCCGATCGTGAAGTTACTTTTCAGATAGATCTTGTTCCCGGTGCTACACCCGTTGCTAAAGCACCTTACCGATTAGCTCCTACAGAAATGAAGGAATTAATGACGCAACTACAGGAGTTACTTGACAAAGGGTTCATACAACCTAGTTCCTCGCCTTGGGGAGCTCCGGTTCTCTTTGTTAAGAAGAAGGACGGATCAATGCGCATGTGTATTGACTACCGTGAGTTGAACAAACGAACGGTCAAGAATAAGTATCCTCTCCCGAGAATTGATGATCTTTTTGATCAACTACATGGTGCTTCGTATTTTTCAAAGATTGATTTGCGGTCCGGTTATCATCAGTTAAAGGTAAAGAAGGAAGATGTAGCAAAGACAGCTTTCCGGACTAGATATGGTCATTATGAGTTCTTGGTCATGCCATTTGGGTTGACCAATGCTCCAGCCGCGTTTATGGACTTAATGAATCGGGTATGCCGCCCCTTTCTAGATCATTTTGTTATTGTGTTTATTGACGATATTTTGATCTACTCTAAGTCAGAGGATGAACACCGTGAGCATTTGAAAGCAGTTTTGGAGGTGTTGAGGGAGAAGAAGTTGTACGCAAAGTTTTCTAAATGTGAGTTTTGGCTCCGAGAAGTGCAGTTTCTTGGTCATGTTATTACATCGGAAGGTATTAAAGTAGATCCTTCAAAGATTGAAGCTGTTTCAAAGTGGGAGCAGCCAAAGACACCTACCGAGATTAAGAGTTTTCTTGGTTTGGCTGGGTATTATAGAAGGTTTATTCAGGATTTTTCTCGAATAGCCAAGCCTATGACGGAATTAACAAAGAAGGGTGTGAAGTACGAGTGGACTGAAAAGCAGGAAAATGCATTCCAAACGTTGAAAAAGAAGTTGTGTGAAGCTCCTATCCTTGCCTTGCCTGAAGGTACTGATGATTTAGTGGTATATAGCGATGCTTCTATTACGGGTTTGGGTTGTGTCTTAATGCAGAGAGACAAAGTGATTGCCTATGCTTCACGTCAGTTGAAGCCTCATGAGAAGAATTACCCTACCCATGATCTTGAGTTAGCGGCGGTTGTGTTTGCATTGAAATTATGGAGACATTACTTATATGGTACTAAATGCACACTTTACACCGACCATAAGAGTTTACAATATATGTTTACTCAAAAGGAGATGAATGTGAGACAAAGAAGGTGGATGGAATTACTTAAAGACTATGATTGTGAAATCAAATACCATCCGGGTAAAGCCAATGTAGTGGCGGATGCACTAAGTAGGAAAGTGCAAAGCTCTTCTTGTAAGTTGATGAGCATGCAAGTTCAGGCCAAGTCGGGTCTATTAGATCGAATTAAAGAAGCACAAGAGAGGGCATTAATGAAGGATAATATTGATAACGAGAGTATTGGAAAGAAGAAACGACTTGTGATGGAGACTAATAGCCGTGGGTTTAAAACATACAAGGGTCGCATTTGGGTGCCACTGCTTGGTGGTAACCGAGAGTTGATCCTTGAAGAGGTCCATAGAAGTAGGTATTCGATGCATCCCGGTGTCACCAAAATGTATGCAGATTTGAAGCCGATTTATTGGTGGCCGGATATTAAAGGTGAAGTAGCTCATTTTGTAGCAAAGTGTTTGACGTGTGCAAGAGTGAAGACGGACCATCAAAAGCCGTATGGTTTGTTGCATCAATTAGAAATTCCCGAGTGGAAATGGGATCATATTACGATGGACTTTGTAACGAAGCTACCTAAAACGCCGAAAGGGAATGATATGATATGGGTGATTGTAGATAGATTGACGAAGAGTGCTCATTTTCTAGCTACCCGACAAGATGTGCCTTTAACGAAGATGGCAAAGATGTACATTGATGAAGTAGTAGCGAAACATGGAGTTCCCTTATCTATTGTTTCGGATCGAGACTCGAGGTTTGTGTCAAACTTTTGGAAGGGTCTTCAACGGGAGTTGGGTAGTAGAATAAATTTGAGTACCGCCTATCATCCCCAAACCGATGGGCAAAGTGAGAGAACCATTCAAACCTTGGAGGATATGTTGAGAACGTGTGTACTTGAATACGGTGGAGCATGGGATGAACACTTGAAGTTGATTGAATTTGCTTATAATAATAGTCACCATGCAAGTATTGGAAAGAAGAAACGACTTGTGATGGAGACTAATAGCCGTGGGTTTAAAACATACAAGGGTCGCATTTGGGTGCCACTGCTTGGTGGTAACCGAGAGTTGATCCTTGAAGAGGTCCATAGAAGTAGGTATTCGATGCATCCCGGTGTCACCAAAATGTATGCAGATTTGAAGCCGATTTATTGGTGGCCGGATATTAAAGGTGAAGTAGCTCATTTTGTAGCAAAGTGTTTGACGTGTGCAAGAGTGAAGACGGACCATCAAAAGCCGTATGGTTTGTTGCATCAATTAGAAATTCCCGAGTGGAAATGGGATCATATTACGATGGACTTTGTAACGAAGCTACCTAAAACGCCGAAAGGGAATGATATGATATGGGTGATTGTAGATAGATTGACGAAGAGTGCTCATTTTCTAGCTACCCGACAAGATGTGCCTTTAACGAAGATGGCAAAGATGTACATTGATGAAGTAGTAGCGAAACATGGAGTTCCCTTATCTATTGTTTCGGATCGAGACTCGAGGTTTGTGTCAAACTTTTGGAAGGGTCTTCAACGGGAGTTGGGTAGTAGAATAAATTTGAGTACCGCCTATCATCCCCAAACCGATGGGCAAAGTGAGAGAACCATTCAAACCTTGGAGGATATGTTGAGAACGTGTGTACTTGAATACGGTGGAGCATGGGATGAACACTTGAAGTTGATTGAATTTGCTTATAATAATAGTCACCATGCAAGTATTGGAGTGCCACCATTTGAAATGTTATATGGAAGGAGATGTAGGACTCCAAGTTGTTGGATGGAGCCCGGTGAAAAGCAGTTGACCGGTCCCGAAATTATTGAAATTACCTCTGAAAAGGTTAATGTAGCTAAAGAAGCCTTACGTGTGGCAAGAGAAAGGCAGAAACATATGCAGATAAGAAAAGGAGACCGATTGAGTTTAATGTTGGTGATTTAGTGATGCTGAAAGTATCACCTTGGAAAGGAGTTATCCGATTTGGAAAGAAGGGAAAGTTGAGTCCACGTTTCATTGGACCTTTTAAAGTGGTGAAGCGCATTAAAGATGTGGCATATCAGTTGGAATTACCTCCAGAATTGGATGGAATTCACAACACCTTCCATGTATCCTACTTGAGGAAATGTTTAGCTGAGGAGTCGAGTGTGATTCCTATTAAAGACGTGAGTATTGACCCAATGAAGAGAATAGTAGACGAACCGGTAGCGATACTTGGAAGAAAGCAAAAGAAGTTACGCAGGAAAGTGATAGATCTTGTTTTGATAAAGTGGAAACATAATCATGGAGAAAGCTTGACTTGGGAAACTGAAGCAGTAATGAAGGAGAAATATCCCGAGTTGTTCCTATCTGATGAGATTCCGGGGACGGAATCCTCTTAAGGGGGAGGTAATTGTAACATCCCGAACTTTTATTTAATGTTTGACTAATGCCGTTAAGTCAATTTGGGGTGTCGTTAAGTCTTTACTTAATATTTGAATGTAGTTATGTGTGGTTAACGTAGATAAAGTAGTTAGGCTTAAAAGCCTAAACTTTAATGACGAATAAAAGTGTGATTAATGTCGCTTAAAGGCTATGTAGTGCCTTTTAATGAAGGACTAATGTTGTATTTGGTCAATAATGCAGTTTGTGACCAATAATGAAGGGTTTAGAAGTTCAAGGGCTGATTTTGACATAGGTTGAAATCTAAAAACGGGATTAAGGTTTTGATAAGTGTAATTAGGTCTACTTTGGCAGCCATTATCAAATAATTAAGCAAATAATCCTTTCTTGAATCCTAAAGCAATTAATCTAGTTTTTTGGGGCTAACAATTGTGTGTTTTGGTGTTGTAATCGATCGATCATCGAGTCAAGCAGGTAATCATTGATATATTGATTGTATTTTCAGATTTAGAGGTTGATAATTATGAATCAAATCTGATTAAAAAGGGATTATGCAAGTAATTAGGGTTTATGTGGTGTTTTGGGGTAATTAACATCGAATGTGATGTTAAACGAGTCTATGATCGATCCAGTTAATCAAGAGATGTTTATTTGTGTCAAAAACATGTTTGGAAGGAAGTCTCGATCGATCAAAATCTGGAAAATCGAAGAACTTAGTCATTTCATGAATTCTGGTCGAATCTGATGTTAAATTCGTTTTCTGGTGCTATCTTCGTTTGACAAAACGAAGATCATTTTCGTTTGGACTATATTCGTTCAAAGCCTAAAGTCGTTTGATGAAGCCTAAGTTCGTTCAAAGTTATTTTCGTAAAATGAAGCCAAACGAAGTTATGGTCTAAATTCGTAAGTTGTAAAGTAACGAATTTAAAGGTTAAGTTCGTGAGAACTAAGTAACGAAGATAATGTTAAGTTCGTAAGAACAAGTTAAACGAAGTTAAGGACTAAGTTCGTAAGGTCTAATCTAAGTTCGTAAGAACTAAGTAACGAAGATAATGTTAAGTTCGTAAGAACAAGTTAAACGAAGTTAAGGACTAAGTTCGTAAGGTCTAATCTAAGTTCGTAAGAACAAGAACGAATAATGTTAAGTTCGTAAGAACAAGTAAACGAAGATAAGGATAAGTTCGTAAGAACAAGTTAAACGAAGTTAATGACTAAGTTCGTAAGAACAAGTTAAACGAAGTTAAGGACTAAGTTCGTAAGGTCTAATCTAAGTTCGTGAGAACAAGAAACGAATTTAAAGGTTAAGTTCGTAAGAACAAGTAACGAAGATAAGGATAAGTTCGTAAGAACAAGTTAAACGAAGATAAGGATAAGTTCGTAAGAACAAGTTAAACGAAGTTAATGACTAAGTTCGTAAGAACAAGTTAAACGAAGTTAAGGACTAAGTTCGTAAGGTCTAATCTAAGTTCGTGAGAACAAGAAACGAATTTAAAGGTTAAGTTCGTAAGAACAAGTAACGAAGATAAGGATAAGTTCGTAAGAACAAGTTAAACGAAGATAAGGATAAGTTCGTAAGAACAAGTTAAACGAAGTTAAGGACTAAGTTCGTAAGAACAAGTAAACGAAGTTAATGTAAGTTCGTAAGAACAAGTTAAACGAAGTTAAGGACTAAGTTCGTAAGGTCTAATCTAAGTTCGTGAGAACAAGCAAACGAAGTTGAATGTTAAGTTCGTAAGAACAAGTAAACGAAGATAATGACTAAGTTCGTAAGAACAAGTTAAACGAAGTTAAGGACTAAGTTCGTAAGGTCTAATCTAAGTTCGTGAGAACAAGAAACGAATAAGGTTAAGTTCGTAAGAACAAGTAAACGAAGATAAGGTTAAGTTCGTAAGAACTAAGTAACGAAGATAATGTTAAGTTCGTAAGAACAAGTTAAACGAAGTTAAGGACTAAGTTCGTAAGGTCTAATCTAAGTTCGTAAGAACAAGAAACGAAGTAATGCTAAGTTCGTAAGAACAAGTTAAACGAAGTTAAGGACTAAGTTCGTAAGGTCTAATCTAAGTTCGTGAGAACAAGAAACGAAGTTTAAAGGTTAAGTTCGTAAGAACAAGTAAACGAAGATAAGACTAAGTTCGTAAGAACAAGTTAAACGAAGTAATGTAAGTTCGTAAGAACAAGTTAAACGAAGTTAAGGACTAAGTTCGTAAGGTCTAATCTAAGTTCGTGAGAACAAGTAAACGAAGTAATGTTAAGTTCGTAAGAACAAGTTGAAACGAAGATAAGGACTAAGTTCGTAAGGTCTAATTAAGTTCGTAAGAACAAGTTAAACGAAGTTAAGGACTAATTCGTAAGGTCTAATGTAGGTTCGAGCTCGTTAAACTTTGACGCAGTAAAGTGTTAAGCTTAACCCGTACAAGTCTTAGCCGGATGAGTACGCTAACGCAGTTGTTGCTTGGGTGGCTCCTAGCAACGTGGTCACACGCAGTTTGAGTAATTAACGGAGGATTGACCCCCTCAGGATTTTGGATTACTCTCGGATTGGCTTGCCATTCCTTAACGACGTACGATGGGTGGCCTTTTGGTGAACCATCAAGTCGGGTGCAATGTAGAGCACACTTAATGCAGTTAATAACGTAGTAAGGCAGAAATGTAGAAAGCAGATATGTGGGTAATGAAGTAATGCAGGATAGGCACATTTAGGATGATTATCCTATTTGATATGAAGTTGTTATGCAGATTTGTGTGATGTGTGACGTGCCTAAAGAACTTGTCTAATAATGAAGATTGTTTTAATTGGACAAATGCTTTTAAATTAAGTGTTATCTTACTTAGCTATTTTAATAGCTAACACTTGTTTCTTTTAATGTGGTTGTTCCCTCAGGTTTAGCTTGAAGGAACTATATGCAGAACGAGTGAGGCTTGGGTAGATGCAATGCAGGAGCCTTAGCTACCCTATAGACGCTTTGTTTAGACATTGGTTTACATTCAGTACTTAATGTCGAATTTATGTAATGACGTTTGGACGGTTGTTTTATGTTGGGCAACTGTTGGGTTTTCCTTTGAACTATTCTATGATGTCGCAAGTAACACCAACTAAATGCAGAAACCAAAATGTTTTATTGGTTTTGACTTTTAAGGTCCTTTCTTCCGCAATATGACACCGTTAGGTGAAAAGTTTTTGAAAACCCATATTTTTAAACGACGGGTGTTACACCTGCATTCTCAAAATCCATATTAACGGCCTTAACGGCCCACAATGCTCTATGTGCAAGCTCGATTGGAAGATGACAACCCTTACCATAAACCAACCGGTAAGGAGTAGTGCTAATAGGTGTCTTAAAAGCGGTACGGTAAGCCCACAAAGCATCATTGAGTTTGGTTGACCAATCTTTTCTATCGGGTCTTACCGTCTTTTGCAAAATTTCTTTAATTTGCCTATTGGACACTTCTACTTGCCCACTTGTTTGTGGGTGATATGGGGTGGCAATCCGGTGGTTTATGCCATACCGTTTAAGAAGTTTGCCAAATTGAAATTTTTTGAAATGAGATCCCCCATCGCTTATAATCACACGAGGGATTCCAAATCTTGAGAAAATGTTGCTTTGGACAAACTTGCATACAACGGTATGGTCATTGGTTCTAGTGGCAATGGCTTCTACCCATTTTGAAACATAATCTACGGCCACTAGAATGTAGTAATTACCAAAGGAATTAGGGAAGGGACCCATAAAGTCAATGCCCCAAACATCAAAAATATTAACAACTAAAATAGGTTGCATGGGCATTTCATTCCTTTTGGTGATACTACCTAGTTGTTGACACCTAACACACTTCTTGACAAATTCAGCGGCATCTTTAAAGATACTAGGCCAAAACAAACCACAATTTAAAACCTTGTAACCTGTCTTTTGACCGCTGAAATGACCTCCACATGCAAATGAGTGTGCATGCGTCAACACCTCTTGAATCTCCTCTTCCGAAACACATCTTCTCACCAATTGATCCGGGCCAACTTTGAACAAGTCCGGCTCATCCCAAATGTATTGCTTTGCTTATGCCAAGAATTGTTGCTTCTTTCTTTTGGCCCAATGCTCCGGTAGCTTACCTGCGGAAAAAAAGTTAACAATATTTGCATACCAAGGGACAACAGAAACGGTTAGTAATTGCTCATCCGGAAACGTCTCATTGATCTCCTTGGTTGAACCATCATCCATAGCTTGAATTCTTGACAAGTGGTCCGCCACCACGTTCTCACTTTCTTTCTTGTCTCGGATCTCCAAATCAAACTCTTGTAGTAGCAACACCCACCTAATTAGCCTTGGCTTTGCATCCTTCTTTTCCATCAAATGCTTCACCGCGCTATGATCTGTGTACACTATAACCTTGCTACCACAAATATAAGAACGAAACTTGTCAAGTGCATAAACAACCGCAAGCAATTCTTTTTCGGTGGTGGTATAATTCAGTTGGGCATCCGATAAAGTTTTGCTTGCATAATAAATCACAACGGGTTTCTTATCCACCCGTTGTCCCAAAACAGCCCCAATGGCAAAGTCACTTGCATCACACATAATTTCAAAAGGCATGGACCAATTAGGTGATTGCAAAATGGGGGCTTCAACCAACTTTTCTTTCAAGGTTTCAAAAGCTTTCAAACACTCATTATCAAACACAAACGGTACATCTTTTAACAACAAATTGCACAATGGTTTGGTAATGACACTAAACCCTTTTATGAACCTTCTATAGAACCCGGCATGTCCAAGAAAAGAACGGACACCCTTAACATTGGTTGGAGGGGGTAAAGTAGAAATGACTTTGATTTTGGCCCGGTCAACTTCCATGCCTTTACTTGAAATCACATGACCCAAAACCGTCCCCTCTTGAACCATGAAGTGGCTCTTTTCCCAACTTAAAACCAAATTTGTCTCAACACATCTTTTTAAAACCTTGGTTAGTTCATTGAGACAATTATCAAAAGTTTGGCCAAAAATTGAAAAATCATCCATAAAGATTTCTAGGGAATCACCGACCATATCCGAGAAGATACTCATCATGCACCTTTGGAAGGTGGCGGGAGCATTACATAACCCGAATGGCATTCGCCTAAAGGCAAAAGTCCCATAAGGGCATGTAAATGTGGTCTTGTGTTGATCATCGGGATGGATAGCAATTTGATTATAACCCGAATAACCATCTAGAAAACAATAAAACTTCTGACCTGCAAGCTTTTTGATGATTTGATCAATGAATGGCAATGGGAAATGATCCTTGGAAGTAGCGGTGTTCAACTTTCGGTAGTCAATGCACACCCTCCACCCGGTGATGGGTCGGGTTGCAATTTGTTCACCACTATCTCCTTTCACCACTTGAATTCCAGCTTTTCTTAGGTACCGTTTGTGTTGGACTTACCCATGTGCTATCCAAAATTGGGTAAATAATTCCAGCATCCAACCACTTTAGCACCTCCTTTTTCACAACTTCACGCATATGAGGATTCAATCTCCTTTGAGCATCACGTGAAGGTTTTGCTTCAGAATCGGTGATGATTTTGTGCATCACAATTGATGGACTAATGCCTTTCAAATCGGCAATTGTCCATCCAATGGCCGCCTTATACTCCTTGAGCACCTTTAGTAATGCTCTTTCTTGCATTTCTTCCAAATTTGATGCATTGATCACCAGTAAAGTCTTTTCATCTCCCAAAAATGCATACTTCAAATGAGATGGGAGCTCTTTCAACTCAACTTGTGGTGGACTTTCAATTGATGGTTTGAGATGGGTGTCAATATGGTCCGGTAGACTTTCCACCAAATGAGTCCATGGTGGTCTACCTTCTTGAATTGCCATAATCTCCCAATCCTTTTCTTCCTTCTTCAATGTTTCACTATGCTCCAAGATTAACCTGTCAACTAAAGCACAATTCTCCCGTGTGTCTTCCTCATTTTCATGAGGAATACACTCATCAATGACGTCCGCCATAAAGCATTCGTCACTAACTACGGGTTAGGAACACTAGCAAAAACATTCAATCTTATCTTACGGTTGCCAAAAGTCATTTCAACCGTACCCCTTCTACAATCAATTAATGCATTAGCAGTGGCCAAAAAGGGTCTACCCATGATGACATTGGGTTGCCTAACATTACCGCTTGGTGCAAAATCAAGTACCAAAAAGTCTACGGGGTAATAGAAGTCCTCCACTTTAACAATGACATCTTGGACAATTCCTCTTGGAAGTTTTAGTGACAAATCAGCCATCACCAAGGTGGTGTCGACTTTTTCCAAGGGTCCAAAGTCATATTGGTCATATAAAATACCCGGTAAGATACTCACACCCGCCCCCATATCCAAAAGTGCCTTATTCATTTTAAAATCACCAACTTGAATAGTAATTAAAGGCGCTCCCGGATCTTGGAGTTTAGGTGGGAGTATACCCATCACAACGGCACTAACTTCTTCATTTAAATCAATTTTCTTTGGAAGCTTATGGTGCCGTTTTTGGGTACACAACTCCTTAAGGTACTTAGCATAAGCCAGAACTTGCTTGATTATGTCAATAAGAGGTATATTGATTTTCACTTGTTTAAAAATTTCCCACATTTCTTCCTCATGTGGACCTCTTTTCTTAAGTGTAGGCCTAAGTTTTGGATCAATCAAAGCCAAAGAAAAAGGAATGGTATTACCCAACATATCCTTTCCTTGTTTTTCAGAAAATTTACCACTAGACCTATTGTTTTCTACCTCTTTAAAAGACACTTTTTTAGTTGGTTTAGGTAGAACAAATTCCATTTCATGCTCACTATCCTCATTCTCATCAACATCCTCCACCACACCATCAACAAGTGATGATGGAGGCACAACTTTATTATCATAAACTTTACCACTACGAAGAAGACTTACATTGTTTATCTCCACATTCTTGACATTCTTTGAGCTGCCACTTTGATGTTGTGGATTGATCTTCGTATCACTTGGTAGCTTTCCCGGATTCTTCCTCAATTCCGATACATCCTCCGCCAATTTCCCAACTTGCTTTTGCAAACTCTCAACCGTTTTATCCCGAATCTCATTCTTCCTATCCATTTCTTTCAAGTATTCCATGATCTCCCGGGTTGACACATCATTACCTCCCGAAGGCCCACCTTGATTATTACCTTGTTGATAGTTCCTTGGGTAGCCCCTATTGAATCCTCCCTGATTTTGGCCACCTTGGTAATTCCCTTGGTTGTAATTTCGGCCTTTGAATGGTTGAGATGGTGCTCCACCGGTTTGGTTGTTTCCTTGAAAGTTCGGGTTAAGTTGATTTGAAGAATTTCCATACCGAAGATTTGGATGGTTTCTCATTCCCGAGTGATAAGTGTTGGAGTTCATGTCAAATTGCCTCTTTTCCCCAGACACTTGATTCACTTCTTCAACATGTTCCGGGACCAATGGACATTGCAAAGCCGTATGTCCAAGTTCATCACAACTCTCACAAATCGGGTATTCTTGAGAAACTTGAGCAACACCCCGATTTTCAGCTTTCCCCAACTTAGCAAACTTTCATTCCAAAGCTTCAAGTCGATCTTTGGTGGCTTGATCACTCGTTGATGAAGTAGAAGCTATTGGATGCCTTGCTCTCCTATTCGATTGAGCTTGCCTTTTCGAATTCACACTCATCTTCTCCAAGAATTCCCAATCAACATCTTCGGGATTTGTCAAGAAAGTACCATTGCTAATTGAATTCACATCTCTTTTCTCTTCCGGTAACAAACCATCATAGAAAGCCGTGATCAACTCCCATTTAGCAATCCCATGGTGTGGACATGTTCTCAACAACTCATTAAACCTCTTGAAAGATTCATGAAATGTTTCACCCGATTGTTGCTGAAAAGTTCTAATGGAAGTCCTTGCATCACTAGTCTTTTGCATGGTATAATACTCATCCAAGAATTGTTGTTGCATTTCAGCCCATGTGAAGATGTTTCCCGATGGCAATGCTAAGAACCATTGCTTTGCTTTATCCTTCAAAGTGAACTGAAACAAGACTAGTTTAACTTCATCCGGTGAGAATCCTTGACCTCCAATGGTACCACAAATAGCCTCAAACTCCGATATGTGCAAATAAGGCTCCACCGATGCTTTACCATAGAAACTCGGTAAAATACTCAAACATTGAGGTCTAACTTCAAAAGCTCTACCCCTCAAAACCGGTGGTACTATAGGTGAAGCATTAACGGCTATGGAGGGTCGGAAATGACTATCAACTCCTTGTGGTGGAGGTTGATAGTTCATGTTTGGCATGGCTCGGTTATGTGGTTGGTTATTGGGTGGAACTCCACGACGGTAGTGGCGTGGTGGTGGACCATGAGGAACTCTTGGTCCTTGGTGGATGTATTGAGGTTGGTTATATTGGTTGTATTGATAGTTTTGCGGTTGCACATAATCTTCCCCATCATTCCAACCATACCCATCCGCATGATCATCAAATCTCCCATCATCCCAATTATCAACCCTATCATATACCGACTCCTCCGCACCTCGTGATGCATCTCCAACATAGGTTGGTGTTCCTTGTCGGTTGGGATTTGTGTAACCACTCCTTATTGATCGGGGTGGATGTTGTGGTTGATGTTGGTTTAGAAGTTGGGCATTTTGTTCAAGGTTAGGTTCTAGTTGGATTCCGGCTGGTGGAATGTTTCTTTGTGAGTTACCAGGGTCGCTCATGGTTGCACGGTGAAGTACTCGGTTTCTCCTAGCTGTTTTCTCAATTTCCGGATCAAACAACAAAGGTGACTTCTTCTTTGAATACCTTGTATGCATACACAACCTGTAATCTACACAAACAACACACCTCGTGTAACACTGAACTACAAGAATTCAAAAGGAAATAAACAACTACTAACTAAAACTAAACTAATTCTTTTTTTTTTTGAATTTTCTGAAAATTTTTAACTAAACCAATTTAAAACAAACTTTAACACTTTGCACACCGATTCCCCGGCAGCGGCGCCAAAATTTGATCGATGTCGTTGGACCGATCAAAAATATAAACTAAATACCTATAACTAGTATGGGTAAGTCGAGTATCGTTTCCACAGGGAATCAAGGGAAAGTGCTAAACAAGTTACAAAAGTTGATTAAACTAGACATAAAAGTAAAACCGATTGATTGATTGATTTTGATTAAAACTACAATTGATTATGAACTTAATAACTTAAACAATAATAATAAAGAGGACCATTCTCATGCTTCAAATTATATTTTCAAAAGTATAACCTAACTTATATTCGTTGGGAATCACATAGACATGATTCGTTATAAGCTTGGATTGAATGAATGCTAAGAACTCATTAATTAGGTTGTGATGATTCACGATAACAAAAACCGGGGAATTGACACAACTAAATTATCTATTCATTAACTAGATTACAAGTTCATAAAAGATTCTTCCAATAATAATTGATTAACAAAAACTTGAAATCAAAAGATAGATGGAATTCATTCAAAGTTATAAACTAGTAATCATTCAAACAATCCAAACAACATTAGATGCTAAACACAATTAAGAATTAAACATCTAATCCAACTTGAACATAAGAAAGGTTGAATACAATTGTCTTACATAATTGTTCACATGATAATGATCAAAAGATAATTAGCCTAAAATCTTCATCATTGATTCTTCAATTAAGGCTTGAATATCCATGGAATTGTGAATTGATGGTGATATTGGGGTGTTTAGAGACTTTGGAACTGCTCCAGGTGTGTGAAAGATGTGAAAGATAACTTCCCAAGTCGAGTTTGAATTAGACATAAACTGAAAATAAAACAATTCCACAAAATTCGGATTTCTGCACAGAAGGGGGCGTAAGCTACGCCTGAACTGGGCGTAAAGTACGCCTGTTGATTTTTGCCCAGCGTAAGGTACGGCCCTGGTGGGCGTAACCTACGCATGTTGTACTTTTCCAGATTTCCAGTTTTGATCTTCTTGACTTGATTCTCGATTTTGCTTGACTTGTTTATTATCCATTTAACTCCAAGTTATCACCAATGACCTGAAACACTTAAACAAACATAAAAACGCCCTACTCGTCTATTAACAAGCACAAAGTGATCCAATTTTATCCATTAAAACCATGTCCTTTAGGCGTTTATCATTAATAAAATCCCAATCTCTTGATGTCGAATCCGACTGAATGTTCGAAAATATATATTTGGTTATAATATTTCTATCCACATGTGCTATTAATTTTTCACACATTTAAATGTAGATATATTATAAAAAGTATGTAGATATTTGACTTAGTTTTTGTAGTGCCGATATCCTCCTCTCAAATTTTTGATCGTAATTCTATACAATGGGGTTGTTTTTTGATGTAAGGAAAAGATATGGTTGAAGTCCATCTACATGGGATGAAAAGATATATATTTTTTTCTTTTTAACAGCAAGTTAGTAGTTAGTAGTTTGCATTCGAGACATCACAGTGATATCTCATTGTACAGTATGCAGAACTGGAACCATGACTCTCGAAAAACCCCCAAATAATCTTATTTTATAACTGTAGGAAGTGAGAGTTGAACCATGATGGTGAAAATATATTTATGTATCTCGCTCTTGTGGAGGGGGATTATTTCCTAATAAGATAATGTGTTCCTCACGAAGGTAAAAGCTTTGTCAATGAGGAGAGTGTTAATCGGCGAATTCACCTAATTAAGGTGGCTTCCGTTTCTTGAGTAACAAAGGCTTTACGCCAAAGAAACTTCGTGAGTACGAAGAGTGGGATTTAACTGGAAGATGGGATACATCATCACAATGTATGAGAGGCTAAGGTTTGCCTATAGATTTTTAACTTCATTTCTTATATACCCCTCGGATTATTACCAAGTATTTCAATTAGGAAACTATAATATTAGTCCAAAAAAAAAAGATGATAGATTTTAACTATGAAAGCACAATATAACTTGGCGTTAACACCATGCTGGACAATTAGGTTCTTAGTTGATTTCTCAATCAAGCAAATTTGGTGTTTATCCTTGGAAGAATATAATGTTGGAATATAACATGATTCAATTCGTAATAAACACGTACCGGGGAATCCAGATCGTCCTGTGGAACCTGTAACAGCATAAAGCATGATTGCTATTGATTTCGGGTTCCCATAACAAGATGATTGATTTAGAATGGAATGATGAATTCTGAATTTATGAATTCAATAGAGGATTAAGGACGAATTGGGGTGATTAGGGAGGCTGTGATTATGTGTGTGATTAACCTGAAATTAGGTTAATTACTCTCCATTTATATAAGGAGCATATTTTCACATTTAGTCCCTCTGGTGTTTAATTCGTGCCTCATTAGTCCTCTTAGTTCCAATCACCTAATGGGAAACCCTATAATACGTCTTTAAGAGTAAATGCGTCCATCGAATATTTACTAGACATAGGGATTTCAGTTATCGTCAATTATCATATCAGGAAGGATAGATGATCAGTGACGGTCACACTAACGTGGTTCCAACATTCTCCCACTTGACCGAGCGATCATTTATCTATGAGTATTTAATAAGTCCGGCCGGGATAATACTCATTTCGTTTTAAACCGAAATCATAGCCAATAAGTACAGTCGTAGAGAAGAACATCAACCCAGGACCCCCACTAGTCAAACTATGACTCAAATTTAAAACTAATAAGCAATGATCAATTGACTAAGACAAATTTTGTTGCATAATGTCTTTACACTGTTATGAGCTCGAAGTGTAACTAATAGACAAACAAAATCTGAATAAGGAGGAAAATTTTCATTAACATAATAATAATAATGACCAACAAGTACAACATGCTATCATAATAGGTCCTTTAGTAAGCCTCATCTTCGATACGTATCCTACGAAGATTTTTAGGAGGAGACCTTCGGTCATTGGATCCAGTAGCATCTTATGTGTACTTATGTACTCAATACAAAGAACATTTTTCCTCAATCTGTTTACATACAAACAGAAACTTTGTATCAAGATACATCTCAGCGCCAGTTGAACTGTTACTGTTCAAGCAAGTTACGGTAGCTGAGTTATCACAGTAAAGCTTCAATGGTCTATAAATAAAGTTGACGATTTTCGAGTCCACTGACTAAGTTCTTTAACAACATCCCATGACATGAAATTATGAACGTTCAGACATCATGGTAGACGTTGCAGTCAGTTTCTACTTATGACTCCGTCAAAAGATAGGTTTGCCAACTAACCATAAATATATACATTCAGAAGTAGATTTCTTATTGGAATTAAAACATCCTACTACTTCTAAGTTGTCACCTCTTCTATAAGTTAATGTGTAGTCTTTGGTCCTTAGCAGATATCGTAAAACCTTTTAGCCGCTTTCCAGTGTGCTAATTCGGGATTAGATAAGTAACTCCCAAGCATACCGGCGATATAAGAGATATCTAGATGAGTACAGACCTGAGCGTACATAATGCTCCCAACTACTTATAAGTAAGGTATCATCCTCATTTGCTCCTATTTTATCTCAATGATTGGACTTTGGAAACAATCACATACGTCTCCTTTTACTACTAGAGTTATAGTGGGTGTGTAGTGCTGCATGTTATGGCGTTCTAAGATGTGTTCAATATAAGTCTTTTGAGAAAGAACCAGAACATCATTACGCCTACCTCGATGTATTTCGATACCTATAACATAAGAGGCATCACGGAGATCTTTTATGTCGACATTCTGCGAAAAAGTAAACGCTTCGACTCATGCAACATATCCAAGTTGTTACTTGCAAGAATATCATCCACGTGCAAAACAAGGATTGTAATTTACTCCCACTGATCTTGAGATAGGTGCAAAGATCCACTTGATTCTTTAGGAAGTCTTGTCCTTTTATGACTTTATTAAACTTAAGGTACCATTTTAAGTGATGCTTGCTTCAACCCGTATATGGACTTATTCAACTTGCATACCATGTGCCATTTACCTTCTGGAATTATAGGTTCACATGTATACGTCTTATTACAAGTTTCCATTCAGGAAAGTGGTTTTGACATCCATCTGATGTAACTCTAAATCATAATGAGCTACTAATGTCATGACAATCCTTAAGGAATCTTTATGAGACAGGAGATAAAGTCTCTTGATAATCGATTCCTTCCTTTTGAGTAAAACCCTTTCGCAACTAGTTATGGCCTTATAGCGTTTGACGTTTCCTTTCGGGTCTAATTTGGTTTTGAAGATCCAAATTTACAACTTATAGGTTTGGATTGTTCAAGAAATTCAACCAAGTCCCAAACGTCATTATGCTATATGGAATTGAGCTTTCAAATTACAGCTTCATTCCACTATGTGGCCTGATCGCTAATAATGGCTTCTTAATAAGAGGTAGGATCAGTAAGCTTTCCAATGTCCTCAACTTCAGTTAAATAAGTTATGAAATCATCAAAAGTTATGGCCTTGCGTGACCTAGATGATCTCCTGAGTTGATTTTCAGGTTGAGTAAGGAAGATGCTTTAGCATTAATAGCATTAATAGTAAGATGCTTTGCTTTAGCATTATTTAATAAGATGCTTTATCATTAGTAGTATCATAATTAGAAGGATTAGGATTCTGATTTGGAGAAGGTGGATCAGTGATTTTAGGAGCAGCGTTGAGTACAAGAGGAGTTATCGGAGGAGTAATAATAACCGATGAGTGGTTCCCCCCGCTTCTTGTACTTATAGCAAATCTTAAGTTATGATTTGTCGTGCTCCCACTGATCTCTTAGTCTTTGAGAAACGTGGCATGATGCGTGTCAATAATGCTAGTAGTTTAGAAAAGACAGTAAAACTAATAACCGATAAGTTAGGGTTACAGACTTATGCTTCGGCATGACAGCCTCATACTTTCATATATTTTAGACTCAGATTCCTTTCTGTCCAGGACTCTTAGGGACAGATTCTAATGGAACTTTTATTGAGTATATGAAAAGCTGTTTTAAGGCCTTAGTCCAAAGGAAAGTTGGTAAGTTAGTGTTGAAAAGGCATACTCTTCACCATGTTCATTAAGGTTCTATTTCTCCTTTTAGCAACATAACATTTTGTTGAGGAGAACCTGACATGGTGTATTGGTTACTTATGTCTTGTTCCTTTAAAGTTATGGAAAAAGACCATGAGCTTCACCAATATCAGTATGTCTACCATAATACTTACCTTCTTTATCTGATCTCACAACTTTTATTTTTACGATCAAGTTTGTTTTAAACCAAAGGTTTAGATCAATAAAAGTCTCTAAGGGTTCAGATCAGATTTAGGTGCATATAACGTGAATAATCGTTAATGAATGTAATAAATGATGCATGTCCTGAAATGAATGCGGGATAGGGGCCACTTAACGTCAGAGTGAATTATTTCCAACAAGTTGGAACTTTTAGTAGCTCCTTTCTTATTCCTTTAGCCATCTCACCTTAGAGGCAGTAAATACATGTTTCAAAATCACTAAAGTCAAGAGAATGTAATATTTCATCCTTTATGAGTCGTATCACGCGAACTCGAGATATGTGGCTAAGATATTTATGCCACATTATGGAGGAATTCTCTAATTATTTAGGTGATTTTGTCTTTGTTTTAGTTATGTCATCAATATCAGGAGACAACAAAGACTGTGAGAAATTATGATCTAGTTATAACTTATACAACATTCCATTCAAGAAACTAGGACCACGTAATGCATTATTATGAGTAATGGCAATCTCGTCATAACCATGAATTATTACATAACCTTCAAGGTCTTAGACTAAAAAAACAGATACAAGGTTTCGAGAAATTCTCGATACACATAAGGTATCTACTAGTCTAATACACTTTCCATTGTTTATATGTAAATCATAAGTCTCCATGGTTTCGACATATAAGAGATCAACCCTTCCAACTCTAGGCTTTCTCTGGTCATTTGATAGTTTCTAGATTACATGGAATCCTTGTATAAAACTAGAATCACTCACACATGTATTGATAAGTACATCAAACATAAAAGAATCAAATATTACAAAAATTAAGTTACCTTTCTTAGCTAGCTACTCCTTGATTTTAGGGCAATCATAATTTGCAGTTAGGATTGCTTGTCAAGGACTTAATGCTAGAGGTAGTAGCACCATGATTAGCCTTTGAACTTTATTTGCAGTTTTTTATTACTGTTTTTATCTTTCCTCTTAATGGAATTAGCAGTGGTACTAAGATGAACAACTTAAGGTTGGCCCAACTTAAGGCGACCATTTTCTTGCACACACATTGCTATTAGTTCACTCATCAACCATTTATCCTTCATAGCGCTAAAATTAATTTTGAAGGAGTCGAAATGAGCAAGCAATGAGGTCATTAAAATGCAAAAGAAAATTGTCATAGACTTCCATTTTTTTTGGACTCTTAAGCTTATGAGTCATGTCAGTCATTTACATTATGTGTTCACAAGCACTGCTATTTCCTTTGTATTTAAGCTACTTGCAAACGCCTTATACATTCCCTCGAAAACTATGATTGATGAAGTTTCTGACCATCATTATTGACAAGTGATTCGCCCTATCCCACTTAATTAAAAATTCGCTTTCTGAGCTGCGGAAGAGTTAGCAGTAAAGCAGTGGGTTCATTATGGTGAATGACATAGTCAAGGTCTATCATCTACAGAATTAGAGGTAATTAATCCTTTCATAAAGCAAAGTTTGCATCAGTAAGTGGCTCAATGCCTAAGTTAGGTACTTCAGTGGAAATAAGGAGGATATTAATTTATGATACAAGCAATAGAAGATTATAATAGTAATGCCTAAAATAAGTAGGCTTAATAGTAATGAAATTATAGTGACATGATTAGCTATATAAGGCAAACTAAGTAATGTCTATAAAAGTAAGGGAACTAAAGTAATAACTAAAATAAGTAGGCCTATTAGTACTGTTCCTTAGAGTAATAAGACTATGACCATTATAGTAATGAAGCTAGTGATAAGTAAGCCTATTGTAAACACCAAAACAATAAGCTAAAGTAAGGCTCTACTTAGATGTTACATCACCTTTGGGCAGAAGTAACTAAGATCTAAGCAAACATGAGCATTAGGTCATGCAACACAACGCTTATCTTTTGACCTTTGGGCACAAAATTAAGAATCGTGTATTTTAGGCATGAAAAGAATCCCTTTGCTACACAAAACATATAAATCACCTTTGGGCAGAATTAATATACTAAGTGTTAATTATGCAAAAGAGAAAAGAGCGCAACATGAGAATCACATTTGACCTTTGGGCGCAAATGATGAAACCATGTACATTAGTGCGAAGCCCCCACACATTACGGGGTCCGGGGGCAGCGCCCCTGGAAAGCGGGGTCCAAGGGGCGGCAGCCCCTGGCGGGGTCCAAGGGGCAGAGCCCCTGGCTGGGGTCGAGCTGACCTGGTAAAAACGCCTCAGAAAAAATTATTTTCTGAAAATAAGGGTCATTTTTTCCATTTAAACTTTAAGGTAAAACATAAGCACGAACTTGATAATCAACTAAGTTAATCAGTAATCCATGAAAAAATAAGCATGGTACGAAGATAGTTAAGTTCGTAATAAGGATTAACTTCGTAAGTAGTGATTAACTTCGTAAGTAGTGATTATCTTCGTAAGAAGTTATTAACTTCGTAAGAAGTTAATTATCTTCGTAATAAAAGTAAATTCGTAAGTAGTTAACTATCTTCGTAAGTAACTTACGAAGATAGCTTACGAACATAAGCAACGAAGATAGCTTACGAAGATAGCTTACGAAAATAGCTTACGAAGATAAAGTTCGTGAGGAAGTAAGTGCGAAGATGAGCAGAAGTTTCGTACACAAATAAGCCTTACGAACTTAGTAATTCCTTACGAATTTAGAGTTCAAACGAATTTAGAGTTCAAACGAATTTAGAGTTCAAACGAATTTAGAGTTCAAACGAACTTAGAGTTCAAACGAATTTAGAGTTCAAACGAATTTAGAGTTCAAACGAATTTAGAGTTCAAACGAATTTAGAGTTCAAACGAACTTTAAGTTCGAACGAATTTAGAGTTCAAACGAATTTAGAGTTCAAACGAATTTAGAGTTCAAACGAATTTAGAGTTCAAACGAATTTAGAGTTCAAACGAATTTAGAGTTCAAACGAATTTAGAGTTCAAACGAATTTAGAGTTCAAACGAATTTAGAGTTCAAACGAATTTAGAGTTCAAACGAATTTAGAGTTCAAACGAATTTAGAGTTCAAACGAATTTAGAGTTCAAACGAATTTAGAGTTCAAATGAATTTAGAGTTCAAACGAATTTAGAGTTCAAACGAATTTAGAGTTCAAACGAATTTAGAGTTCAAACGAATTTAGAGTTCAAACGAATTTAGAGTTCAAACGAATTTAGAGTTCAAACGAACTTTAGAGTTCAAACGAATTTAGAGTTCAAACGAATTTAGAGCTCAAACGAATTTAGAGTTCAAACGAATTTAGAGTTCAAACGAATTTAGAGTTCAAACGAATTTAGAGTTCAAACGAATTTAGAGTTCAAACGAATTTAGAGTTCAAACGAATTTAGAGGTCAAACGAATTTAGAGTTCAAACGAATTTAGAGTTCAAACGAATTTAGAGTTCAAACGAATTTAGAGTTCAAACGAATTTAGAGTTCAAACGAATTTAGAGTTCAAACGAATTTAGAGTTCAAACGAATTTAGAGCTCAAACGAATTTAGAGTTCAAACGAATTTAGAGTTCAAACGAATTTAGAGTTCAAACGAATTTAGAGTTCAAACGAATTTAGAGTTCAAACGAATTTAGAGTTCAAACGAATTTAGAGTTCAAACGAATTTAGAGTTCAAACGAATTTAGAGTTCGTAAGAAACGAAAATTCTAGACATAGGATTTCAGTTATCGTCAATTATCATATCAGGAAGGATAGATATCAGTGACGGTCACACTAACGTGTTCCAACATATATTGTTATTCTTGTCAAAAGCAAAAGACACGAGGACCACCTCTTTATGATCTAGCAAATAAATTGGAATCTTTCCTCATGGGTGTGACACAAATCTTCATATCCTTAAAAAATCTCTTAACGTGTCACCACGACTACTTCATATGATATAATTAAAGCCACATTACATTCTAAGTTAACAAATTAAAAAAACAATCTAAATAATGGAATTCAAACAAAACAATAAAGATTCTTTATGTACTCTTGCTACAAATATACTGATCAAACCAATCAACATTCTTCTACAAAGTGGTCGACTAAAAAGGACAATGATCATTGGAAAGAATTATAAACCTTTTGACTTGGCCAACTCGTACGGCTTAAAATATGAGAAGTAATGATAGCATGAAGAAGGCCAAGATGGTTAACAGCCATTCGTTTTATATCCACAATCCGTATGTTAGGCGGTTCTTGATTAACATTAAACGTTTTGTTAGTTTTACTTTTCCATTTTAGAACGTTAATTACGGTTAAGTTTATGCAATACATTTAAGCTATTTGAATATTGAAAAAACATATGAATGACTATTAATACTTGTGTTTATTATTTGTTAATGAAATATTTTAATATGGAAATGATTATGTTGAATAAATATAGATATAATACTAGAGCTTACGCCCGCTCAATGCGGCAGTGGTGATGGAGGCGGAAGTGTGTGGTGGGGGCGACTGTTGGTGGTGGAGGCGGCGTCGAGTGGTGTAGATAATTGATGTAAAGATAATTAATGTAAAAGGTTAATGGAGATATTTTAAAAGATAAATGACTGATATTGTAATTTACATAATTTGATGGTTATCATATATCATTTTCAAATATTTTGTGTGTCATGTTTAAACAATACCAATTATATAATTATATGTATTATCCGTCTATGCGACCTTTTAAAATGTGATGAGGTTTAAAGTTTTTGGTTTAGTTGTTTTACACTCAAACCATTAGTGAATGTAATGATATGGTAAAATGATTAAAGTTACATAATGATGATAAAATTGCTGATAATCTAGATAATAAATTAGTCGTCAAAAAAGAACACACATATGGTTCATCGGTGCACAAGTAAAGCTTTTTTCAGGTTCGAACTTGTATTCATCATCTTTTGTTTGATTCATGCATCCTATATCAGTTTGTCCTAGTAACATTTAACGGGATGTTAGACCATTGGGAGCACACGCCATTTAGATGCAAAAATTGGAGGATCACATTATATTTGTTATCGACTTATCGTACATTCCTTTTCATTTCGTTATATGATCATGCACTGGAAAGAAGGTGCCGATATTTACATTCATTAGGCTTGATTTGAAAATATCGTTTTCGGATTACAATATACAACAACAACAACAAGGGTACCCAATCCCAGCATAAGCCGGGCTATGGGGGAGGTATGATGTAGACAGACCTTACCCCTACTCAAAGGTAGGGAGGCTGCTTCCAGATCCACCGAAGTGGAAGGGACCTCCGGCCCGAAAGTAAAAAATAGGGTTAGATCCACCGGATTGGAGGTCTAAACCAGATCTCAATCTCAACTCTCGATCTCACGTTCTCATCTCGATCTCAAGAATAAAAGATTTTCAATCTCAGATCTTAGATCGGAGAAAAAAAAGCCGTTAGAATTGAGAGAGAAAGAGAGTAGAGAGAGAGAAGAGAGAGAGTAGATGGAAGCAAATATCATTAATGTATTACGGAAAGGGCAAAAGGTATAGTTTCAAATGGGCCAGATAGACGGCCCAAGAGTAGAGTTGGCTGGGCGGTTAGGCTTGATTTGGGTAAATTTCAAGGCGACGTTTATAAACCTGAAACAAATATCATTAAAAATTAAAGACACAATTTAAAGTAATTACTACTGATTTATGATCTAATGATAATTTAGTTTCTCTTATTTGTTTAGCATCCTTTTAGATATGAAACATTCTATGTTAAGATTAACATGAATTTCATCGAAAAAGACCGCAAATCTAAATACTTTCTTGCCAATGAATTTGGACAAAAACCACAAAACTCCCATCAACACTAGAAGAAGAATACACACAAAGCCTCTTCATAATTATACAATAATACTCCCTCCGTCCCATTAAATGTGTCCAGTTTTGAATATTCAAAGTCTATTTTTTGTAAGTTTGACCTTAAATATTTTTTATTGTATTATATAATACTTGGCGAAAGTTATACCCAATGAAAACACATCTAAACCTCGATCTATTCATATAACTTTCATCAAGTATTATGCAATACAAATAAAAATATTTTTGGTCAAAGTTGTAAAAAAATGACTTTGAAAATTCAAAACTGGACACTTTTAATGGGACGGAGGGAGTAGCTTTTTTATTTTTGAAAATGTTGAAAGTTACTCTATGCAATATGATAAAATACCATTTTTTTCCCCTAAATCATTCTCTTCTTTATTCACTAATTAAATTATCTCTACTAATATACCTAAAATACCCTTAATGAAATAAATTACACTACCAATGACCTACACTACTCGTCGTCACCACTATCAGTCGCCGCCGCCACCCGTCACCACCGCATTGCCGCCAACGACATCGCATTGCGCGGACACCATGCTAGTATCATAACATGAGGGGTAAATGACTAAATGGAGCTGACTGAGCGGTGAGACGATGAAGTGGTATCAACCACAAGATTCGAACACCTGGCCCTATCTATGGAAACAACAACACCGCTCCACTCTTTAACCAACTCAGCTATGAACCTAGAAACAAATATCATTAAAAATTAAAGACACAATTTAAAGTAATTACTACTGATTTATGATCTAATGATAATTTAGTTTCTCTTATTTGTTTAGCATCCTTTTAGATATGAAACATTCTATGTTAAGATTAACATGAATTTCATCGAAAAAGACCGCAAATCTAAATACTTTCATATTTGTAGTTTTAACACCTTTTGGAGTTTTGGAAAATACCCCAAATCTAAATACTTTCTTGCCAATGAATTTGGACAAAAACCACAAAACTCCCATCAACACTAGAAGAAGAATACACACAAAGCCTCTTCATAATTATACTACAATCGTTTAGTTCAATCAGGATCACATAATTTATTATAAATAAATTCGTATGATTGTACACTATTATTTCAATATACGTCTTCCAAGTAAAGGGGGCAACTACATTTGCCACATTATCAAATTATTCTCACAAACACTAGTATTAGCTCTAGCATATACCATACACAGAAAGAAGCAAGTTCAATCCATTTGGTGGTCACACATCGTTGGCATAAACTTCTCAAGTGGTTGATGTCAAAAACGCCCTTCCTGGTTGGCGATCTGCCAATGGTCCGTGTCGTCCAAGAAGCTGCAAGACAACATATCCAGCTAATGTCAAGAGGCCCAGATGAAACTTGATTGATGGGTATTAATTTAACCCAGTATAGTTTTTGTAATTTATAGTATAGATTTTGTAATGACATTATTCCACATTTAGTTATTACTTACAAAATTTAGATAAAATAGATAAAACGGTTGGCTGAGCAACGTTTGGACTCAAATTAATTTTGACTCGTTAACTAACTTGTCTGAGTAATTTGATATTTGAGCTATATATTTCACGCTGTTTTATTTTGAGGAAGCGCTTATAACAACTTGTATATGTACAATAAAAACACTATATACCTTGGCGTTGACACCATCTGGCACAATCCGGTTCTCTGCCTTCCACCTGACATAATCTTGACGGCTAAACTTTGTAAATCCCCTGCAAATTAACATTCTCACAAAAATTGCATATTGTGCTTTCACATAAATTCCAAAATCTAAATCTAACTATGTAAGAATATTAATTGTTTCAAAAGATGAGCAAATAAAAGGTTCATGATGATACCATTTCCTGCTAACAATAATCTTTTGTCGACCAGGGAACTTGAACTTGGCTCGACGCAGAGCTTCCTGAGCATGGTGGCTGTGGCTGTCCTTGCACCTAACCGAAAGAAGCACCTGACCAATGCTAACACGGGCACACGTCCCTAGTGGTTTCCCAAAGGCACCTCTCATGCCTGTCTGGAGCCGATCAGCCCCAGCACACGACAACATCTTATTGATTCTCAGGACATGAAAAGGGTGGACCCGAACCCTCAAGTGAAACGTGTCTTTGCCGGCGTGCTTGGTCATGTACTTGTTGCACGCGATTCGTGCAGCTTCTAGTGCCTCACTTGACACATTCTCTTTTTCCCAACTAACCAAATGAACACAAAATGGGAGTTCATCAGCACACTTCTTTTTCATCCCCACGTCGTAGATCCTAATCTTTGGATCAGGGACACCACGACAAAATCGAGATTTTGGGTATGGTTTGTTTTTGATTTGGCGATAGCATCTTGCAGGCCCTGCATTATTAAATGATCATAAAACGTACATTCGTTTTTTTTATTGTAAATGAGACAAATCTTTAATCTGATCACTATCAAGAATCAAAATACATAGGTGGGAATCATCAGTTATATCACAAAGAAATTATTCAATAAAAAGCTTGTAAAATTGCTAAACTGCGATCAGGGTCGGAGCCCGGAGGTAGAATGTAACAAGCATAATTGGTGGAGCCACATACAAGGTTAGATGGGCCAAGGACGACAATCTTTATAAAGCTCATACTATTATATTATGTATTTAAATTTAAATTTAAAGGAATTGGTTAATTTAATGATAATTTGGCCCATTCAAAATAGCCTGTCCATGTACGCTTATTGGGTCATCATTTATCTTGAGCTTTTACAAACAGTCGTGTATAAGATTCAAATTCATGATACACCATTAGTTTTGCCAATTACAAAGATGAAATATTAACGATTTATAAAAATCTTTATCGATCTATGGTATTTTTTATTCATGTGCAATCTAATTTGTTATATCCTAAAGTATGTAATTAGTTTATCATGGTTATCACTTATCAACATCAATATGAACTTCATAATTTAAAGTTATTATATAAGAAAACATCAGGTATAGCTTAGGTCTTTAAAACTAAAAAAACTCCAATTATCACACATTTAATATAGAGTTAATTTCATTACATACCCTAAGGTAAACCAAATTTTCAAATTTCACCCCTCTCGTATTTTTGTATCATTACTGTAAGTCCCAACTCAATAGATGGTACTACTGAAGACACCTCAATGTCAATGGTGGAGTTACTTTGCAATATATGCACTGAACTGGAGACGACCAGTTGCAGTGTGTATATACCAAGTTCTAGATAGATTACTTATTTAAATGACAATAAGTAAAGAACAATGCAATAATACAAATAACTTGTAAAATAAATTGATGAGACAATATGTAATTTTCAAGTGTAATTTATTTATTGATGTTAAATAAATTACAAGGTTGTTGCGGAACCAAGATAATACAAGAATGTAAATATCCTAACAACCTATGAACTACAATTGATCTACACTCGGAATTTCTCTAAACAATCGAAACACTTAAAGTTGTGAAATGTTCCTTTTAGCGATTGAGAGAATATTGCACAAGTTCACCAAGAATATTGCAGGTTTGCAAAGTGTGAAGTTATTCAACTTTGTGAATTGTAAGTCCCAACTCGATAGATGGTACTACTGAAGACACCTCAATGTCAATGGTGGAGTTACTTTGCAATATATGCACTGAACTGGAGACGACCAGTTGCAGTGTGTATATACCAAGTTCTAGATAGATTACTTATTTAAATGACAATAAGTAAAGAACAATGCAATAATACAAATAACTTGTAAAATAAATTGATGAGACAATATGTAATTTTCAAGTGTAATTTATTTATTGATGTTAAATAAGTTACAAGGTTGATGCGGAACCAAGATAATACAAGAATGTAAATATCCTAACAACCTATGAACTACAATTGATCTACACTCGGAATTTCTCAAGACAATCGAAACACTTAAAGTTGTGAAATGTTCCTTTTAGCGATTGAGAGAATATTGCACAAGTTCACCAAGAATATTGCAGGTTTGCAAACTGTGAAGTGATTGTATATTTTCACTTGTTATTCTTGTTGTGCAATGACTTGTATTTATAGGCAAAGTTAACATTGGGATGTTAACTTTGGCCGTACAAATGTGGTTGAGAGCATTTAAGGAATAGCATTTAATTCCTTAAAAACAGTGTAAAGTCGCATGATAAAGCAACTTTACACAACCACCTTTATGTACCTTTTATTACTTAAATAATAAGATAAAGCTTATTATCCGGGTAAAGGTACATAAAGCATATAAGTCAATTCCTCGTCATCAGTGTAAAGCTTTGTAAGGGCTTTCCACTGATGGTCTCCAGTTTGTAACTGACTAGAATGCCAACTGGGCTTCGCTGCCATTGTCATTCTCTATCTTCCATTTGTTGTCTTCGACTTCAACTGGAATGATTCTTCAACTGGTAAGTTCTCAACTGGAGGAAGTCTTCAGTTGCGTTGACTGTACGGTGCAACTGGACTTCAATATATTTCTGGACAAATCTTCTTGGTCACCAGTTTCACTGGTCTCCAGATGCAACTGGTGACTGGCAAGTGTAAACTGGTGACTGGACAGTTCCAGGTGAACTGGTCCTAACATGAATTCACTTAAATATTCTTGTTGTGCAATGACTTGTATTTATAGGCAAAGTTAACATTGGGATGTTAACTTTTGGCTGTACAAATGTGGTTGAGAGCATTTAAGGAATAGCATTTAATTCCTTAAAAACAGTGTAAAGTCGCATGATAAAGCAACTTTACACAACCACCTTTATGTACCTTTTATTACTTAAATAATAAGATAAGGCT